>CM060941.1:431657599-432257599 GCA_030765085.1 Allium cepa
TACGATGATTTTATCATACATAAATTATTCTAATGCATAGTAATTTCATCATTAATAAATTATTTTATTAAATCATTTATGTACCAACATAACAGAGATGGTCGCATTCCAGCTATAAGTCATCACATATATGATTACATATTAACGTTGATAACATAGCATACTTAATATGTGTCCCCTAAACACTAAGGTTGAACATTTCCTGCATACTTGTTATTCCCTTGGTTATTTGCAACCACTGTCTGCATGCACATAGAAAATCACCATTTGATTTTAATAACTATAATAATATATGTGTTTCGTAAATACTTATTTATATAGTTACAACTTTAAAGGTATGCCTACAAATGAATGACAATTCAGGTATTTTATTAACTTTAATTTATGGATATTGAACAATCAAATCTGATTTGAGAAGTTGCATGCAAGCAAAATTTGAAAGCTTTTCAATATTGATCCGTAAATCGTTGGTCGAAAACGTACTACTAATGCAAAATTAGAACATATAAATAATAGGACTCATCTTAAACCCTACCACGGGTCATTATTAAAAGATATGGATATTCTTTTCATATTCATCTTTAGTACACATGAGAAAAGTATAATCTGAATCAAACTTGGCTAACATGAAACATATAATCCAATTGCATAAGTAAGTAAACTGAAAAAGTATTCATCGGTTTTAAGCTAATGTTTATTGCTCAATTACTGAGTTGCTAGTGGACAGATAACTTAAGTAAAAACAATTCAAACAGAGGGAAACAAAGGACCCTGCAATTATAACTTCACATAAGCTCTACTTCATTAGCTATTAAGTGTAATAAAAATACTAAATCTAGCCAAAAGTATGACGGTACTGCAGCAAATGTACATACCATTTATAGTTTCTCCTTTTCTTATCCAGCAACATAAAACTATCTTACACCGCTTCTTTTTAACTGTTTTTTAACAGAAGAAAGAATCTTTAAATACTTACCAATCAATAGGCACCATTCCCTAATTAGTATGTATGAAGTCTATGTAAAAATTTCAATCTAGCATGAAGAAATCAAGTTTACCATATATAAAAGATTTAAAGGTATTTTTTACCTAAAAAACTACTAAGTTTCTATGAAAGATTTCGGGTATAAAATTGTTTTCTTCGACTCATATGACAATTTTCTAAAAAGAGCAAACCATACACAATTCCTAGTACACATACATATACATGATAAACGGAAAAATATATTTGTTTTGAACTATACTCAAGAGAACCCGATGAACCAATAAACTCCTGAGGGGATTAAGCTGCGTCAGTCCGCTCCAACTATGATAAATGGAAATATTATAGCTGAAGAAATCTATTCCACCTAAAAATGTAAAAAATTCCTTCTATGATGCGAGTTTCTTCCATTGTCACATTAGGTTATCATATATGCCAAGAACAGTTAATGGTAAAAATTGTAGTTGATCGTCTCATTCAATAAAAAATTTGAGCAGAGATTGATTTGCTTTCATGAATTAATTAATAGCATTCTCAACTCCAATAGTAAATTTACACTGCCCAATTTTAAATTACTAAATGTCCATGGAACCACAGTAGTGTAAATTACTAAATTTTACTGCAACATAATTGTTGGGAGGGAACAAATCTAATTGAGTTGAATTTTAAACATTTATTCATTAGATACAAATACATCTTTTAAAAATAAACAAATCCATTTACAAAAACTAAATCAGCTTGTCTAAAAAAGAATTTTGAAATATTTATTATTATTTTTATTAATAATTGGAATAAACCTACAATATTTTGATCCAATCATGAGCTTCCCAATGTACCCTTATATACAAAAGAGAGATCCTAAACAAAAATTAATATCTATTTTCTAATGGAAATTTGATATATAAATAAGGTATAAATTGGAATTTCAGTTATAAATCATTTTTGTATAAATCAATTTCTTATAAAATTTTCAAAATTTCAAATTCTTTCGAAATTTTAAATTTTCATTTCTGAAAGGTATATAGTCCTTATCGAAAACATTTCACTTTTATATATAAAAATATGGCCATCCTTAATAATTTCGATGTATGCACAATTTCAAAATACAACCAAACACAAATTTCCAAAGGATGATTCAAGGAAGGATTTCAAACAAACAAAGATTCAAAATTAAAGGAACTCTAATCAAATAGAATTCTAGTTCGAAGATAAACTCAAATGAAGATGAGATAATTTAATTACCAAATAGAGGAGGAGATAGATAGTTTCGACATCCAAGGATACAGAAATCTCTAGTGAATCAATGCCAATTGTAAAGGAATTTCATTCCCTTACAAATCATTCAAAGATTGGCGGAACTGCCGATCTTTAGAGGTTATTCAAAGTGGAGTTATGGAAAGCTCCAAAAATCAAAAGAATGAAATTAGGGGAGATAGGAATAGTTTTCAGAACAAGTAGGAATGTTCCAAAATTCAAAGGAATCCTAAACGAAGAAATCCCAACCAAGATAGAAGTTCAAAATTTTAAGGAAATCCTAATCAACAAAACTTACTAACAAGGTGGATACGAAAGGGATAAAGTCCAGAAATTTTCTTTCAAAACAAGAAAATTTTATACCAAAATAATCTTTAAAAATCCTTTAAAATCATTTGGAAATCATTTTATACTTCGAAAATACGTTCTCTCACAAGGAAATGATTCTGAGATTGATTTCACTCATTTTAGGGTATTTCTACCCTATCTCAAATGAGTTTTTTTTTTTTTTTTTTGCTCCGTAGGTTAAGGTTTGCCTAGAAACCAAAGCTCTGATACCAACTGTAACAACCCGATATTTTCAGCCATTCGCATCCGCACATGTCGGACTTGAATTGCTCAAAATACCGCGTTGTAAATAAATTTAGAGCAAATGAAACACAATCATAGAATCACAGACACAGAAATATCAGAATAACTCGCAGCGGAAATAAAATACATAGTAGTTCATGAAGCTACTACAGAGTCTCAAACCAAATACATAATATAGTCTGAAAACAACATAATAGAAATCCCAAATACATAGAAGTTCACTAATACATGAGATAAACTAGAACAGGTGAAACAGAGAGTAGATATAAATGTAGATAAGCAGAAACTCCAGCAAAGACCAGCTCCAGAAAGAGAATCCAAAGCTGTGAATACTCAGGCTGACCCGAGCGTAAAGTAAAACACAAAACACTCGAGTTAGGACAATATATACTTATATAACGTAAACCAACTCAAGTGAACTGTAGTAGAAATGCACAATAACTTAAAGGATGCTTGGGATCGCCCATCCTTTAAGAATCAGTTAAACTATAAATTAATTACATCCCGTGGTTAAAATTTCAAAATGGTATTTTATACTTCAAAATCAAATATCATTTCAAAATTCAATATCATTCAAAATCCATTTCAAAATATCAAAAATATAATATCTTTCAAACCACATTCATTTTTATTTAATTTAAATACCATTACAAAACACATTTCAAAATATTTTATATTTCAAAACAAATTACTTCATTTTAAATCATAAAAATGAAGTTATTATATTTAATAATTAAATTATTAAATTTAGAAAATTTTATTCTTTCAAAATTCATTTATCCACTTAATTTATTAAAACAGATGAAAATTCAACTTTCGCAGCATTTAGAAATTGCTACAGAAAGCTACATTCAAAACAGTTCAATTTAACAAAAGATAGCATAAAAAAATGCTGTGATAGGGTTACATTAGTTTCAAATAAAACTTAGTTGAATTCAACAATTATAACATTTACAGAAATGCTATGATAGCCTTTAATTAAACTTAGCCATTTGGTTCATTATTATCAACTACAGCATTTACAAATGTTGTGTTATCATTTACATTAGAATTAATAGTATTTCTTAAATGCAGTTAATTAACTTCAAATATTCAGTATAATTTCATAAATAATTATACTTTTATTTAAATCATTTTTAACTTATAAAATCATATTATTTCACTTTTAAAACAATCATTCAAATACCCTTATATTCATGATTTTATAAAGTTAAATCTCCATTCAAAAATCAAAATTTAATAATAATTCACTTATTAAATTCCAACATAAAATTTCAAATTCATTAAATTAAATTTAACTTAACACTTAAGTTTAAAATTTTCAAATATAACTTAATTTCATTTTTATTTACTTAACTTAAAATTCACTTTTAAGCCAAATTCACAAATTTCCAATTTTAGTTATATTTCAAAATTTCAACATATATATTCATTCATTTCAAATTTAATTTTATTCAAAAATCATTAATGTATTACAAAATCATTTTAAATTCATTTGATTCAAAATATCATAAATTTATCATATTTTCATATTTAATTTAAATTCCATTTATCACCAAATTATAATTTCCAAAATAACTTACATTTCAGATTTCTAACTTTACCCTTTATTTATTTCACTTATAAATTTTCAAAAAATCAATAATGCTTTACAAAAGTCATTTTTAATCAAATCTAATCAAAATATTATAATATTTACATTTCTAAAATATTTTAAATTTTTTTTAGAAAAACATATTTTAACAACGGGTCTGTATTTCATTTTCTAGCCTAGGTAAAGTGATACGGGTAATATATCATTTCAACCCGTAATTTACAAAGAAAACCCGGGTTTGATCATTTCAAACCCGCAATCCCAAGTAAAAGAAAATAATTGAAAATCATTCAGGCCTATCATTTCAGCCCATAACAATTTTCTCCTATTCTAAAGTCCTTCGGGTATGTATCATTTCAACCCATAGTGATTCTAGTCTACAGGGAACTTGTAGTGTGATAAACTGATGAAAGTAACACAATAGCATGAAATAACAGTAACGTATGATATAACAGGTGTAAATATAGGTGTGAACATCATATGAATATGATATAGCAGTTATAACAGGATGATATGCATTTACAGATTCAGGTGATGTCAGTTTATCACTACATAAGTACATATTAGTCTGGTGAGATTTACTCACTGTTTTGAGCTGATGACACAATGATGAATTGCACAACTGGATCTACATAAGCACAAAAGCACGATACAGATACGAAATGGAGGAGCCAAGGATTAATTCCCTTGAATACAAATCAAACAAACAATATAACAATTATAAGGTTTCAGACCAAAAATACGATAAACGATGCTAGAAATAACTTCATAAAACAAAGCTGAAATGCTTTGCACTTGCTTCCGACATCTCATAGGCTCGGCCAGAGGTAGAGTACAGGTCTAAGACAATGATTTAGGGTCAGGTCTAGGTTGCTAAGGTCGGCCTAACATGAGTTTGAGTCATGGTGTAAAGGTGGGTGAAGGCAAGAACACAAAATCATGCATACACATGGGTTTTGGGCCATGAATTGGGCTCGGCCAAGGCCCTAGGTGTCACGGCCAGAAGAGTGGGGTCCACTGAGGTGGTGTAGCCGTGGGTGCTGGAGGTGCTGGAGGTGGTGGTGGTGGAGTAGGGGCGGCCATGGTTGGTGGAAGTGGTGGATGTGGAAGCTAGTGCTCGGCTAGGTCAATATGAAGGGTGTTTTGAAACTTTTGCGGATATGCATCACCAAGGGGGTTCATGGCTTGGGTGGCTGGTGAGGAGGAGGTGCTGGTGGTGTGTCATCAGGTGGTGGAGGCTGCTAGGCAGCAATGTGGCGTGGTTGAACCTACATGAGGTGAAGCAAGTGCAAAATCAAACTAGAAAAATCAACATAAGTGAACAAAAGAAGATAAAAGGAAATAGAATTTTACCAAACTTCTCAATCAAGAGGAGGCCGGAAATTTTTTCAGAAAGGAGGAAAAAGATGTACGTGAATGAAGAATGGAGGTAGGCAGCTGAATTATGTGAGTAGTTATGGCTAATTGATGGCAAAAGTAAGTTAAAATGTGAAAAGGTGGGAAAATCAAAAGCCATAGGAAACAAAAGGTCACAAACCCTTTCAATTTACCTTTTATTATTTATATAAATTTATGTAGCTGAAATAATAATAATATCAGATAATATTTCGAAATTATTAACAAATATACAAATATATACAATATTTATCAATTATGTAAAGTAAAATTAAGGAAAATAGTTAAAACAGTGA
The DNA here is from genome assembly GCA_030765085.1 of Allium cepa. NCBI lineage: Eukaryota > Viridiplantae > Streptophyta > Magnoliopsida > Asparagales > Amaryllidaceae > Allium > Allium cepa. Next base: position 431,663,712 of record CM060941.1, read on the forward strand.
ACTAGACTAGCAAAATTTGAAGTTAAATGAAATAATTATTAGAAAATTCATATAACCTTGTAAAGTATTTTTAAACATAAATAATAACATAAAATACAAATATATTCACAAAATAAATATTTAAAATTTAATTTAAATATAAAATTTTAATGCAGAAAATAGCAGAAAATGGGAAAACAGCCCTTAAAAATAGGAAATCGACACAGTAATTTTTGGAAAAATTCTATTTTTATTTTAAAAATATTTAGAGATGAATTTTCACAAATAAAACAAATTTAAAATAAAATAAGGAAATTTAAAATGAAGAAAATGACAGAAAATTAGAAAACAGCCTTTAAAAATAGGAAATAAATACAGTAAATTTTGGAAAAATTATATTATCATTTTAAAAATGTTTAGAAATGATATCACACAATTAAATCAAATTTAAAATAATTTCAAAATGAAATAAAGTCAAATTTAAATATATAGTCAAAATCTAGGGTTGTTACACTCTCCCCCACTCAAATCTTTTCGTCCTCGAAAAGGAAGGAAGCGGAGAAACAACAAGAAAGAGCAATATGTTGGAATACATCCCCGAAAGAAGGTAGGGAAAAAAGATAGCTAGGAGGTAAAGCAGGTTGAAAGACAAGGATGAACCATTATTTGAACCATTATACATTTCAATTTAATGTTATTTTTTTAGTATGATGAATAGTCATTTGATTCAAATCTGATGGTTCAAGGTAAACAATATTTAAAACATTTAAATTTTTAGAAGGGAAAATAACTGATCAAAATATTCTTTATACAGTACTTTACCAAGATGCTTTTATCAAAATACTTTTATAACTCGATGTCTTAACAAGTTTACTTTCGTTCCTGCAGACTCTGGCTATGCGTTGATCAGGCGCAAAGCTAGAATTCTCCAAGTACTTAGTAGACTTGTTTCAACACCCAGTGAAAATAATGAAAACACTTTTAAAAACAGATATGGAAAGTACATTCCAAACAAATCAACCAAACCGAAACAGTTGTCTAACCATGGATCGCAGATACACAATGGTTACGCCTGGATCCCCCAGGAAACAATCCGTATCCGTAAGCTTTCTCAGCCCTGCGAGTTACGCCATGATGACGAGTAGAATGCAGGATACACAATGGTTACGCCTGAATCCCCCAGGAAACAATCCGTACCCCCAGGCCAGCTCAGCCAGGCATTTGCGCTACTAATGCGACCTACATAGAGTGCAGGATACACAATGGTTACGCCTGGATCCCCCAGGAAACAATCCGTACCCTTAGGCCAGCTCAGCCAGGCAGTTGCGCTATGCAGTCGCGATCATAAGACCATGGAGATCGCCATGAATTCGATGGACACTCGAGTATCATATCCGGAAAACCCAAATCAAAGAGAGAGAATAATATCGATAGAATGAATCCACAGTGTGGCCACAAAGCGGATATCAAGCAGAAGGCACTTTCCATATCTTTACTTCGAAAATATGTATCATATAGTACCTTTCAAAATCACTTCCAAATATCATACTTATATAAAGTTCATTTTATATAAGATTTCATTTCAAATCAAATACTTTTCAAAACAATAGTATATCAAATCACACTTATATAGATTTCGATTATATAAGATTTCACTTCTCAAAATCGGGTACCTTTTCAAATCAACAGTTTTCAAATCAATAGTTTTCAAATCTACTGCATACTTATACAAATCAATTTTATATAAGTTCGATAACTCCCAAATCAAAGTATTTAAAAAAAAGTTCTCAATTTTAATTCATTTCAATAGTATTTTAGTTTAAAAATCATATATGATTTCACCAAATCATTTCTTCCAAATTACATATATTCAGTTTCAAAGTTTCTTAAAACAATAGATTTAGAAAATAATTCAAATTTCCAAATCTACAAAATTTAGGTCAAACAAAATTCGTTTCCATTTCAAACATATATTCACTTCAAAAGTCATAATACTTTCAAAGTTATGAATCTTTCGAAACCAAAATACTTGAAATCATTACACTTTGAAAATCATAACATTTAGAAATCATGCATTTGAAATCATAAAACATTCCTTTAGTTCTTTACATTTAACAAATTTATTCAATTAAACCAAAATCTAAAATTTCCAAATTTTAATTCCATTCAAACCATCAGTTTCAATTCAATTTAGTCTTCCAACGAAACCATTTCAAATATTATCCAATTTCAAATATAGTTTGATTTACAAAATAAACTATTCAATCTTAAATATGTTTCAAGGCTTAAATATACCATATTTCAAACTAAATTTTATAATTTCATATATCTCAAATTTTACTTCATTATTACTTAGTGTTGAAATATTTATTTCATAAATCCATTATTTTTAAATAAACTCAAATTACAGGTAAACCAAATATCCTTTCATACTAATATAAGCTTCAATTATAGATTTATCAAAATCAATGGTTTTCAAAATCATTTTATACTTAAATAAAGTCTATCTTATATAAGGATCAAAATTTTCAAAAAAATAAATTTCTCTACATGAAAAGCCATATGGGATTGAACATCTTCGCTTACTAAAAGATTTTTAATTAAGAATAGTTTTGTATATAAAATAGTTTTTATGAAAAACCACTATCAAATTTAAAACCATTTTTCAAAACTATTTTTCTTTTTCTTAAACTATGGTTTTTCATAAAAGAAAATTTCCAATTAAATTACAAAGATATCCAACCCGACAACTTTCAATTTCAGCGTCAAGTATACCAATGATATTAGGATATAAGATGTACATATGTCATCATTTCGCAACATTACCTTCGATCGCTCGCTCGATCACACAAGTTCGCTTTCGAACTAGTATTGTCCATTCGACTTCCCAAATGCGGACTTCGATATGGTTTCTCGACTAGAAGCCATCAGTCTCCTTGCATAGCCATATACTATGATAGAGAATTCTAGAATCAAGCCCAAAATCCATATCAAATGTTCGCCATCAAGAATCAAATGAAAAATCCTAACACGAAATGGTGTAATTTACCTCGAACTTGTGTACTCAAACTTGGATCAAATTAATTATGCGAATAAAACAACATACGTACAACTTATGTATCTATTCCAACTTGTTAAATAAATAGTTTTATAAAGATGTTACTAAGTTAAAACATTTAAAACCAAAATTTTCTCAAACATTTGAAGACTAATTTTTATCCAAAACATTTCAAAACTAAATTTCATATTAGTATAATTCAAAATAGTCTTATTTATTTACTTAACAAAACAGTTTTAACTTATAAAAAACCATATTATTTCATACTTGAAACATGCAAACTAAACTTATATTCTTTATCAAATACCTTATACTTTCAAAAAAAAAAATTCGCTTTGAAAAATTAACCTTGATTTGGAAATGCTCGAATCTTAAAATAGTCGAAGAAGTCATATTTTCAATCCAAGAGTTGAAAATCAACACTAAATCAGTAAATCAATTTCAAAAGTTAGGTTTCAAAATCTGAAACTCGAGAATTGAACAACGGCTTACTTTAAATCTTTTCGAATACATATATATACGGATCTATCTTTCGAATATCAAACCATACTTCGAAATCTGAAATCAAAATTGGTTTCACGAAATCACTAGCATAGCAAAGCTACTAGAGTGGCCTCTCCTCACTCAGAAACTCGAAAATCAATGTCGATGATGCATGCATTCATCATTGAAATTATTTTCCAGCGACATAAGTGAGTTCTGGACTTCAATTGACTTTGAAAAACTTCTTTGAAATTCCTTCGAAATCATTGAAAGTCATTCGAATACATTTGAAACATTTCTTATTTAAAAAAAAAATATCTTTAAATCATATTATTATTATATATTTTCCAAAATCTTAAAACCGATTTCAAAACACCGGAATTCGATTGCTCGAAATTTAAATTCAGAACCCTTCAGTTATAAATCATTTTTGTATAAATCAATTTCTTATAAAATTTTCAAAATTTCAAATTCTTTCGAAATTTTAAATTTTCATTTCTGAAAGGTATATAGTCCTTATCGAAAACATTTCACTTTTATATATAAAAATATGGCCATCCTTAATAATTTCGATGTATGCACAATTTCAAAATACAACCAAACACAAATTTCCAAAGGATGATTCAAGGAAGGATTTCAAACAAACAAAGATTCAAAATTAAAGGAACTCTAATCAAATAGAATTCTAGTTCGAAGATAAACTCAAATGAAGATGAGATAATTTAATTACCAAATAGAGGAGGAGATAGATAGTATCGACATCCAAGGATACAGAAATCTCTAGTGAATCAATGCCAATTGTAAAGGAATTTCATTCCCTTACAAATCATTCAAAGATTGGCGGAACTGCCGATCTTTAGAGGTTATTCAAAGTGCAGTTATGGAAAGCTCCAAAAATCAAAAGAATGAAATTAGGGGAGATAGGAATAGTTTTCAGAACAAGTAGGAATGTTCCAAAATTCAAAGGAATCCTAATCGAAGAAATCCCAACCAAGATAGAAGTTCAAAATTTTAAGGAAATCCTAATCAACAAAACTTACTAACAAGGTGGATACGAAAGGGATAAAGTCCAGAAATTTTCTTTCAAAACAAGAAAATTTTATACCAAAATAATCTTTAAAAATCCTTTAAAATCATTTGGAAATCATTTTATACTTCGAAAATACGTTCTCTCACAAGGAAATGATTCTGAGATTGATTTCACTCATTTTAGGGTATTTCTACCCTATCTCAAATGAGTTTTTTTTTTTGCTCCGTAGGCTAAGGTTTGCCTAGAAACCAAAGCTCTGATACCAACTGTAACAACCCGATATTTTCAGCCATTCGCATCCGCACATGTCGGACTTGAATTGCTCAAAATACCGCGTTGTAAATAAATTTAGAGCAAATGAAACACAATCATAGAATCACAGACACAGAAATATCAGAATAACTCGCAGCGGAAATAAAATACATAGTAGTTCATGAAGCTACTACGGCAGAGTCTCAAACCAAATACATAATATAGTCTGAAAACAACATAATAGAAATCCCAAATACATAGAAGTTCACTAATACATGAGATAAACTAGAACAGGTGAAACAGAGAGTAGATATAAATGTAGATAAGCAGAAACTCCAGCAAAGACCAGCTCCAGAAAGAGAATCCAAAGCTGTGAATACTCAGGCTGACCCGAGCGTAAAGTAAAACACAAAACACTCGAGTTAGGACAATATATACTTATATAACGTAAACCAACTCAAGTGAACTGTAGTAGAAATGCACAATAACTTAAAGGATGCTTGGGATCGCCCATCCTTTAAGAATCAGTTAAACTATAAATTAATTACATCCCGTGGTTAAAATTTCAAAATGGTATTTTATACTTCAAAATCAAATATCATTTCAAAATTCAATATCATTCAAAATCCATTTCAAAATATCAAAAATATAATATCTTTCAAACCACATTCATTTTTATTTAATTTAAATACCATTACAAAACACATTTCAAAATATTTTATATTTCAAAACAAATTACTTCATTTTAAATCATAAAAATGAAGTTATTATATTTAATAATTAAATTATTAAATTTAGAAAATTTTATTCTTTCAAAATTCATTTATCCACTTAATTTATTAAAACAGATGAAAATTCAACTTTCGCAGCATTTAGAAATTGCTACAGAAAGCTACATTCAAAACAGTTCAATTTAACAAAAGATAGCATAAAAAAATGCTGTGATAGGGTTACATTAGTTTCAAATAAAACTTAGTTAAATTCAACAATTATAACATTTACAGAAATGCTATGATAGCCTTTAATTAAACTTAGCCATTTGGTTCATTATTATCAACTACAGCATTTACAAATGTTGTGTTATCATTTACATTAGAATTAATAGTATTTCTTAAATGCAGTTAATTAACTTCAAATATTCAGTATAATTTCATAAATAATTATACTTTTATTAAAATCATTTTTAACTTATAAAATCATATTATTTCACTTTTAAAACAATCATTCAAATACCCTTATATTCATGATTTTATAAAGTTAAATCTCCATTCAAAAATCAAAATTTAATAATAATTCACTTATTAAATTCCAACATAAAATTTCAAATTCATTAAATTAAATTTAACTTAACACTTAAGTTTAAAATTTTCAAATATAACTTAATTTCATTTTTGTTTACTTAACTTAAAATTCACTTTTAAGCCAAATTCACAAATTTCCAATTTTAGTTATATTTCAAAATTTCAACATATATATTCATTCATTTCAAATTTAATTTTATTCAAAAATCATTAATGTATTACAAAATCATTTTAAATTCATTTGATTCAAAATATCATAAATTTATCATATTTTCATATTTAATTTAAATTCCATTTATCACCAAATTATAATTTCCAAAATAACTTACATTTCAGATTTCTAACTTTACCCTTTATTTATTTCACTTATAAATTTTCAAAAAATCAATAATGCTTTACAAAAGTCATTTTTAATCAAATCTAATCAAAATATTATAATATTTACATTTCTAAAATATTTTAAATTTTTTTTAGAAAAACATATTTTAACAACGGGTCTGTATTTCATTTTCTAGCCTAGGTAAAGTGATACGGGTAATATATCATTTCAACCCGTAATTTACAAAGAAAACCCGGGTTTGATCATTTCAAACCCGCAATCCCAAGTAAAAGAAAATAATTGAAAATCATTCAGGCCTATCATTTCAGCCCATAACAATTTTCTCCTATTCTAAAGTCCTTCGGGTATGTATCATTTCAACCCATAGTGATTCTAGTCTACAGGGAACTTGTAGTGTGATAAACTGATGAAAGTAACACAATAGCATGAAATAACAGTAACGTATGATATAACAGGTGTAAATATAGGTGTGAACATCATATGAATATGATATAGCAGTTATAACAGGATGATATGCATTTACAGATTCAGGTGATGTCAGTTTATCACTACATAAGTACATATTAGTCTGGTGAGATTTACTCACTGTTTTGAGCTGATGACACAATGATGAATTGCACAACTGGATCTACATAAGCACAAAAGCACGATACAGATACGAAATGGAGGAGCAAGGATTAATTCCCTTGAATACAAATCAAACAAACAATATAACAATTATAAGGTTTCAGACCAAAAATACGATAAACGATGCTAGAAATAACTTCATAAAACAAAGCTGAAATGCTTTGCACTTGCTTCCGACATCTCATAGGCTCGGCCAGAGGTAGAGTACAGGTCTAAGACAATGATTTAGGGTCAGGTCTAGGTTGCTAAGGTCGGCCTAACATGAGTTTGAGTCATGGTGTAAAGGTGGGTGAAGGTAAGAACACAAAATCATGCATACACATGGGTTTTGGGCCATGAATTGGGCTCGGCCAAGGCCCTAGGTGTCACAGCCAGAAGAGTGGGGTCCACTGAGGTGGTGTAGCCGTGGGTGCTGGAGGTGCTGGAGGTGGTGGTGGTGGAGTAGGGGCGGCCATGGTTGGTGGAAGTGGTGGATGTGGAAGCTAGTGCTCGGCTAGGTCAATATGAAGGGTGTTTTGAAACTTTTGCGGATATGCATCACCAAGGGGGTTCATGGCTTGGGTGGCTGGTGAGGAGGAGGTGCTGGTGGTGTGTCATCAGGTGGTGGAGGCTGCTAGGCAGCAATGTGGCGTGGTTGAACCTACATGAGGTGAAGCAAGTGCAAAATCAAACTAGAAAAATCAACATAAGTGAACAAAAGAAGATAAAAGGAAATAGAATTTTACCAAACTTCTCAATCAAGAGGAGGCCGGAAATTTTTTCAGAAAGGAGGAAAAAGATGTACGTGAATGAAGAATGGAGGTAGGCAGCTGAATTATGTGAGTAGTTATGGCTAATTGATGGCAAAAGTAAGTTAAAATGTGAAAAGGTGGGAAAATCAAAAGCCATAGGAAACAAAAGGTCACAAACCCTTTCAATTTACCTTTTATTATTTATATAAATTTATGTAGCTGAAATAATAATAATATCAGATAATATTTCGAAATTATTAACAAATATACAAATATATACAATATTTATCAATTATGTAAAGTAAAATTAAGGAAAATAGTTAAAACAGTGAACTAGACTAGCAAAATTTGAAGTTAAATGAAATAATTCTTAGAAAATTCATATAACCTTGTAAAGTATTTTTAAACATAAATAATAACATAAAATACAAATATATTCACAAAATAAATATTTAAAATTTAATTTATATATAAAATTTTAATGCAGAAAATAGCAGAAAATGAGAAAACAGCCCTTAAAAATAGGAAATCGACACAGTAATTTTTGGAAAAATTCTATTTTTATTTTAAAAATATTTAGAGATGAATTTTCACAAATAAAACAAATTTAAAATAAAATAAAGAAATTTAAAATGAAGAAAATGGCAGAAAATTAGAAAACAGCCTTTAAAAATAGGAAATAAATACAGTAAATTTTGAAAAAATTATATTATCATTTTAAAAATGTTTAGAAATTATATCACACAATTAAAACAAATTTAAAATAATTTCAAAATGAAATAAAGTCAAATTTAAATATATAGTCAAAATCTAGGGTTGTTACAATTATTGGACTTCTTGGTCTGTTGATGGATTAATGCAACTAATATTAACAATTAATACCTAGAATTGGTCATATGATTATTATGTTTTGTAAAATTATATGGATGACATGATTTCTTTAAATTAAACAATTATCAAAAGCTAATCCAATGATCTTACCACATATATCACCACAGTGAAAACTTTAAACATGATTCAAAACTAATTTCAAACCTAAAATGGAATAGAATGTTCTTTTAATCCAAAAAATAAATAAAAACTTAAATAATCAATATTATTATGTATTAACCAATGTTGGACATCTGGCTAAGTTGGAACTATTTTGGATACTTTAAAATTATACAACATTATCAGTAGTGTAGAATATTAGTGTTAACACTTACTACACTTTATCATTCACCAAACCGGTATACATATACGTTCATTATTAATCATAAAATTTCAACAATTATTTGATCAGAGTCATATTTCTAAAAATTTGTCCTTTGATAAGTATATTACAATGTAACACATTAGATCTAGAAGCATAAAACAAACTTATAAATCCAATCTAGTTGTCCGCGGGTGCAGCGCAGTGGAAATGAGGTTTGGGTTTTGGAAAAAAAGACCCAAGTTCGATTCCAACCATACGCTTCCATATCCTATATAAATTTACCTGGGGGTATGGGGGCTTGGATCAGCGGCTTTACTGTACCCTCCTGTAACGACCCGCCTTTTTGGACAGTTTAAACCGACGATCAAATACACATGTCGATTCCAAACCATAAAAAGGGCAGATAGTTATTGGGGTAATTAAGAAAAGAAAAGGAAGGAAAATAAAGGAAATGAAACAACACAGAATCTCACAGCGGAAGGCTAAAGTATAATAATAAAATAACAGTTCATGAAGCTGTTAATTAAATGAATACATTTGAAATAAATACATTTGATTATTATTATACAACATTTATCAGAGTTACATACACAACAAATATCATACAACAATGCAGCGGAATGGAATGAATATAATAGTAGTAGATAATATACCAAATCTTCGTCTCCGTCCTCCAAGAAAATGATCTTCAACCTAAACTGAAAACTCAGGACTGACCCGAGCGTAATGAAAAGACAAACACTCGAGTCAGGACTAAATATCCTTATGAAAGTTAAATCAGTCGTAAATAAATATGAGTGTAACGGCGTCGGAGATGTTTACGGGGTTTGACATCTCCTATCCAGTGTCAACGTGCGTGCAATAACTTAAGAGATGTTACGGGATTTTCCATCTCTCAAGGATCCGTGAAACTATCTACTATGTAGTAATATACGCTAAGTAGATAATGTCTATCAGTAATATAAAGTATCAAAATAGCGTTAAGGCGTTACCATAATCCCCCTTAACACATTTTTATATTCCCAAAAGCATATACAAGACCGTAGTTTCCCCAAAACCGGAAGTCACCAGAGGGCAATCCATATACTCAAGGTACAAATCAAAAACGTAGTGGTCGCGAATAGGATAATCAGTATGACAAGGTACATGAGGCAATACCAACTAGGATACTAGTAGTTGCGTGATCCGGACTGATGTTGGGCATAGCCAGCAGCTACCCCAACACCGCGAAACAACACTCCCAAATCAAGGGGTGCACCCAAATCGAATCACAAATGTAATAGAAATGGTATCGAAGAAGTGTGTCCGCTAGAGGTGGCGAACCTCAATGGCCCGGCGCGGCTCCTGTTTTAGTCATGTCAGGGGTCATCCAATAATCGTTCTCTTTCTTCAGTCAACACGTTCACCAAACCATCCACTTCATTCTGGATCAACACTCCGCGTATAATAGTTATTAAAGTGGTTTTCGGTATCGACAGAGAGTATGTCCATATCCGATCCCGGTCTCTTTAACAACTACGTATTATTACACCGTTGGCTCTTTTATATTTCAAATTGATTCATAATTTATATCAAAATATCATATTCACTTCAAAATCAAATCCATTTCAAATATCAACGCATCTTTCAAAATATAAGGTTCCCTTTCGAAAAATCATCTTCGCATCAATACCTCGTTTCGATTTCAAAATCATTTCGAATTTCAAATTTAGGTTGCAACTTCATTTAACTTGATTCATATTTAGATTCAAGATTTTAAATATAAACATTCACCTTATTGACCAGTTTGGAATTTTAGAAATAGTTTTAAGTAGTTTAAAGTAGTTTAAAGTAGTTAAAATAGTTAAAATACTTAACAAAAATTTTCAACATTATTCAAGTTTAAACCCAAATTCCAAATATGATTCAATTCCAAACTCGATGTCAAAATGTCATTTTTATATCACATTTACTTGGTAATCTTCAAAGCTCGAATTAAGGTTAAATCTTTAAACAAATCAATTTTCGAAATTCAATCAAATTCCAATTTTTAAATTTCAAAGTCTCGAATCATATTACTTAACAATTTCTTATAACCAAGATTTATTTCATCATTCCAAAACTCAATTTTTCAATAAATTCGATTTGTATAAATTGATTTCTATTTATAACCTTTAAATCAAAACATTTAAATAAACTTCAAATCGACGATTTTTAAAATTATTCAATTAGCCAATTCGGTGTCCGTATATAATTTTCTATCCTATGGCCAAGTAATTATTTATTTCAATTAAATGTCAGGGATGAATATATATTACTTAAATTAAATCACAGTATCATATGTATGCATAACAGGATATATATAAGCAAATAAACATCCAAACACTCAAATATCAACCAATAACATCCATCGAAATACATCGTCCAATAAGCAATACAATTCATGGCAATTTCATAGTTATCGATGTCAGGTAAGTAAATCGCAATTCAATTTCGATTTCAATTTAACTGTCAATTTGAGTTTTCAACGGTTAATTCAAATAACAAGCAATATGATAATTAAATTTATATCAAACAACGACAATAAAATTCATATCACGTCATAATGTCAATTTAACTAGCATAAAGATATTTAGTACGGTGTGAGCGTTATAAAACACTCACTTGATTTTAAAATTTTAAATCAAATCGAACGACGTTCGATTTAACTCAAAATTTTCTCTAGCTCCAAATGATTCCAATCCAGTTGCATCGCGTAGAGCTCGTCCATACGATTCCAACGCAAAAAGTTTCGCGCGTTTTCGACCTCGTATGAAAAAGTTATGCATTTTAGAAGTTTACACAAATTGAAAAAAATAAATAATATACAACTTTTATTTTATTACTAACCCTAACAGATCTGGGCCATCCATCTCAAAGCCTGCAAATCCAAGCCGTGCGCGTTCTTCCTCCTTCCTCACGTTACTTCTACAGGAAACGCACGCATGAGAACCCATCAAGCTTCAAACTAGGGTTCCATTTTGCAACCACCACAAGCGTCGGGAAGTTGATCAGAGACCATCGTTGCGAAGCCCCGCTCGAGAGCCACCATCGGCTGCCACCATGTTGAACTCGGCCTCCCCTATCACCTCGAAAAACGTGAAAAACGCAGCCCCTTCCTACACGATTTCCCGTTGATTCGAAGCTCCGTTTTCGATCATCTCCGTATGGATTTGAAGCTTTCAACGTCCTCTACAACTTTGTAGTTGAGAGTTTTTGCTAATTGTTGATGGATTGAGAGGAAAATGAGAAAGAAGTTTCGAATTTCGTGGCCATTGATTCAGGAAATGGCGGCTAGGGCTGAAGTCAATTAGGGTTTCTGGATTAAAATAATAAAACTGCCTCGGTTAGCGTGCGTATATATATAGGTAGGTCCAAAATCATCCGAACTCCAATCGAGATGTGCCGCCAGGCGTTTATAAGGTTTTACCCCCATTCCGGACGCAATGGAACTAGTTTCAAGGCCTAATTCGATCATATGTGAGAGTTACGGAAATAAACGATCAATTTTAAATTAAACCGATTAAACGATTTCCTATGCGTTTTGGCTTGCCCCGGACAAACGGTAAATCCGTTTGACTTGAAATTTGAAATCTTATAATAATATAACATTACGGATCCAATGAAACTAGTTTCATCGAAATCCAAGACCGTTTGAAAAATGACTATTTTTAACTCGCCAAATTAATATTAAACAATTTCAACGCGTTTCGAGCTGCCACGGTCAAACGACAACTCCGATTGCTACGAAAATTGAAATCCGATAATAACTAACTATTACGGATCCAATGGAACTAGTTTTGTCCAATTCTGAGACTGTTCAAAAATTGGCTATTTTCCAGTCGAAAATTAAATATTAAAATATTCAATTTTCACAAATAAATTTTAAATTCAGTTTTAAAAGTTCTATAACATCACTATAAAATCAATATGATAAAATAAAATTTTACAAATCATTTTTAATCATATTAAACCCGTTATTTAATTTATCCAATAAATCCCAAATATTTAATTTAAACAATTTCGCTTATCCAATAATTCATTATCTTTTGAAATATTGAAATTGAACTTATAAGATTCAACTTTTAAAACCATTTCAAAATTTAGAACACTATTTTCATTTTACAGTTATTCAATTATTCAATTAGTTTTAAATATTTAATTTAAACAATTTACGTGTTCAATATTCAATAATTGATTTCAAATAGATTTTACATATCAATCAACTACTCTATTATACCCAATGAATTTCAACATTTATTATCCTATTCAACTATTGATTTCAAAGGCATTCACTAAGTAGCATTTATTTTTCATTACTTGGATAATTGTTGTCGCAATTCATTCCATTTATTATTATTCCAAACGACTTATAATTTTTTTCTAACACTAAAATCACGAAAACTTATTAAATTAGCTATTTTAATTATCGAAAATTTACGGGTCGTTACACTCTCCCCCACTCAAAACTTTTCGTCCCCGAAAAGGAAAAAGAAGAGAAAGGAACTAAGTAAAGAATTCAACATTTGATATATTTTATTCAAAATTATCCACTTATAAACAATGAAATTCCATTTATAAAGTCATAACTACGCTTTCACTAAGTTACTCCGAACGGCTTTCTAAACTTAAAAGTTAATTATCAAAACAAGTTATAAAAAAAAATTAAAACTTGAAAAAATTTCTAACACCCGGATTTTACGGAAAATTTCGGCAGAGTCTCCTTTGCGCGGCTCGATCGGAAAAATATAATAGCATATATATCATAAATATACATCTCATCTCAATGATGAGGCATCCCATATGTGGGGAAACAACATATAAATATCACCAATATCATATAAAACCGTAAGCGTACCTTTTATTTAGCATTTATTAGCATTTTACTTACATTATGCGTTTAGCGTAGAAGCGAACTCCACAACGAAGCGCAACCCCTTTGCTACCTACTACAATGCTCAATAACTAAGTTAGAACCATGCATATAAAGATAGATCGATATATTTAGCCTACACAACATATATATAACATATTTAGCTTCAAAACTGAGATTTCAATTTCTGGACAGCAAACAAATCTTAGCTTTAGGTCACCTAAACGGTAAAATTTGACAACAGAATCTAAACAAAAATTGTTGCATTCATTTCAGGCTTTCCGGAATGTTCAAAATCATCGAATTTGGATCATCCGTTCAAAAGTTATGGCCGTTTTACTTAGGGGAAACGCTTCAGCCTGGGCAGTGTTGCGCAGGTCTGTGACGTTCACTCGTGGTTTCGACCTTCTAAACGGTGTCAAAACACAAAACACTTAAAACAAAAGTTTTAGCTTATGTTCTTAGCTTTCCATAAAGTACAAGATCATCAAAATCTGATAAACCAGTAAAAAGATATGTCAAAAATACTAAGGGTGTATACTACAGATTTTACTTATTTTTACACAGGACAGCGAGTAACATTCAAGTTTTTTTTAACCTAGTAGACGAAGGAATTTTCTCAAGTTATCTAAACAAAATTTGTGCTATAGTTTTTGAGATTTTCGAAAAGTCCAAGATCGTCGAATTCCGTTCAGCCATTTAAAAGTTATGGTTGTTTTCGTTTCTGCATATATTGGACAAATTTGGATTTTCCCAAAAATTTGCTTTTATTATTTCAAAGTGCAAACCATCAAAATTTCAAATTTTCTAAAAAAAACAATCATAAACACAAAGTCATTTATTTTCTTATTCATCCATGCAATAGGTTTACATTCAATTTGTTTCCAATTTATTCAAGTTTGTGTCATTCACATTTTAAATTCAAGTCAATTTGCTTCAATTTAAATTGAATTCAATTATATTTAATTTCACTTTGCTTCAAATTTGAATTTAATTATTTTACAATTTTATTCCGTTTATTCAATTCCATTAACACTAATGAATTCTACTTAATCAATTATCATCCATCTAACAACCAATGCATATCAAACATTAACATCCATCCAAAATCTACACTAAATCAATTATACATTTCCAAGTCAACTTTAATTTCATACACTTCCAAGCTTATAAACATTTAGTTATATTCAAATTTAATCAGTTTCCATTTACCAAATCTATATTTCATAAATTTTAAATTTTATTCATTCACTTATATATATCATTCATTTTACCGCTTAAATTTCTTTTATATTTACAACTATCAATTAGATCTTCACATTTTATTATTCACTCTCACACTGGTATATTATTTCTCTACTTATCCTTATTAGCATTTTAAACCTTTTAAGTATTTGGTAAGTTATAGTTATGCAAATAGAATGTAGTTAAACAACATACAACTTCTTTCCATTTAAAGTTGAATTTTCAATTTATTAATTCTTCAGCCATTACTTAAATTGCCCTATAATTTTTTTTCACATTTACATTCACATATAGTATTTCCATTTTATATTAACAAAATTGTGAATCACCTTTAAATGTTAATTTAAATTCCAATTATTTACTAACAATTTTATTTATATTTGCAAACCATTGATTAAATGCATATTCCATTATTCAAACCTATACTTGTATATTATCCAATTAACAATTCATATAACATTTTTGAACTTCTTAAATATTTTGGTAAGTTATATCTATGCTATAGAATGAATTTCAATACTACGCGAGTTTTACAGTTTCACTTTTATTTTAAGTTCATAATTTCCTAATTCTAAGGATTTCTACTTCAATTGATATTTTCACTTAACTCTTAGGTTCGTTTCTCATTTCATAATTCAGGAGTTCCTTAATGATTCAAGTCTAAATTCATTTCAATCATTTAAAAAAAATCATTAATTTTTAAAGGACTTAAGAATTCCAATCCCGATTTCATTTCAAATCAAGTTTTGAAATAATATATACTTATATAATTTATATATCAAATCATACTATAGAGAATACAAAATAAAATAAATTTGAATCAAAACAAGGTTTAGACAAGCTATTAAGTGGTCTCCCCCACTCAGACTCTCGAAAATAAACGCCGATGATGCGTGCACTCATCACCGAAATCATTTTCTAACGTCAAGAGTAGGGAATATAACACTTATCATAAAAAAAAATCCTTCGAAAACAATTTCAACTCAATTATACTATCATATAATACTCATATTATGTTTTTCAAATTCTTGTAAGTCAATTTCAAACACCGAAATTTAAATTCCCAAATCCAAGTTAAAATTCATTTATATTCATTATCAATTGTGTCTACAAGATTTCATTTTCCTAAATCCATTGTTATTTAATCAATTGTTGTAAATATTGACTGATCAAACAATAACGATAATAATCTAATATTATCATCTCCTAACAATCAATTCAATCAAAATGAATAAATATTCAAATAATTCTTTATATAAAAATATATTCCAAAACGATATTGTGTTGGTTTGTCCTATTCGAGTGTTTAGAAATTCCTATCGACGCCTTGGCGTCCCAAGTATCGACCAGAATTCATAAATACTCAACGGAACAAATTAACACAATATAAAACCATTTTATATCAAATAACAAGTACGCACTCTCATATACACTCAACTCATTCATATAGTTTACCTCTATTTCAATGAGTTATTCCCCACTAGAGCCAAGGTTTATCGCTAAACCAAAGCTCTGATACCAACTGTAACGACCCGCCTTTTTGGACAGTTTAAACCGACGATCAAATACACATGTCGATTCCAAACCATAAAAAGGGCAGATAGTTATTGGGGTAATTAAGAAAAGAAAAGGAAGGAAAATAAAGGAAATGAAACAACACAGAATCTCACAGCGGAAGGCTAAAGTATAATAATAAAATAACAGTTCATGAAGCTGTTAATTAAATGAATACATTTGAAATAAATACATTTGATTATTATTATACAACATTTATCAGAGTTACATACACAACAAATATCATACAACAATGCAGCGGAATGGAATGAATATAATAGTAGTAGATAATATACCAAATCTTCGTCTCCGTCCTCCAAGAAAATGATCTTCAACCTAAACTGAAAACTCAGGACTGACCCGAGCGTAATGAAAAGACAAACACTCGAGTCAGGACTAAATATCCTTATGAAAGTTAAATCAGTCGTAAATAAATATGAGTGTAACGGCGTCGGAGATGTTTACGGGGTTTGACATCTCCTATCCAGTGTCAACGTGCGTGCAATAACTTAAGAGATGTTACGGGATTTTCCATCTCTCAAGGATCCGTGAAACTATCTACTATGTAGTAATATACGCTAAGTAGATAATGTCTATCAGTAATATAAAGTATCAAAATAGCGTTAAGGCGTTACCATAATCCCCCTTAACACATTTTTATATTCCCAAAAGCATATACAAGACCGTAGTTTCCCCAAAAACGGAAGTCACCAGAGGGCAATCCATATACTCAAGGTACAAATCAAAAACGTAGTGATCGCGAATAGGATAATCAGTATGACAAGGTACATGAGGCAATACCAACTAGGATACTAGTAGTTGCGTGATCCGGACTGATGTTGGGCATAGCCAGCAGCTACCCCAACACCGCGAAACAACACTCCCAAATCAAGGGGTGCACCCAAATCGAATCACAAATGTAATAGAAATGGTATCGAAGAAGTGTGTCCGCTAGAGGTGGCGAACCTCAATGGCCCGGCGCGGCTCCTGTTTTAGTCATGTCAGGGGTCATCCAATAATCGTTCTCTTTCTTCAGTCAACGCGTTCACCAAACCATCCACTTCATTCTGGATCAACACTCCGCGTATAATAGTTATTAAAGTGGTTTTCGGTATCGACAGAGAGTATGTCCATATCCGATCCCGGTCTCTTTAACAACTACGTATTATTACACCGTTGGCTCTTTTATATTTCAAATTGATTCATAATTTATATCAAAATATCATATTCGCTTCAAAATCAAATCCATTTCAAATATCAACGCATCTTTCAAAATATAAGGTTCCCTTTCGAAAAATCATCTTCGCATCAATACCTCGTTTCGATTTCAAAATCATTTCGAATTTCAAATTTAGGTTGCAACTTCATTTAACTTGATTCATATTTAGATTCAAGATTTTAAATATAAACATTCACCTTATTGACCAGTTTGGAATTTTAGAAATAGTTTTAAGTAGTTTAAAGTAGTTTAAAGTAGTTAAAATAGTTAAAATACTTAACAAAAATTTTCAACAATATTCAAGTTTAAACCCAAATTCCAAATATGATTCAATTCCAAACTCGATGTCAAAATGTCATTTTTATATCACATTTACTTGGTAATCTTCAAAGCTCGAATTAAGGTTAAATCTTTAAACAAATCAATTTTCGAAATTCAATCAAATTCCAATTTTTAAATTTCAAAGTCTCGAATCATATTACTTAACAATTTCTTATAACCAAGATTTATTTCATCATTCCAAAACTCAATTTTTCAATAAATTCGATTTGTATAAATTGATTTCTATTTATAACCTTTAAATCAAAACATTTAAATAAACTTCAAATCGACGATTTTTAAAATTATTCAATTAGCCAATTCGGTGTCCGTATATAATTTTCTATCCTATGGCCAAGTAATTATTTATTTCAATTAAATGTCAGGGATGAATATATATTACTTAAATTAAATCACAGTATCATATGTATGCATAACAGGATATATATAAGCAAATAAACATCCAAACACTCAAATATCAACCAATAACATCCATCGAAATACATCGTCCAATAAGCAATACAATTCATGGCAATTTCATAGTTATCGATGTCAGGTAAGTAAATCGCAATTCAATTTCGATTTCAATTTAACTGTCAATTTGAGTTTTCAACGGTTAATTCAAATAACAAGCAATATGATAATTAAATTTATATCAAACAACGACAATAAAATTCATATCACGTCATAATGTCAATTTAACTAGCATAAAGATATTTAGTACGGTGTGAGCGTTATAAAACACTCACTTGATTTTAAAATTTTAAATCAAATCGAACGACGTTCGATTTAACTCAAAATTTTCTCTAGCTCCAAATGATTCCAATCCAGTTGCATCGCGTAGAGCTCGTCCATACGATTCCAACGCAAAAAGTTTCGCGCGTTTTCGACCTCGTATGAAAAAGTTATGCATTTTAGAAGTTTACACAAATTGAAAAAAATAAATAATATACAACTTTTATTTTATTACTAACCCTAACAGATCTGGGCCATCCATCTCAAAGCCTGCAAATCCAAGCCGTGCGCGTTCTTCCTCCTTCCTCACGTTACTTCTACAGGAAACGCACGCATGAGAACCCATCAAGCTTCAAACTAGGGTTCCATTTTGCAACCACCACAAGCGTCGGGAAGTTGATCAGAGACCATCGTTGCGAAGCCCCGCTCGAGAGCCACCATCGGCTGCCACCATGTTGAACTCGGCCTCCCCTATCACCTCGAAAAACGTGAAAAACGCAGCCCCTTCCTACACGATTTCCCGTTGATTCGAAGCTCCGTTTTCGATCATCTCCGTATGGATTTGAAGCTTTCAACGTCCTCTACAACTTTGTAGTTGAGAGTTTTTGCTAATTGTTGATGGATTGAGAGGAAAATGAGAAAGAAGTTTCGAATTTCGTGGCCATTGATTCAGGAAATGGCGGCTAGGGCTGAAGTCAATTAGGGTTTCTGGATTAAAATAATAAAACTGCCTCGGTTAGCGTGCGTATATATATAGGTAGGTCCAAAATCATCCGAACTCCAATCGAGATGTGCCGCCAGGCGTTTATAAGGTTTTACCCCCATTCCGGACGCAATGGAACTAGTTTCAAGGCCTAATTCGATCATATGTGAGAGTTACGGAAATAAACGATCAATTTTAAATTAAACCGATTAAACGATTTCCTATGCGTTTTGGCTTGCCCCGGACAAACGGTAAATCCGTTTGACTTGAAATTTGAAATCTTATAATAATATAACATTACGGATCCAATGAAACTAGTTTCATCGAAATCCAAGACCGTTTGAAAAATGACTATTTTTAACTCGCCAAATTAATATTAAACAATTTCAACGCGTTTCGAGCTGCCACGGTCAAACGACAACTCCGATTGCTACGAAAATTGAAATCCGATAATAACTAACTATTACGGATCCAATGGAACTAGTTTTGTCCAATTCTGAGACTGTTCAAAAATTGGCTATTTTCCAGTCGAAAATTAAATATTAAAATATTCAATTTTCACAAATAAATTTTAAATTCAGTTTTAAAAGTTCTATAACATCACTATAAAATCAATATGATAAAATAAAATTTTACAAATCATTTTTAATCATATTAAACCCGTTATTTAATTTATCCAATAAATCCCAAATATTTAATTTAAACAATTTCGCTTATCCAATAATTCATTATCTTTTGAAATATTGAAATTGAACTTATAAGATTCAACTTTTAAAACCATTTCAAAATTTAGAACACTATTTTCATTTTACAGTTATTCAATTATTCAATTAGTTTTAAATATTTAATTTAAACAATTTACGTGTTCAATATTCAATAATTGATTTCAAATAGATTTTACATATCAATCAACTACTCTATTATACCCAATGAATTTCAACATTTATTATCCTATTCAACTATTGATTTCAAAGGCATTCACTAAGTAGCATTTATTTTTCATTACTTGGATAATTGTTGTCGCAATTCATTCCATTTATTATTATTCCAAACGACTTATAATTTTTTTCTAACACTAAAATCACGAAAACTTATTAAATTAGCTATTTTAATTATCGAAAATTTACGGGTCGTTACACCTCCTCAAGAGTTTACCGGCCTGTCGGGTTCTCTTGGGTTTTCCAAAACAAAACAAAAAAAATCCAATCTAGTTTTTCAAAATGAAAAGGCTATAAATGCTTACCCAACTTTAGTAACTTATACCTGAAAGTATAGATAAACTATAAAAGTTATGTTTAAGATTCAATCTAGCATGAAGAAAACCAAGTACCATATGTCAGTTTGAAATAAATCTATGTAAATTGCTAACTTCATACAAAGGTATTCATGTATAACATCGATTTTTTACTCATGTTTCCTCTAAAGAAAGAATTCCAGATATATATTAGTTAAACAATTATAATGTATATTAATTAACAAATATTTACCGTATGATAAAGAAATAATGATAGTTCAACTAATCTTTATTATTCATAAATGTAAAATAGTTTTCTTTAACCTAAAGGAGCAATAATTAGCAAAATAGCCTTTCGCTATTGCCATGAGAAAATATCATTGGAATACACTTCCATACTTTATTCAATCAAAGAACAGTGGTCTATTCTCTATTGTATATCTAGAGAGTATTAAAAGTTACGTAGTATTTATGCAAAATCCATTTATTACGTATTGAGAATAAGAACAATCTCCAAATGGGAGCAGAAGAAATAAAATAAATCTAAATTTACTGGTTACCAATGAAGAATTAAATCATGAAAATAGCAAAGATTAGACTTGCCGTATTTTCACAATGACATGTTAACACAACTAGTGTTTGCAGTTTATATGAAAATCGTTGGAATTCCATATAGGTTCCTCCAATTCGAGACTATGCAGTCAAAATCCACATGTCGAAATAAGTTTCGTTTTCCAAAAGAAAGAAAATAGAAACGGACTTTATACAAAAAATAAGAAGACACCTTCAAATTACGGGACATAATTTAAAATTCATACCTCAAATCGATCCATTACCAATAGTTCAAATCCATATTGAAACCCCAGTCTACTCTCTTCGCCATTATAGATTTGGGCCTTTTAATAGAGAATTGGTGAAGATGAAGAGTTTAAGAAAGAACCGCAGTATTTGTTTGAGTAAACTGGAAGTGAAAAGTAAAAGGTCGACAGGGGAAGAGAACGAACAGTTGGAGAAACTAATAGAGGAAAAAAAAATAGAATATGTGGTGTAGAAGTTGGAGATAAGGTAGGAAAAAAACGCAGAAGCGGATAGCGAAGTGGTATTTTCAAATAAGAAAAGCAGAAGAGTCCACATCAGCTTAGGGAAGTTCCTGCTTTAATATAAAGTAATAGATGCGGGCGTGGGTAACATATATATATATATATATATATATATATATATATATATATATATATATAAACTTATGTGTTTTAGTGTGTATACGTATTTAAGTGTGTATGTGGTTACAAACTTCAATGACTCTAGTTTTAGTAGAAATTTATGTCTTTTCTTTTTTTTCTTATTCATTGTTCCTTTTGCTATTACCTTGTGTTTTAATGGGCTTTTATTTGATCCAACCTAGTTAACTTATTATACTGTGTTTGCAAAAGCTACTACTATTTAATACTTTGACCTATTACGTTAAAACCAATAAAAGAGTATATTTCCTGATTTAAATCAATTGGTTATGGATCTTTAGTAATACATAATCAGCATAAGTATACATTTACGTTTAAATTAAACCGTACAAGCTTACATTAAAGAATGATACACATACATCTATATTTTCATTAAGATTAATTTAACTAATTATACATATACACTTATATATTTTATATTATATATGAATGTAAATTTGAAGTTTTTGTCTAATCAAAATGAATTTAATGGTATTATACAAATGATAAATAAATAAATATATGCAATTTTTATTTTTATTTTGAGTTATTTTTTGAAATGGTTTGTTAAGTAATAAACATATAAATATGTGAGTTTTAAAGACTCTTTGAAAATATTTTAAAATTTTGTAAGTGTTTGGTGAAAGCAAAAGTTGTCGTATATAAATATTGGTTGTTATTATTATTATTAAATGATTTCAAAGGTGAAGTGAAGTGAATGTTTTAATTAGAAATCATTTAAAAAGTATATAATATAAGTAAAGTATTAGAATTTGGAAACTTGACATTTCGAAACTAGTATACTGAATAAATTTGTGCAAGCAATACGTGTAGACATTTTGAAAATAAAAATTGCACTTACTTGTTCGTTGAGTGTATTAAGGATTTTCATCGATGTGGGTACACACGTATTTGATAGAAATTCTTAAATGCTTAAACGAGACATTTGGACACTATAATTTAGAAGATATAAATAATTTGCGAAAGGTTAAAGTATTTTCGAACAGAGTTGAATGTTTTAAATGGGAAGTTAGCAAAGTAAATTATTTTGGGAAAAATGATATATTTGAGATTTACAATTGTAAAGGATTTGGAAACTTGAGTTTCTATTTACTGTTTTCGGCCAATGGTCCATAAAACACATTTTGTGTTAGTATTTTTAGTGATAGTTACAGCCATTGGATATTAGTACACAGCTGTGGTCATTGGCGAGGCAGTGTCGATAGTACGGTCAATATAGCAGCCATTTGATATTAGTAATAACTATATGACAGGGCGAGGCAATATCACCTTATAGTATTTGAGGATTTGTGAATATAACTATGCGCACACACACACACACACAAATATATATATATATATATATATATATATTCGATAATATTTTTATATAAATTGCATGAAAATGTTATAGAGATTTGGGATTTTAAAATGTGGATATGTATATATTCATATGATTTAAAGATTTATTTTTATATGAGTTAATTAAATTGGGAATTATTTTGATAAGTAATATAGAAATGTTTTTGAATTATTGAATTTTGAAAATAAATTTAGAATTTTCTTTCTATATTTAATTAAAGGTGTTAAATAATTATTTAATTTGTTAAAAGAATTTAAAAAATATTAGTTAAACTTAATTTTGGGATATGAAATGTTTAAAATTTTGAAATCTATTGGAAAAAGATTCATTATATAGAAAATTTTAGTTTTAATAGGAATTTTGTTTGTAAGATTTTGAATGTTTTTTGAAATAATTTAAAGTTATTTAAAGAGAAAATTTGAATTCAAATTATATTTAAGTTTGAATAAAAAGAATTTTCGAAAAGTATATGTAAAGTGTATAATAGTTAAACAAAATATTATTTAAAAGTGGGATTTTGTGATTTTATCAAATAAGTTTTTCTTAAATAAATGTTTTGATATGTAAATGAAATTTAAATAGTATGATTAAGTTTATATAATTGAATCATTATTGATTTCTCCTTCTAAGAATTGCGAGGACGCAATTTTGATAAGAGGGGAGCCTGTAACAACCCGGTTTTTAAGTAGTAATTAATTTAAGTTAATAATAGTAAATTAATTAAATAAGAATTTGGAGGTTTTATTTGGAAATGGATTTTCAAATTATTTTGGCAAAAGGATTTTTATTGTAAAAAAAATGTAATAATTAAATTTAGAATAAGATAAAAGATGGAAAATAAAATTTTCTTTTATAGTAATGTTATTGAAATATAATATAAGTTACAAAAGAAGTGATTTAGAAAGTAAATTGTACTCATTAATTTAAACTAAATGGAAATTTGGATCATAAATGAAAGAGAATAAGTATGTATATAAACAAATGTTTTACCTTAAGCCTAAAATCCATTTAACCAACCCCAAATACAATAAGTCCTAAACCATTTTCTACACTCCACTCTTTCCAAAGTTTTCTTATTTCCTTCCTTTCACTAAAAACATACAAAAACTTACTTCACGATAGTTAATTTTCTAGGACATCTTCCAGTGCAAGATTATCAAACTTTCCTTACTTTTAAATTTACAAACAAATTAAATAAATTATCTAAAATTACCAAATTTAAATGCAAGCTTCTTCAGACTTATGAGCACTTATGGAGTGAAGCAATTGAAGAGCAATGCAGAGACCATGTGTGCGTGCGTCGGTAGCAAAGATAGGGAAAATGGAAGTTTTTTTAGGTAAGTGATTACCCCTTACAAATTTATGTTCTAATCCCTTCAATTCCTATTTTTATATGAAATAGCTTGTTGTGTGGTTGTGCGAGGTAATATATATACGAGAGTGCTGCATTTTGTTTTTGAAATGATGGGTATTGGTATATTAGTGTGTTGTGTGCATTAGTATTATAAAAATATGTGTTTGATGCTACTAAAATAGTAGAGCTTTTCTCCCTTGCCTTGTGTGTGATATTGCAATGAATATCGAAGGCTTTACTTGTGTATGCTGCTATACCACGTGAATACATATACGAATTTTCAAGCCATTTCCCTTTTACTATATAATTTTACGTTTATCAAGGCATGTGCATTTCATTTATATGTGTTTTGATTAAGCTCAACTTCTATTGTAAGTTTACTTGCCTTCTTAAAATTCTTAGCTTGGATAAAAGAAGGTGTCTGAATATTTCAATTTTTCCTTTAGCTATTTTTGAGAAAAATATGCGATCCTCTATAAATAGAGGAGAGTACACATGCAACTATATATATATATATATATATATATATATATCACAAAAATGGGGCGCTGCCAACATGCCTGGCAGGTAACAAAAACTAGATACAAGCATCAAGGAAACTCACGTACCCCTAAGATGAGTTCCGGAAAGGCCACCACCCATCACACCTCTATATCGAGCTCCGGCATGGCCATCGCCCGATATTAAGGTGTTAGAAGTACCTAAAAAACTAAAGAAGAGCCAAAAATACTATATGTCATCACAAACTAAGAAAAAAGCTCCATGCATCTGGTTTGGAAGGTATGGAAAAGAAACTACTCCGACGAGAAACTGAATATGATGCTAAACGGAAAATCCACTCTGTAGACTCTGTACAAACGGTAAAGAGAAGAGTAGATCCTCCTGAAAATAGTACGCCACAATGGAGATGAAAGTGTCCAGAAGCTATGGAGGAACCGCTAGTGATCCTGAGGGGAAGACTCTGCTCTGATGGCCTCTCTACAATTCGAAATCCTGTAATCTAAAGACATGAGTACCTGCAAAGTGAACCTGACACCCTATCACCCATACCTGTGTCTGAAGGATGACTAAGAAAAAAGTTAGAATGATACATATATATATGTATATTTTTATAATTTATATACATATATATGTATTAATGAGATAGGAAATAAAAACCTAAATAAGACTAACTGGACAAATACTAAAGAATTAAATTGCTTATAAACTAATACCAACAATGATTTGTACAATAATTGAAACAAATCTAAAAAAAATTCTTATGAAACTTTGATCATAAGTAAGTTATGACTAACAGTGAAATGAACATGTAAATTTGAAAAAATATTAATACTGCTATTGTGAGTGCTAAAAATATTATTATTGTGTTTAAATAAGTTAATATTATAACTAACCTTGTTAAGATACCCTTTAAATAGGTTATTTTTAGCTAATTTATATTGGGGATTAGAAATCCAATTAAAACAAAATGAAGAAATAGTAAAAATCAATTTGTTAAAATCACTATTATTATTATTAAAACTTCTTTGATTTCTTTCAAACCAAATATACCAACAAATAACAATGAATGAAGTGTCAAGTAAGAATCTAATATTCTTTTTGAACCTAAACCTAAAATTATTCCAATAGTAGTCGCAATCCAAAATTTTAGTTGTTATATTAAAGTTAAAAATTTTAAGAGTATTATTCATGATGTAATAAGAATTCATACAATCATAGTATATATGTTTAATATCTTTAAGATGCAGATTACAAAAATAACATTTATTATCATTTTGAATGTTCTCTCTCTTTAAAAATTCTTTTGTATTAAGTTTTCCATGCAGTATTAACCACATGTGAATTTTAGATTTAGGAGGAGCATTAGATTTCCAAATAAATTTAAAAGAGTTGTTTGTTGTACCCGAAAAACTAATAAATCTATAAAAAGAGTTAGAAGTATACTTCTTACTCTTATCCCATTCCCAACTAATAATATCATTATCATTATCAATATTATAAAGATTTAATCTAGCATAAAGCAAAGAAAGTTGCCTAAGGGTTGAACCTATTAAAATTCTGTTAAAACTAAAATTCCAAGGAGGATCGTTTTCAGGAGAATAAACTTCATTAATTAAAACAAACTCAAAGTTACAGATTTCATAAAGCTCTTTAAATTCCAACTTAAGAGGCAAGACCGAAATCCAATGGTCGTGCCAGAAAGTAGTACAATTACCAGAATGAACCATCCTATTGATACCTAAGTTAAATATCTCATGACATTTTAAAACGTTTTTTCAAAAATTAGATAGATTTTGAGTGACTGGAGAAACAATTTGACATAAATTGTTATTACCATTATAGTAATATTTAGAAACGATCTCTTTCCAAATAGTGTTATCATTTATATCCTGAAACTTCCATAACCGTTTACCTAGTAAGGACAAATTCATATTATGAAAATTAATAACTCCTAAGCCACCTTCCTTTTTGGCTTTACAAACTGTTTCCCAATTTACTAAGCATTTTATACTATTATTAGGATTTTCCCCACTCCATAAGAAATCTTTTCTAATTTTATCAATTTTGTCAATAACCCAATCTAAAAATAGATGCATGGACATCCAATAAATCAGAAGAGCTGATAAAACCGAATTTATTAAGACTAGTCTACCTGCTCTAGATAAAAATCTCCCATTCCAGTTAGAGATCTTTTTTTTTCTTGATTTTTTTCGATGATAATAAGCCAATCATCATGTTTGAGTTTAGTAGGTCTAATCACAAAACCTAGATAATCAAAAGGAAAGTTGATAGTTTTGCAATTTAGGTATTAGCAACTAAATTTTCAACTTTTTCAAAATCATTTAAAACTAAAATAGAAATTTTGTCAAAGTTTATTTTTAAACCTGATAGAAGTTCAAAACTGTATAAGATAAACTTAAGGGTAATAATGTGCCTAGGTAAATGGGAAGGAAAAAAGCAAGGTATCATTGGCAAATTGGAGAACCGATATACCATTACGCGATATGTCAATGCCTACATATCCTGGAGACCCATTATCCACTGCTCTTTTAATAATCTTAGCAAAAACATCAGCAGCTAAGTTAAATAATAAAGGCGATAAAGGATCCCCTTGCCTTAAACCTCTCTTAGATTGAATTTTATTACCTAAAATATCGTTAATCATAATAAATTATCATAATTTCCTATGTTTCATTTCTTTTGTATGGGTTGTATAGGTTTGAGAGAGAATGTGTGCCTGCATCTTTTTTTTTAAGTCTTGTTGTTGTTATTACTTGAAAGGGAGATTCAGTATTGTTATATGTTTCACACGTTAGACCTATTATCCTCAACCTATTTCTGCATGTAGATGCACTTATGTATGAATTATGTGTGTGTTGTTGTATATTGGTTGCATGAAATTGCTTAAGAATGTGTTATTTTCTTTTATGTTTCTTAATGGCTATTCTTATTTTATTTTATTTTATTTTTGGCCTGGATATTTCTTACAATTTCTGATTACACACATATATATTGGTCTTTAATGGATATGTAGTAATATTTAAAGTATAATACATGAGATTTTAGTAAGATTCAAGTTTCAAATATGTATTAAATTGATTATAAATAATTGTATAAAATGGGTTTGGACGTTTCTATAATAATTTATAATTTTGTTTAGTTGTAGGAAGTTGTAGAATAAATTTCAAATGTACTATCTTACTATACCATTTACCTTATGTTATTAAAATAAAATAAAAAGGATTTTCAAATGTAATTGGAAACACTAAATTATTATATAAGTTCATAAAATTTGAGAAACTAATAATTTATCTGAAAAAAAGTTTTATATTTAGATTTAATTGGTTATTTAGTTTAGTTGTGAATATATATATAATAATTTGTTTCTAAGGTTTTGGTTTTTAGTTATATTATACATATATGATACAAACGATTTATTAATGAACATTATTTTGTTCGCTTTATAAATATAGATATCTATATAAAAAAGTTTTAGATTAATTTATTTTAGATTATTTTTCTAGTCTATACTTACTTTTTCATATTCATTTAAATTATATGATTGATTCACTGCTGACACTAATATGATTGAAATTTAATGTGATACGGTGATGACAATCTTCTATGTGGTTTTATGTCGTTTTATACTATGTGACGAGAAATCTGAATAAACGGTCTAGCGATACCGTCTAGTATGGGACTTTCGGTAACACTTTTTCGATTATTCTTTGGACTCGTTATATAGAATATAAAAGAAGGGCAAGTGTGATGTATGAGCACTGAATAAATAGACTAGTAACATATGATGGTATGACACGTCGTTGTGTTATTTCTTCAGTTATTCTTTTGCTCCTAAATGGCACACATGCAATGTTATTTTGTGTATGTTTTGTATGTTGTGTGTGACTCTCTACGGTGAGCACGCATGGAGGCTACTGTTAGCCACATAGTTTGTGTACATTATATGTCTGTCCACCTTAGTCTGACTCCCTTTATGTTTAGGGAATGAACCAAATTGGCCAATATCCGCCCTAGCGTTTGATCGTGGGGTCGCACCCCATATCCATGGTGCCGTTATTATTGATTTGATGCGCGCCACGAGATTGATAGTTTGTTGCCTCTTATGTCGCATAGGCCAGCAGTCAGTTACCATATAGGGGCACATATCAGTAGTCGTGGCCGAAGAGGTTACGCGTTGTCTAGCCTATGGTGGACCATTGTCACGATGCCAAGAGGGAGAGGTAATGGTAACCGATGACTGTAGAAGTCATATCATATGGACCACGTATGGCTCCTAGAGCAAGCAGATGTGCTGTCAGCCTCCTGTCTGGTTTCGAAATATGTGGATGTATGAGTATGTATGTGGGTAATAGATAGTCATATATTATGTATAGATGAGCTTATACTTGAGACGGTGTCTAGAGTATGATCAACCCTGTATCCTTCTTAAGTAGATGGCCTTCTTATTATTGATTTGTTGTTTCTATCTCTTAGAACCTTTCAATCGAGAGTTGCGTCTCTCCAAGGGCTGTGGGTTGAGGTATATGATTTTGCACGTTTCAGCATTATTATGAGCTGGCTCATACCTTTCTTATTGATTATATTGATTTGATATTGATATTATTATAATATATGAGACTGAGAGAGATAGGGGCATTGTTTCATTATTGCCCGACTTCGCTTGAGGATTATTTTGGATTTGAGTTATTTGAGTACTGTGATACCTTTAGACTATTCTAGTTATATATATAAATATAACTTATTATTTGGTGATTATATTATGCTTCCATTATTGATATATACCTTTGATTAGACATAGTCTGACCAATGTGTTATTTTGTAATGCTCGGGTCAGTCCGAGACATTTCAGGTGCAAGGATGGCTCGACTAGCATTTGTTTACTTTGGGCTTAGAGGAGTATTATATTAGGATGATTACATGATATTTGTATGATATTGATTCACTCTATATATATAATTGACAGTGAATTATATTGTATTCATTTAACTTTATTGTATTAAATATATATACTATCTATGCGATTGGCTCTATGTTCTCTTTGATTTACTATATATTAGGTATTATTTTGTCCTGGAGGCACACGTGTTTATTGTTTTGTACCAACACTATGTATGTCCTAATGAGTTTTATATTTGATATTTAATATGTACCTGTGTTAATCCAAGTGAATATTCACGTGTGTACCTCCATATAGCTGTATTCTCTATATAATCTGGATAAAATAAATAACACGGAATTTGAATTCAAACAAAAAATTTATTCCAACAAATATTTATTACAATATTTGAATAGTACAAATTTCAAACTCTCACTATATACAATTTCAATTACAATACAAATTTGATTAAATTACAATTCACATTTACATTGCACCTCACTACATATCACTCATTCACTCAACTCGTACTGATCTTCAACTTCATTCCAATGTGAATCCAGCATCTGAGTAATCTGCAAAAATATACATTGACGCAGTAAAATTGAAAATAAAATATTTTTGCGGTATAAAATAAAATGTGGATTTTGAAAATAATATTTTCCTCGGTTATTTGGGTTGTTCGTCATCATTTAATTTTGAATTCATCTTTCACGAACAGCTTGTGACATACACAATGTATCACTGTATATGCCACAAGGTCGTGCACACCGATATACCCACTTGATAAAATTACAGGGACAGGTAAGCACAGGTCAAACCCAAAACGCCGGGTTCAACTCAAGTGCAATAAAAATAATGTCATAATATTCAGCACAAGGTCAAACCCGAGCTACAAGCTGGATTCAACTCAGGTGTAATTCGAAAAACAAATCCAAATGCAATAAAATGGTCGGGAGCAACCTCAATGCACAACAAGTATACATAAAGGCCAGAGTGTGCAATATACTCAGACTACAAGTGCAAATCAAAGTACAGCTCCAACCAAGTGAATATGCAATATGTACACAAGTGAATGCAATTCAGTACTCAATGCAATCAAATAACTCGAATACAACAAATGGAGATGCAACCAAATCACATATGTCTAGACTAAATGCAAAGACCAGTGATGCAACTCAAGCCAGCATATAAAATTTATACAGCAAGCTCCAGATGGTACACAAGTAAAAGGCAACAACAAGTGATGATCAGTGAAACAGTGGCTCAACATCAATATGCAAGAAATCGAGACTGAACCAGACAGCAAGAATATGAATGCAAGCAATACACTACAGTGAAGACTGTACTCAGGTGGACAGTGCTATCAGGAATGAACACAAATGGCCAGAGGAATTAATATGCCAGAGAAAAGTATATCACATTTGAACATAACATCAACAATGCAAACAAGTCACAAGGGTCAAGCTAATGATACATGTACAAGACTCAAGACTGCAACACTACGGCAACTTCAAATGAACATTACAATGAAATAAAACTCTAGCTGAAACAATTGACTCAAATTCATCAAGCAGCCTCAAGTAAACATGAAATGGTGATACCGCAAGTTCATGTGGATATGCAAGTAGTGCAACTCGATAACAAGGTAAAACAGCAAAAGCAGTGATATGCAGCAGTACAGTACTATAGAAAATCAAGTACAGGAAAAATGAAAACAGTGATGAACAAAACATAAACGAGGTAGCAGTCTCAAAATAACCAAGGGACAAGTTCGAACAAAGCTCAACAGCACAACATCAAGTTGATGCCATGAGCAACTGACTGGAGTCAAAGGAAACAAAGATCGAAATCAACATCAGCACAGTTCAAATTCGAAACCGTGGTGGCCAAGTAAATTGACCAAGTCACGAATCAAGACCGTGAGTATCAAGCAACGAAATTATATGAATTGAAGAAGTCAGATAAATCACCATTGTTCAAGAATAATCAAATGGCCGAAGACAATTTCAACAAATATATACGAACGAAAATCAAGGGGTTCAAACCCTATATAAAAACCCAATCATCATCAGCTACAAAGGCAATCGAGTTCAAGCAAGTTAAAACAGTAAATCAAAAGTAACAAATCACATACCAGATTGTTGAATCAAACTCGATCATCGAAGTTGCTAAAATTGAGCAATGAAGAAACGATCGATCAACAAATCTACATGCAAATATCCACTTGATTGATCTACAAACTCAGCTGCTTCGAAAAATCACGAAGCATTAAATTGGAACGAACGAGAACGAGCAACAGCAAGCCGCAATTATACAGAGCAAAGGAAAAAGTACGGGCCAAAATAATAATAAAAAGAAAAAAGGGTCGGCCTTGTTTTAATTGGGGTTTAATAGTTTAAAATTAGGGTTTTGTTGTTTTTTAAGTGTTTTTTAATTATCGTCTTTTGTATTTTCTCTTGAAAATTTTGTAATTACTAGTCGTGTGACTAGGGGGCAAACTACGTGGCGTGGTTTGAGAATTCGCAATTCAGTGGCTGAGTTGTGGCGGGGTTTTGAGCGTAGAATTAGGTTAGTCAGTAGCGAGTGTCGCGAATTTACGTGTGTAAGCGTGTGACTACTTAATTTCTAGTAGAAACCTTAGGGGCAGCACGTAGGCAGGGTTTTTTCGAATCTGGGTAAATTCTGTGTCGTTCTATTTTTGCTTTTATTATTCTTCTATTATCTGTGCTGCTATAATTTTGATTTATCTGTGTTGAAATAATTTTATAAGCTTCCACGATTAATTTTTATAATTAACAGTATCACCCGATTCACCCCCCCCTCTATGGTGAAATCGATCCTACAAGTTGTAACGTACGCCGATTTTTCGTTGCCGAAAAACCGAATAGTTATGGGTTTAAGAAAGAAGAAAAGAAAAAGAAGAGAGAGAGAAGATAGAAAATAGAGAGAATAGAAAACAGAAAATAGAACAATATCAGAATCTCACAATTCGCAGCGGAACAACATATAATATATAAATGAATAATCTTTAGACAAAGAACTATATCAGTTATTACATTACATTTCATTACATCATATCATCAGAGTGTACAACATCAAACAATGCAGCGGAAAAGAAACACTACATAAACTAGTAATACGCCATCTAGCTTGCCTCCAGCAACTCCTGAATTCCAGAATATCCTGATAAACCTAACTCTTGACTGCCCGTGTGGAAATTGGTGGGCACCCAGAGTTTAGGAAGGAAAACAATAAACTCCGAGTCAGTCATGTGACTGGTGTGAGAACTCAAAACAGTTTATTTTTCTTTAAAATTAAAATAGAGGAATATTTTTAAAGTCGATTCGCAATGCTTTTAAAAATGAGACTACCATAAGGCCTCCCGCACACACACACAATGCAAACGCAGAATCGGAGGAGATTTCTCCTTATGATAGTCAAAGATGCTTGATACGCATTTAAAAAGAACATTTGATATTATTACTAGTGCATAGTGTAGAGAAAATTCATTTCGAAAATAAAGATATAAATCTTATCCAGCATAGACATTTCGCACTTATGCCTACTATAGCTACCATCCAAACAGTGGGTTACCACCATAAGTGAATGATAGGTTCTACAACTAAAACCGTACAAGTCTCGTATTTGAAGAATGGATTTTTCAACAAATGGTCAGGCCAAGGAACTTCCCATTGCCACATGGAAACGCCTCTGGAAGGACGCCCCGAGAACCACCGTTCTCCGCTAAACAAAGCCGGGAATCCCTTTTCCCAAGGAATATTACAAACCCTCAGATATGCCACCCCCGGTCCTTTGGAACCTTTAAACGAGAGCTCTCTAACCAACATCACACCATAATAATAAGTGTTTCAACATGAGTAAGTATCTGGGCTCCATACCATGATACTACCATTTTCCAGAAGGAATGATCATACCCTAGGGAAGCGATCCCTGAAAACCTTGCCGCACAATTCCTGTTTCGACCATTTCCGGTTTGTGAGGCTCGACGAAGTCACGTCCACAAAAACACACTTTATACAAAAAGCCATGCTTTGGGTCAACAAATGATCATAGAAATGATCACCAAGATAGACGATCAAACAAATGATCCTATCACAAATAATCAACACAATGATCATTTACAGCAACACTCAGTATGTCACATTACCAAAATTGGGAATATATCGCTGATAACTTCAACTATATAACCTCTGAGCTCGTACGTCTCAGAGAAGGGTGTTAAGCTAAGAGAAAAAATTCTCCGCCACCAACAGAAATATATTTGAAAGAAATCGGCTTTATATCTCAACTTGTAATGTCAGACACACAATCCATACAAGTCTGTTCCGGGCTCGAACAGAACCGAAGGCACTTACATAGAAGTCCTTGCAATCCGAATAATCTCTAATCACGTTCGGATTTCCCATCACATATGGAGATCTCAATACCGGGGATCAGCCAGTGCAGAGACAATCAACAAGAAACCCTTACGTTTTCAAAAATATCTGGTCTTCAACACCGATCTTCGAATGCAATTCATAACGACGTATCACGTATTCGGAATGGGTTATACGACCCCAAGGTCCTTTCCCGGTTAACCCGAATAGTGAGCGCTTATTTAAAAAAAAATAAGTGTGGCATCCAATTTCAAGCAAATCACAACAAATACCTATTTAAAGGTAAATATTGATAGTCGGTTATTGAACTATCAATAGATATGCCAACATCACCAGATTCCAAATAATTTTCCAAATTATTTATTTTCCAAAAATATCTTTACAAGATATATATTTTTTCCATTCTTCAAAAATAAATCAATATTTATTTTAAACCCAATTTCCCAATTTCATTTATAAATTCTATATTGAATTTACATTCCAAAATATTTATGAATATACGATTTCCATTCGTTTTCAAATA
Organism: Allium cepa; assembly: GCA_030765085.1. Taxonomy (NCBI): domain Eukaryota; kingdom Viridiplantae; phylum Streptophyta; class Magnoliopsida; order Asparagales; family Amaryllidaceae; genus Allium; species Allium cepa. Next base: position 431,698,862 of record CM060941.1, read on the forward strand.
TTCATTTTCAATTTATCTTCAAAAAGATAAATTCAAAATATTCACTTAATATTGGAAAAGCATTTCTATACTTATTTATTTATAAGTAATTCACAAGTCTTTTTATTTTCTATACTTAGAAAATATTTAATATACTCTAATCGAAATTAAGTATATTTTTCATTCTTTAAGGAAATCTTTCACTTAACCATATTTATTTGGGCCAAAACGAATGTTGTGTAAAACATCGTTACGACAACCCAAAATCACTAGTATAGGGATTCGAAAGTAAAATAGATATATAAATCCCAATACTATACAAAACATTCCCTTTCGGAAATCATCTATTATAACAACAGTGTTATAATCTACCATTTCCTTCTATTTCTCGAAAACGTCTATTTCAACAATAAATGTTGAAATCTATGGTTTCGAATCTCAATACATTTTAAAACATCTTTAGATCGTTTTTAAATTCTATTTAAAACATCACATTCAAAACCATTTCTTCACTATTCAAAAACGTGAATATATTTGTTAACCAATTTCATCCCTTCCATTCAATTTGTTTCAAAGGATTATTCACTGTCTAAAATGTGAATATAACTCCATTAACAAATTACAACCATTTTTCTTATCAAAATAAGTCGTTGCGAATTTATAAGACAATATTTATAAATTCCATTTCTATTTATTTTACAACAACTTCCTTTTATAAATTTCCTTTATAAATCTATTCAATTTCATATCTCAATGATATACTAAAATTTCATATTATAAGTTAAATACTTATAATTTATTTGTTTTCAAAATCGTTCCTTTAAACTTCATAATTATAAATCTTATAACTTATAAGATTCATTTATTTATCCACATCTATTCCCTAAATAACTTTATAAATTTTATTTATAAAATTCTATTTACAACTTCACCGTTATAATTCTATAAATTTCATTCATTTATGAAATTCATTCACAATTCATTCTAACACCTATAAAAGCTCGTTTTATAATTCCAATATTTTTAATTTATAAATATCAATTTATAAATCTTTTTAATATAAAACAATTTATATTACTATTTTAAAACGTCTTTCAACTCCTTATAATTTCATCATTTTGATTTATAAAATAATCAAATTTCATAAATTCTATAGATTTCATTCCTTTATGAAATCCATTTACAAATTATTCTATCACTTATAAAAGCTCGTTTTATGATTCAAGATATTCTAAATTTATAAATATCAATTTATAAATCTTTTAATATAAATCAATTTATATTATTACTTTAAACATCTTTAAACTCTTTTATAATTTCATCATTCTGATTTATAAAATAAAATTTTATAAATCCTATTTTTAAACTTCTTATAATAAATTCAGAAATCCCAGTTCAAACTATTTTATAAAATCACTAATCCCATATTTTCAAAAATCAACTTTTAACGGTATTTCTCAAAAAAATAAAAATTTTATAACATTAAAATTATAACGTTTATTTATTTAAGATGAATCAATTCCAAAAATATTTTATAAACGTATATTGTCCAAATTTCACTTTAGAAATCAAAATCATTGTTTTTAAACTTCAAAAATTGGATTCGATGATGCAACACATCAAATAGTCAATCACGACTTTCCAATATCATATATCGATATGATAAACAATCAAACATCACAATATCTAAAATCAATAAATATTTGTGAGGAATCCAGTTGGATTCCTCCAACCTGTTTCCCTGCATCCACAGACATTAGCACAATACCAATTCCGTTTCAAGACGGAATATCGCGGTATATGGGATTTTATAAATATTACCCGCTTACTAACGGCGCAATAGGGTCTCATCCGCTATACAAATGCGGGAAATCAATCAACTGCAATATATACATATGCCAATATATATATATATATATATATATATTGCTATATATATAATATAATACCAATTCCACTTCGAGGTGGAATATCGCGGTATATGTGTGTAATAAATAACCACCGCTTACTAACGGCGTATAGGGTCTATTCACATCCAATATATATATATATATATATATATATATATATATATATATATATATATATATATATAACAATCATTATTCAAGCATTCAATCATTCAATCAACAAATTTTAAATCTAACTATTCAAAATTTAAATAAATCCTTTTGAGTGAGAAGTTCTCACCTTTGATTTTATTTTGCAATCCATTTCCCATCTTGACTCGATTTTCTTGATTTATACCTTGTATAAATATCTACACAATTTATAAATATTCGAACAGATTGAAAAATAAATTTTTCATTTTATAATTTTAATTCATCGGTTTTGTTCTAAACCAATTCCTTTAGTAATTTTATTCAACTAATTATTTCATCTCAAGTTAATGATTTTTATTTTAAACTAAAAATTAAAGATTCAAACTGATTTTCTTTAATTAAATTTGTTTAACTAAAAATTTAAATTTCTTTTAATAAACTTTCTTAACTAACTATTTATTTAAATAAATTTTCCCTTTGAAAATAATCCTAACTAGAAATTTCCCATTGAACTTAATTTCCTTTTTATAAATTTTAAATCAACTAATTTTTTCTTAAATAAAATTATTTTTCTTTGTTTAATAAATTTATTTTAACTAAAGGTTACAATTTTAAAATTAAATCCCTTCTTAATAAATTGTTTTTGGCTTTCAAACAATTTCTTTTTAATATTTTAATTTAACAAAAATTAAATTCAAAACTATTCTTTATAAATTCCAATCTTTATTTTATATAATCTTTGGACAATTTGCATAATTAATTTCCATTCGCTATATTTAATTAACCAAAAGTTTATATTTTAGACTAATATCCTTTTTACCATTTCTAAAACAATTAATTTAAACAAGTTTTCTTCTTACTTTCTATTTCCAAAATCTAATTTTTAATTATTTCTGAAATCCATACTTATTTTTAAAAATATTAACTATGCATATATTTTCTGTTTTTCTCTCAAACTTTAAAACTAAATAGAATTTCCTTTACTGTTAAATTTTTTCACTATTTAGCCCAATATTCAAAACAAAATATATTTACTGCATTTTTTTTCCTAACTTATATTTACAGATACTTATACATAAAATTCCTCAAATCTGTGTACATTTTATTAAAATAAAATAAATAAAACTAAAAATCGAATTACCTCACTGTCGCCTCGTCATTGTTCGATAGCCCTAGCCTTCTTGAATCGCACGCATCCCCAACGCAGCTCCACCATCCACGCGCGCCACAATTCACGAAACCCACGCCTCCTCCAATCGAGGCCAACACGAGCGCCACCTGCCTCGACCTCCTCATACGCGAACACCACCAGTCAACCCCGAGCTCGACGCCGCCACACGCGCACCACCACTGCATCGCGACCTCCCCACGTGAGCCCTATTGAAGTCGCCGCCGTACGCGAGCCCAGCCTCGAATCGATCTGCCCTCGATCGCCACCTCCAGATGCTTGCGCGCGCCATTGATTTTATTTTCGTTTTATTTTTTTTATTTCATGATTTTGTTTTGAACGAGATGCAGAGGTATCGGCCATGTATAAAAAGAGAAAGGGGGACGTGAATTTTGCGTGATGAAAGGCATAAACAATGGCGTGAATGAAGGCACGAGTTAAGGCGTGTATCTAGCTGATGAAAGTAAGGCCCTGTATACTTATTTATTTTTATTTATTATATATTTTTATTTATTTTTTTCTCCCTCTTTTTTTCAATTTAAATTCAATTAGTTTTGTTATTTCTTTGCTTTGTTTTGTTTTGTTAAAATTATGTTGTCAAAATTTCCACTAGTTGTATTTATTTATTTCGTTATTGACAAAAATTTTATTCTAGTTAAAGAAAAATGTTATTAATAACTAAACATCGATTTATAAATTTACATAAATAATAATTCTCAAAATCCAAATTATTATTCCTAGTCATTCGTCCAAATTTTAAATACCAATTCAATATTCAATTTCAGCTTCAAAGTTAAATTTAAATTTTATTCAACTTTAAACAGATTAAATTCAAAAATTTAATCGCCAATTTATCTTGAAAATTTGAAATTCAAGTCAAATCATCATTTAAATATTTAAAATAAATTAAATATTTATAAATTAAATTGTTCAATATTCAGGATCGTTACACAAGTGGTATCAGAGCAAGGAATAGAAGTCAACTTTTGTTTTAAAAAAATTCGTTTTTCAAAAACCAAATTTTGTTTTGAATTTTTAAAATGGCTTCTTTTAATAATGCTTTTGCTGAGGGTCAGTCCATAGTTAGACCACCAATGTTCAATGGTGAGTATGCTTACTGGAAAAATAGGATGGAAATTTTTCTGAAAATCATTGACGCTTGGGATATTGCTGAGACAGGATATAGAGCGCCAACTATAATTGTAAATAATCAGGAAGTAAAAAAACCGAAGGATCAATGCACAGATCTAGAAAATAAGTCACATATTACTAATGCCAAAGCTATGAATTCGATTATTTGTTTAATAGATCAGTTTGAATTTAATCGTGTCTTACATTGTCTAACTGCGTAGGAAATATGGCACACACTAGAAGTGACTCACGAAGGAACATCTCAAGTCAAAGAATCTCGCCTTGCCATGCTAAGCAGCGAATACGAGAATTTCATAATGGCAAAGGAAGAAAATGTCAAAGAGATGTATGGACGACTTTCCAATATCATATACAAATCAAAAGCTCTTGGAAAATCAAACACGAAATTGGAAATAGTCCATAAAATCCTCAGAGTCCTTCCACAAAGTTTTGAAGCTAAAGTAACTGCCATCCAAGGATCAAAAGATTTGAAACAAATGAAAGTCGAAGAACTCATCGAAAACCTCACCACTTACAAGCTGGAGATGAAATTCAAGGAAGAGCGTGAAGGAGGAGACACTCGAAAAAAATCAATAGCTCTTAAAGGGACAACTGAAAGTGAAGATGATGATGATGATGACGGTGAAGCAGAACTAGCACTATTAATAAGAAGATTCAAAAGGTGGAATCGCAAATATGGAAATTCGGTCAAAAATCAACAAGTAAAGAGCAGATTAAACAAAGCACTAGACAACCCAAAAGAACAGAAAATCATTTGTCACAAATGCAACAAACCCGGTCATATCAAGCCAAATTGTCCCCAAAATCGACTCAGTCAAGGAAAGAAACTGAAAAGGAGAAGTTTTGCAGCTACTTGGGATGAAATCGACGAAGATGGAAGTGATATCACTGGCAGTGAAAGTGAAAAGGCAAATTTGTGTCTTCATGGTGAAATAACTGACAGTGATGATGACGAGCCAAGTGAGGTATCAAAACTAACTCATTCAGAATTACTTATATATTTTCACGAGGTAAATGGGTGTTTTGAACAACTTAGGGAGAAATATGCTAAACTGGAATCACAAAAGGATACTTTGATCGATTTAAATGATCAACTTGAACAATTAGTTAAAAACTATCAAAATAAGTGCCTTAAGTGTGGCAAGTGTCAAATGTTTGAAGAAGAAATTAAAAAATTAGAAATTAATATAAAATCACTTGAAAGTGAAATTCTGATTTTGAAAGAAAATGAAAATACAAGACGAGAAAATTCTGTTAAAAGGTGCACACAATTGTTAAACGAAAATGAATCTCTCAAAACACAAGTCCTACAAGTATCAACGACCTTAGATAAATTTTCAAAAAGTGAGAAATCGTTGAACATGCTATTAGGAAAACAAACTATGAATACAGTTAGACAAGGACTTGGGTATAAATCTAAAAATGTTAGAAATTAGATTAATCAAGTAAATTCAATGTGCATAAGTTGTAGAAAATTTGGACACGATCAAAATAATTGCTGGTGTAGACCCAAACACGTGAAAACGATTCCAATTTGGGTTCGAAAAGGCACAAATATAAAATCTCTCAAAGTTAAATTTGGGTGCCGAAAGGAACATATATAAATAGTTTTGTGTCTCCACAAAACTATTTTTCAAAATATTCTGCCACTAACAATCATGGACCTATAAAAAACAAATAGGTCACTAAACTCTCTTGTCATGTAGGTACGCTGGCAGGCTAAGGAACAACAGCAATGGTACTTGGATTCTGGCTTTCCAAGCACATGACAGGCGATAAATCAAAGTTCCTTAGCCTAGAAAAGTACAAAGATGGCAGAGTCACAATGCGTAACAATGACAAGTGTAAAATTGTCGGTAAAGGTAAAGTGGGTAACAATACATTTACCTTGAATGACGTACTATATGTTGAAAATCTGCACCACAATTTGATATCAACCAGCCAGCTATGTGATAAAGGTATGAATGTTATTTTTGATTCTGACTTGTGAAAAATTGTTGACAAATCATCAAAAGAAATCTTATTTTCACGTAAGAGGAAAGGTAGTGTATATTCCCCATCTTTTGATGATCTCACCCTTTCTAAATGTTTGGTATCTAAGGATATAGAAGTAAATTGATGGCATATGCGTTTAGGGCATGCTAGCATGAATTTGTTAAAAAAATTTGATAAGAGGGTTTCCATCACATGATTTTGAAACAGAAAACTTATGTAAAGCATGTACCTTGGAAAACTTAAGAAATCATCATTTCATGCCAAAAACAATGTAAGCACTTCTAGAGTTCTTGAACTAGTTCATTTGGATCTGTTTGGACCTAACGACATTGCTAGCTTAGGTGGTAAGAGATATTGCTTTGTGTTAGTTGATGATTACTCAAGGTACACATGGGTATATTTCTTGGCTAAAAAATCAGAAACTTTTTCAAACTTCACAAAATTCGCAAAATTAGTTCAAAATGAAAAAGGAGTTCCTATTTTTTCATTAAGAAGTGATCACGGTGGAGATTTAAAAATTATGAATTTGAAAACTTTTATGATGAAAATGGTTTTAAACAAGAATTTTCTGCACCACGTACTCCACAGCAAAATGGAGTAGTTGAAAGAAAGAATCGAACATTGCAAGAGTTGGCTAGGTATATGATAAATGAATATAAGCTACCTTTGCATTTTTGGGCAGAAGCAGTAAATATAGCTTGTTATGTAATGAATAGAGTTACGATTAGACCGATTCTTAACAATACACCCCATGAGCTATGGTTCAAAAATAAACCAAACATTGACTACTTCGAAGTATTTGGGTGTCTGTGCTATATTCTCAATACAAGTGATCAACTAGGAAAATTCAAAGCAAAAGCCGATGAAGGCATATTCATGGGATACTCTTCTAGAAGCAAAGCTTATAGAGTCTACAACAAGAGGAATAAAATAATCGTGGAATTAATCAATCTGAAGTTTGATGAAGGCATTAACGAACAGGAAATGGTCAAAAGCAATGTTGAAGAGGAGAACGAAAAAGATGAGAATGAAAAACAAAAAGAAACTGCAACAAAAGAAGTCCGAAGGAATCTAGATCTAGAGAGATTGAAATTCAAAGCAGATCATCCTCTAGAATTGATAATAGGAAATCCTATCACAGGTGTTCAAACTCATTCCTCCTTTAAAAATTTGTGTGATCTGTGTCTATATAGTGGATTTATTTCAGAAATAGAACCAAAAGACATAGATACAACTCTTAATGATGAAAATTGGTTTATGGCTATGCAAGAAGAGTTAAATCAATTTGAACGAAATGATGTTTGAAGTCTAGCAACTAGACCTAAGGATTATTCAGTCGTAGGAACAAAATGGATTTTCAAAAATAAATATGATGAATCTGGAAATGTGATTAAGAATAAAGCTAGATTAATCACTAAAGGATATAATCAAATTGAAGGAGTTGACTTCGATGAAACTTTTGTACCAGTAGCTAGACTAGAATCAATTAGAATATTGTTAGCTTTTGCTTGCTACAAAGGATTTAAGTTAAGACAAATGGATATTAAAGTGCATTTCTTAACGGAATTTTAAAAGAAGATGTATTTGTTGAACAACCAGAAGGTTTTGAAAGTCATGAACATCTTAACCATGTATATAAGCTTAAAACGGCATTATATGGATTAAAACAAGCTCCTAGAGCTTGGTATGAATGCCTCAGTACTTATCTTCTTGAAAATGGGTTCAAAAAGGGCTGTGTAGACACCACACTATTTCTGTTGCATGAAACGATGATCTTTTAATTGTTCAAATATATGTTGGTGACATTATTTATGGTGCTACTAACAATTTGTTATATGAGAAATTTGAAAAAGTTATGTAGGAAAAGTTTGAAATGAGCTTGGTTGGAGAGTTGGAATTCTTTTTAGGATTTCAAGTCAAACAAAGCGATAAAGGTACGTTCATTTCTCAAACAAAATATATTAGGGAACTTGTCAACAAATTTGGATTAAAAGATGCTAAACCAGCTAGAACCCCCATGAGCACAACAATTAAACTTGACAATGATGAAAAATGTAAGGCAGTTGATCAAAAGCAATATAGAGGTATGATTGGATCACTCCTTTATCTTACTGCTTCTAGACCTGACATCATGTTTTCTGTCCACTTGTGTGCACGATTTCAATCTAACCCAAAAGAATCTCATTTAAAAGCCGTTAAAAGAATTATAAAATATTTGTTGCACACCTCTTGATTTGGTCTTTGGTATCCAACAAATGATAATTTTGAATTAAAAGGAATTTCAGATGCGGACTATGCTGGAAGTCTAGTTGATAGAAAAAGTACTAGTGGTGCATGCTTTATGTTAGGACATTCATTAGTTGCATGGTCAAGTAGAAAACAAAATTGTATTGCGTTATCTACCATAGAGACAGAGTATATTGCTCTGAGTGGTTGCTCTGCTCAAATCTTATGGATGATACAAACTTTGCAAGACTATGGTCTAAATTTTAAATGTGTACCACTAATGTGTGATAGCAAAAGTGCAATTGATCTCACAAATAATCCTGTACATCACTCACGAACAAAACATATAGATGTTAGACATCATTTTATTAGAGATCATATTGCCAAGGAAAATATATGCATAAATTTCATTTCAACCGATTCTCAATTGGAAGACATTTTTACAAAACCTCTACCAGAAAATGGTTTTTGTAAACTACGTCTCAGCTTAGGTGTTTTAGAAATTTGATTTTATAAATATTTAAAAAAAATTCCTCCCTACTAATTATCAAGAAAAAAGATAAATAGTGATTGAAAAAATGATGAGTATTGATATTTATCGTATATTATGACTCGAGACGGTATAATTAGTAAATTTCTTTAGAAATTTAAACAAGAGTTATAAAACTTTTTGTTGGTAAAAATTCCATGACCATCTCTATTTCTATCATATTTGTAACAACCATCACTCATTAAAATTCAATATAGTTTGTCAATATGTGGTACTTTAAACAGGAATCATTCGTTTTTCATCTTACATTTTTTTTAAAAAAAATAGATAAAATAATAATAAAATAAAATCCAAAGTATTCACTCTCATTTAAAAGTCCTCATGGTTATGCATGGGTGAATTATTTGGAATTTGTTATGTGCTTCCATGCTCATTTAAAAGTCCTCACGGTTATGCATGTATGGAACGCATATCAAAATTGATTTTTAAAATAAACAAGTTGATTCTAATCCCATTTAAAAGTCCTCACGGTTATGCATGGTTTGAAGATACTTGAATTCATTTTTTTTAAATAAAATTGGAATACTACTGATCTCATTTAAAAGTCCTAACAGTTATGCATGGTTGGTAGATATTCAAATTCCTGATATAAATATACCAAAATAGACACAAATGTATGGTTTTATATGATGACATTATTCCCATCATTCTAAAAGTGGAATATGTGCCTAGCAAAGTATTTATGATTTTTGTTTGATTTTTTATTGAAATTTACTATTTATATTCATTTGAGTTTTAATGTTGGATTAATATCGATCACTTTATCTTTATTTTTTCTAACATTATGACTCTTTTGCTGATAATAAAAGGGGGGAGAAAAGTTAAGATTTTGTCAAATAAAATCAAGCAAAGGTCAAATATTTTCTATTTACATCTAGGCTCATTTGCATATTTTAAATTGTATGCATATATGAAGGGGGAGCTTTGTGTAGAGAGGAAGCATTCAAATAAGGGGATCAAATGGAATTATCAAATACATTTAATATGTTCAAAATCTTAAATATATGTTTGTTACCATCAAAATGGGGAGATTGTTGAATATGCGATTGCTATGATTTTTGTTTGATGATAATAATTATATATACATTCATTTAAATGTATTTGTTAATGTACTATTTTATTTTTCATAGAATAAATAAATATTTGCTGAATAAAATAAATAACACAGAATTTGAATTCAAACAGAAATTTTATTCAAACAAATATTTATTACAATTTTTGAATAGTACAAATTTCAAACTCTCACTATATACAATTTCAATTACAATACAAATTTGATAAAATTAAGTTCACATTTACATTGCACCTCACTACATATCACTCATTCACTCAACTCGTACTGATCTTCAACTTCATTCCAATGTGAATGCAGCATCTGAGTAATCTGCAAAAATATACATTGACACGGTAAAATTGAAAATAAAATATTTTTGCAGTATAAAATAAAATGTGGATTTTGAAAATAATATTTGCCTCGGTTATTTGGGTTGTTCGTCATCATTTAATTTTGAATTCATCTTTCACGAACAGCTTGTGACATACACAGTGTATCACTGTATATGCTACAAGGCCGTGCACACCGATGTATACACTTGATAAAATTACAGGGACATGTGAGCACAGGTCAAACCCAAAACGCCGGGTTCAACTCAAGTGCAATAAAAATAATGTCACAATATTCAGCACAAGGTCAAACCCGAGCTACAAGCAAGATTCAACTCAGGTGTAATTCGAAAAACAAATAGAAATGCAATAAAATGGTCGGGAGCAACCTCAGTGCACAGCAAGTATACATGAAGGCCAGAGTGTGCAATATACTCAGACTATAAGTGCAAAACAAAGTAAAGCTCCAACCAAGTGAATATGCATTATGTACACAAGTGAATGCAATGCAGTACTCAATGCAATCAAATAACTCGAGTACAACAAATGGAGATGCAACCAAATCAAATATGTCCAGACTAAATGCAAAGACCAGTGATGCAACTCAAGCCAACATATAAAATTTGTACAGCAAGCTCCAGATGGTACACAAGTAAAAGGCAACAAGTGATGCATCAGTGAAACAGTGACTCAACATCAATATGCAAGAAATCGAGACTGAACCAGACAGCAGAATATGAATGCAAGCAATACACTACAGTGAAGACTGTACTCAGGTGGACAGTGGTATCAGGAATGAACACAAATGGCCAAAGGAATTAATATGCCAGAGAAAAGTATATCACATTTGAACATAACATCAACAATGCAAACAAGTCACAAGGATCAAGCTAATGATACATATACAAGACTCAAGACTGCAACACTACGACAACTTCAATTGAACATTACAATGAAATAAAACTCTAGCTGAAACAATTGACTCAAATTCATCAAGCAGCCTCAAGTAAACATGGAATGGTGATACAGCAAGTTCATGTGGATATGCAAGTAGTGCAACTCGATAACAAGGTAAAACAGCAAAAGCAGTGATATGCAACAGTACAGTACTGATGTGCACGTAAATATGCATATTTTTACCACCATATTTAATCTATTTAAATTGAATAAATGATCATATTGGGTATTTTAACTTGTTTTAACCAAAATTCAAATTATTTGAAATTGTCACATTTTCATCGTCATCCAAGGGCAAAATGGTCATTTTTGTGCATATATCAAATTGAGAAAATTTAATGGGAAATTTCTATATTATTTTGTGGGAATTTAAACTCAATTACAAGTGGTTTCATGAAGGAATATGCATGTACAAAGAAGATATAAAAGAATGATGATGGAAATAATTCAAAGTGAAGAACATGGAGGACCCTACCTACCCACTACCTTAATGTACAAATTAAAGGCTAATGCACATGCTAAAAGACATTTAAAGCTTCATGTACATTTAAGTGGGGGATTATTAAAGCTAATGATAACTTGGCCACCACACTTCCTCCAAGGGCATTTTGGGTACTCCCCAAAAATATGCATTAGGGTTTCTAACTTGTATAAATACCCCTTATGTTTCATGTAGCTCTCTCTTCTCTTAGTCTCTCTTAGGCCTCCTTCTCTTAGTTAGTTAGTTTTACTTTAGAAAATAAATCAAATCTCTCTTTCTTTCCATGGCTACTTAGTCATTTCTTCTCTAATGTAATTCTTTTTATGCAACTTTAATACATTGCTATTTTCTTTTCATGCTTATTTACTTTCATGTTGTAGTGTAGATCTATTTTTTATGCAAGTAGAATCGTTTTTCTTTATCTTGCTTTCTTTTTCCTTTTCTTTTTGCTTTCATGTTGCAAGCTACATTTGTTAAGCAAATGACAAATATGAGAGGCTAAACCCCTTCAATTTAGGGGGAAATGAAGCTCTCTAATTATGTACCTTCAACTATTTGTTAATTCATGCTCTCTTTTTGTGCTTAATGATGATGATAGAAGTGGTTTTATTTGTTGTTTTTGCTTTGAATTTGATAGTCTATATTGTTGACACCAAATAGGCTATGCTTAAACAATCACTAACACAAATGCATCTTCATCAATATATGATTATGGCATAAGAAAGTGATTTGAAATTAAAATTTGATGGTCTATGTTTCTAATCAATAGTTAATAGGTCATACTTAAAATAGATTTCATTCTCATTTTCTTTATCAATTTTCATGAAAGTTAGTAAGTGTTTTAAGCGGTGTGTTATAGTTGATGGCTTATGTTGGCTAATCAATAGCTCAAATATGTCATACTTATAATACACACATCAATTAAAACACTAATGACCATAAAAGAGAGATCATGATTTCATGTGTTGAACTACATGATCTATAGAGTGGATTTATTCTCTAAATTGTCATTTAACTCTCATATTTGCATTTCTTTTCTTTTTGTTAGTTTCTTACATTTTTAGCTAATCACACTTTCAACTTTGGTTAATTTGATTGAATAGAATTTTAAAATATCAATTCCCTACGGATCGACCCGTATTCGCCGCGTGCTACATTCGTACACCATGCGCTTGCGGTTATTTTTAATTTAAATTCGTTTGACGGTTTTCTAAACCGATAGAATTTCCGTCGACGAACAAGTTTTTGGCGCCGTTGCCGGAGAGTTGTTTTGATTTTGATTTTTTATTCTTCGAATTATTTTTGTGTGATTTTATTGTGTGCTTATTTTTTTTGAAAAAATTGTGTGTTTGTTTGATTCTTGTGTGCATTTGTTTGTGTTTGTTGCTCTAGTTTCCTTTTTCATTTGCATTTTCATTGTTAAAAAAAAAATTGCATACACAATTTCGAAAAGAAAAAAAAATTGTTCCATTCGATTTTCCATATCATTTACAAGTTTTTATTTCACAATTTACAAAAAAAATAGGAACAGTGTATCTCTGTGCAACTGTTCACTGTGCACAGCTTATTTACTCTCTTCCTCTCTGTTCACTTCTGATCATCTGCTACGGTTGCCAATCCACAGCAGCATCAAACTTGCTGCTCTGAACCGTCAAAACCACCACTGCAGCAGACCACTTACTAACATCACTCACGTCCACCACTTTCCAATACCCTTGTAAAAACTGCCCACTAATTCATAGTTTGTTGTAGCTGCTACAAGAAACTTCCACATTGCTGCACATCTTCATTCTCCATCAACCATACATAAAATCCCATGATCACAATACCATGTGCCTTACTATAGCCATTCAAACTGCCTAACAGCTACATACAAAACCATCTCAGTCCTACCACAATTCAACAAACACTACAACATTCGCCTACCTCCTTGCTTCGACCAACCAACAGTTCACTGCCATACCTCATTCCTCCTTCAATCCACATCATTACAACTCCTCAAAACACTTCAAAACATCCACTTCCCCCTCCATCATACAAATCACCATTCACCTGCACATACAAGCCTATCATCCACTACCTTACTGTTGCAATTCTCCATCATCAACTTCTGCTCTACATCACCAGTTCTTCCAACCCTCTTACAGACCACAAACTCCACAACAACACTGCCGCCATCACTGTCTGCTCCACCACAAAATTCAACAGTCTACCATCAACTTCATCAAACTACCTACTCTACCATCAACTTCATCATACTACCCCCTCTGCATAGCCATAACCCCTCAACAATATCATCACTCAATCACAGCAACTCCATCCCCTACTTCTTACCTCTGCAAATCCATCAACTAAATCCATTTCCTGCATTTCAGTAATCACCTCTGACCTTCTCTACAACTTCACATCACCAAATTTCATCTCCCTTACCACCAATCGAACTCCAGCAATTGCAGCCTTCACCAGTCATCAATCATCTCCGCAACCCAAATCTTCTCCATCGAAACTCGCGACTTCAATTCAGCAACCCTCCCCAATTCCGCGGCCATCACAATCGAACTCTGTGTTTGCACAAAAAATGGGCAAACACCTCAAAGTCGTATGATTTAGTTGATTTTATGTTGTTCTTAGCGGTTTAGGTGATTTATGCAAATAAGTAAAAAAACAGGGGCTAAACTGTAAAAGACACGCAGATTTATAGTGGTTCGGCCAGAACTTGCCTACGTCCACTTCATATGTTATTCTCTCTTTTCTTTCAGATTACAACTACAAAGCTTTGTATACAAGTATATGAAAGTTGTTTGAAAGTTCCTTCCGTGCTTGCTCTCAAACTTGTCCGCCATTGTTTTACCATTGCCCCTCTATTTATAGAGTGAGGCTGGGGGCAGGGGTCTTGGATGTATATGGCTGCTGACGGGCCTGGACTGCTGCAATCTGGCCTGGTAAAGTTGATCCGGAATGCCTTCTTCAGGTTGGTTCGGTAGTGGAAGATGGAGTTGGTCAGGAGAGTGCTGGTCCGGTGGTGAGATGGAAGAGGCTTGGTCCGGTAGTAGTTGGGAGACATGTTGGTTCGGCGAAGCTTGGTCCGGTCATAGCTAGGCGGAGGTTTGGTCCGGTGATGGCCTTGGTCCGGTTAGGACGTGGAGATGCAGTGATTCGGTGGTAGATGGGAGGTGAGTTGGTTCGGCTTGGCTTGGGGGGTTGTTTGGTTCGGTGGTGCCTAGTTGAGGTTGGTTCGGTGATGGTGGGTTTTGGACCGGTGGTAGGTTGGACCGGTGATGGTGGATGGAGCACGGTTCGGCGTGGGTATGGGTACCGAATGGGCACGGATACCGGATGGAAATGGCGAAGCTGATGCCTCTTGGTCTCGTGATTCCATGGGTGAGAATTCGCCCAACATTTTCCCCCCAAAGTGGGGCACGTGCTTGCAGGTGTCGCGCTTTGTTTTTCTTCCAGTTGGTGTAGCTACATTCGGTTTTGAGTGCCGAACCATTTGGTTCGGTTGTCCTGTGTACGTCTATAAATAGGGGCTACACCCCTTCGTTATTCCTTACCGAATCAGAGAGAGCCGAACCAACTTGAGTGTCGAATCAACCTCGTGCCGAATCAACCTCGTGCCGAATCAAACTCGTGCCGAATAGGTATGTTTCTCTTTTCGCCGAATGGGCTTGAAAATTTTACTACCGAGTGAACATTATCCAGGTGATGCCGAATGGACAATTGTCGAATGAGTTCGATTATTGGGAATTCCGAATGAAGCTTTAACCTTTAATGCCGAATGAAACTCGAAAACTTGACCACCGAATGGAACTTGATAACTATTCGTTTATATTCCCATACTCTCCGTTCTAATATCGTGTTTTTCTTGTGCCGCAGATAAATGTCTCGCAAAGCAGAAACTCGATCAGATAAACGGAAGTCCAGGGGCGAAGGAGAGTCCTCCTCCGTGCCCCCAGCCCAGCCAGGATCGGAACGTCATGGACCTGCCCCGAGGTCGCTAGTAGATGGGTATGGCCCCCAAGAGCTTCTGAACTCTCCGCCCGACTGCTTTCCTAGCTCCCTCAGGGAGGAGCAGCTTGATGTCATCTCTCGCTCCTTTGGGATTGACAGGGCTCGTATGCTGTTGCCGGGAGACGGAGTGATGCCGTATAATCCCCCTGAAGGATACTTTGCGTATAGTAGGTACCACTGCATGTTTGGGGCCATTCCTCCCATTAATACCTGGATAGTCAGCTTCATCACTTATCTGAAGGTGGCTCCCTTCCAGCTTCAGCCCAATTCCTACGCCATCTTGGTGTGCTTATACATTATTTTCCAGAGAAGGTACGGGCGCCCCCTTCCAACCGGGAGATTCGGTATCTATATAACTTGAGGGGTTACAAGAAGGGATCTCCGTACGTTAGCTTGGAAGCGGCTGTTCCCTTCAAGCCGGTCCTGGACCTATACTCGAAGCTTAGTATGTTTAAGAAAGAATGGTTTTTCATCAGGGATGACTCCGTTTCCTTCCGCCTTTTCACCTCTGGCTGTAAGTTGACCTTCATTTATAGTTTCCTTGTTTCGGCTGCAACGGTTCTTTTGATATGCTTTTATTTCTTGCTAGCAATAGGTGGCTTTGCGGTCGTGGAGAACGATTCCTTGGTTCAGATGGCTGCGGAAATAAGAGCCATTCCGGGACGGGATCGGTCGGCTTCTTATCTGATCAGGAACGCTACTCTCCTGGAGCACAACTTGATCCTGCCACACCAGTCCGTGGTTAAGCAGAGAGACACGGCTGAAGAGAAGGCTGCCAAAGCCAAGGAAGGGGCCACGGTGAAGAGTGGCAAGAGGGAACCTTTTACAAAGCCTCCCGTTGTTGGAGGTAAGAAACTTAAGAAGTCTGACGGCCCCTCTCCTAGCACTTGCCCGATTATCCCAGAGGAGGAAGATGTGGAAGAGGATAGAGGCGAGGGCGAAGGAGGCGATGTAGGAGGAGAGTCAGAGGGTGGAGGAGATGGCGAAGGAGATGGAGAGGGCAATGGCGATGGCGACGGACAGGGCGGTAGTGGCACTGGTGCCTTAACCTCCGGGCAAGTGGGGGAGCTTCAGGAGTGGACGGATGAGGCTCTCCGTCACGCTTTCGGGGAATCGGAGGGAGAATCGGATTTGGCGGAGAAGGCGAAGAAGACTGGCAAGGCCGGGGCTGGCGCCGATCCATCCCCTAAGAGCTCCTCAGCTAGGGTGACTCCGGCGGAGCAAGGTGAACTTTTGACTTCTGCAGATTCCACTTACGATAGGGACTTAGGAATATTTTATGGCTCGCTCCCGTCCTGGGATGAAATCCAGGACTTATTGTAGGATCCTCCTTCTCTGCAGGGTTTGTATAGTAAAAGCGTCTTTCTTGTTTTTTTTAACTCGATATATCTCTTGCCTCATGATTTGATGCATGCTTGCAACATTTATTCTTTACTCCAGGGGCAGGCCAGGTGGCCAGAACGTCAGATGTTCGACACCGCCTCGAACAATTCAAGTTGATGAGAGCTTCTACTAAGCCGAAGCCTCCTACTGGTCGTCCTGGGGACGTGGTCAGCTACCGCCCTCTCCTTGGAGTCATCGAGGAGGGTATCCAGCAGAGGAAGAGGAGGCGTTCCTTGTTTGATTCACCACCTGGTCCTCAGCCTCCTACTCAGCCTTCCCGAGATACCACGGAGGAGATCACGGAGTTTGTCCCCTCTCCGCATCCTTCCGAGAATCCTACTGTTATCCACATAAAACGTCCCGACGTGCCTCGCAATCCCTTTGTCGGCCACCCGGGTTTGGACCCAAGCTCTCAGGATATTTTATTTGACGAGGCCACGGGCGAGCATCTTCTCCCCCGCAATCCCATGGTTCGGGTTCTTGATGAGGCTAAGTCCCTAGATCTGGATCTGCTCACTACTCGGATAGCTGCTATTGGGGACGAAGCCAAGGCCAACATCGACCGGGTCGCGGAGGAGGCCAAGAAGTTAATGGAACATCACGCCCTATTGGCCAAGGCCGGGGAGGAGATAGGGAGTGCCAATATAAGGTTGCGGTTAGTGGTTGCTGATCAGGCCAAACAACTTGCCGACCAGGCTATTCAGATTTCGCAGCATGAAGTCGACTCCCAACGACTGAAGAAGGCCATGGAAGAGGCTAGCAGAGCTGAGTTGTGGAAAATGGAGGCCGCTTGCAAGAAACGCATTGACATGGCCATTACCACGGTTGATGAGGTTGGGAGGGCGGATCTCGAGCAGGTTGAAGAGATATCTGGGAGGCTTGAAGCTGCAGAACTTGCTCAAGCCAAGTTGAAAGAAGAGATGGAGGAGATGAGGAGATCCCTCCAGACTGAGTGCTCGAGATACCAGCGGGAGAGGGATGCTGCTGCCACTAAGTTGCAGATTTCCGAGGCCCGGGTGAAGTGGTTTGAAGAGGATGAGGGGATGATGAACGATATGCTGCAGGCCATGTACTTCCGCACTTGGAGGGAGGGCAGCTTATCCTGGATGGATGACTATCCCCGGGTCATGGCCAAGGTATATCTTCGGGCTTTAGAGGAGGCCAGGGTTGATGTGGGTAAGAAAGGTGGAGCGGCCTTTAGTCTGGATGTAGTCACCGCTCAGTTTTCGAAGGAGGAGCAGGCGGCGGTGAAGGAGGGGATGCGGCTGCTTGCTGCGGAGGAAGCGGGTGTGCAATTGGAGGATGAGGATCAAGCGGCGGACGCTGGTGAGTCTCTCTTCTCCTTCTCTTTTCTTTTTAGATTTTCATAACTTGATCGCTTACTGTTTGTTTAATGGACTCCTCTTCTGAATTGGACAGGTGGGGCTTCCGATCAACATGCTGGGAGCTCCGACCCTGCGGCTAAGTAGGCTTGGAGAGTTGGTAGGATGAGGACGAAGCGTGGACGCAGCTGGTTCCTTGTCCGGATTCGGTCGCCTTTTGATTTCTTTTTATTGCTGTTTATGTTAGTCCAAAACATTGATGTGACTGTAATAATATTGTTTGTGATGAATGACTTTATGTAATTTCATAACATAAGCTGATTCCTTTATGTTGGAATGTTATCACTATTTTGTTGTGCTGTGTAAGTGATGTAACTATGCATGTTACTAGTGGCTTGACTATGCCTGATGCCAAGTTTTTTGCTTAAAGTATAATTTTCTCATTTTGCAACGTAAATGTGATGTGTGAATATGAACTGCAGCTATGCATTAGTGTATAAAAGTAGAAGGTACCGCCCTTTATGTTTCGGCTATGGACGGCAACTTTGTGCGCCCTGTAAGACTAAGCACGGAATGCTGTTGAGTGTCTCGTCATCCGATTATAAGTTTCTATTCCCATTAGCGAGCGTTCCCTATTTCATGTACTGTACTTTCAAGCACCGTTACGGAGAATAGGAGAAAAGTTTTAAATGAAATGGAAATGTAGGAAAAGTAAAACTTCCAGTCACGGAAGGTCGTCGATGTGCTTAAGTTCATGGCAAACGGGTTTTGTAGTCACTTTCCCTAGCTGTGGGTCTTGGAGACATTTGTCACCCATCTTACGCCTCTGCGGGGAGTTTTCTTTTTTACCACAGCCGCACTTAAGACACATCGCGCACAGTAAATACCCGGGCCATTATGGCCCGTAATCGCAGGTATTATTCGATTTACTGTGGTCGGCTAGCGTGGGGGCCGATCGTCAACTGTGAACTGCCCCTGGCTGGCCACACCTTATGTTGGGGCTTATGGTCGGTTCACAGTTGCCGGCGAGCCGAATCGCTGTAATGAGCTGCCATGGCATAATCGGCCTTCTCGGTGGGTTATACTCGGCTTATTACAGTCGGCTTTGAGGGTCGAGGCAAACAATGAGTTAACTCGCGGTAGAGGGATACCGGAGCAAAGTGTCTCATTGGCGAGGGCATAGGATCGTAGCGTACCTGTTAGATTTTGTCCAGGTGGAGTTGTGTTGTGAAGCTCTGAATTGAAATGTCATCTGCAAAGGATTTTGTTCAACAGCAAAGGATAAAGCTTAAAAAATAGCCAAGATATAAAGGAACAAGTTAACAAGAGCCAAGTTTTTTAAAGTGGTTCGGCATGAAAATGCCTACGTCCACTGATTCTCTTTGTTAGTTCACTTCATATGGGTAGTACAAGTTAAGAAAAGTATCGATGGAGGTGTCGGATGTTCCATGCCCTCTGGAACACCTCTCCGTCCACTGTTGACAAACTATAAGCTCCGTTGTGGAGATCTTTATGAATTACATATGGTCCGTCCCAGATTGGATCCAGCGCTCCTGGGCGCGGAAAGATTCGCTTGAGGACAAGATCTCCTTCTTGTAAGTTGTGATGTTTGACTTTGGAGTTGTATAGTGCTGCCACTTTTTGTCTGTGAGCTGCTGCTTTGAGTGCTGCATCATTTCTTCTCTCCTCAATTAGATCCAAAGACATGTGGAGGAGTTCTTCGTTTTCTTCGGGGTTGTAGTGGATCCTACGATGGGAAGGTACAATAGTTTCAACTGGGAGCATGGCCTCTGATCCGTATGCCAAAGAGAACGGAGTATGCCCTGTTGATGTTCTGAAAGAAGTGCGGTAGGCCCATAGTGCTGTAGGAAGTTCGTCCACCCAAGCGCCTTTTGACTTTTCAAGCTTCTTCTTGATTAGAGTCTTGAGAATCTTGTTGACAGCTTCGACTTGTCCATTTGCCTGGGGATAAGCTACGGATGAGAAGCCCTTATGAATTCCGTGCTCTTGGCACCAGTCGGCAAATTCCTCGCTGTCAAATTGAAGCCCGTTGTCTGATATGATTCTGAGTGGAATCCCGTACCTGCACAGAACGTTTTTGATCAAGAAGTTGATAACTTTAGTTGAAGATATTTTATTCAGAGGCTCCGCTTCCACCCATTTGGTGAAATAGTCAACTACCACTATAGCATGTCTGGCCCCGCCTCGGCCCATCGGCAGTTCTCCAATTAAGTCAATTCCCCATATTGCGAAGGGCCAAGGGCTGGTCATCTGAGTAATTTCATTGGTTGGTAGTCGAGGAATCTTAGCAAATTTCTGACATCTGTCGCATCTTCTGACGAAGTCTAAGGCGTCTTTGTTTAAAGTGGGCCAGAAATACCCATATCGGAGTATCTTTTTTGCTAGGGTCTGGCCTCCGGTGTGGTCTCCACAACTTCCCTGATGGATATTGGATAGAATTTCCTTGGCTTCTCTTCCGGCAACGCACCTCAATAAGGGGTTAGAGAAGCCGCGCCGATAGAGGATGCCTTCTTGCATTGTGTAGCGGGAAGCTTTCCTTAGAGTTTTCTTAATTTCATTTCGCCCGTCGGGTAGGGTGTCGTTTTGTAAGTATTCTCGGATAGGGGTCATCCATGTTTCTTCTTCGGTTGCAGCTATCAGATTTACTTGCTCGAAACTTGGTGCCAGCTGTTTTGAGATGGTTAATGCTCCGAAAATAGTGATGTTCTTCATGCTAGCTTGTTTTGCTAGTTCGTCGGCCTCTTGATTCTCTTCTCGGGGAATGTGTTTGATTAAATAGTGATCTAATTGATTAAGCAGTAGCCTGGTCTTCTTTAGATACGCTGTGAGTCGTTCTCCTCGAGTCTGGAATTCTCCCAGTATTTGATTTACAATAAGTTGAGAATCACTATGGAGACATAAAGAACTGACTCCAATTTCCAGTGTAAGTTCTAATCCGGCTATCACTGCTTCGTATTCTGCGTCATTGTTGGTGGCAGCGAATTCCAATCTTAGGGCGTAGTGTAGCTTCTTTCCCCTGGGGGTGATTATCACAACACCTGCCCCCGAGCCTTGTTCGTTCGACGCTCCATCTACGAAGAGATTCCACTTGATATCTTCGGCTATTTCAGATTGGTCCTTACCTTCGCTAGTAGTGAATTCGGCAATGTAATCGGCTATGGCTTGCCCCTTGATAGCGGTGCGAGGATGGTAAGTGATATCATATTGACTTAGTTCGATGCACCACTTAAGTAATCGCCCAGAAGTGTCGGGGCGATGGAGCACTTGCCTTAGCGGTTGATCGGTTAAAACTCTGATGGAATGAGACTGGAAATAGTGTCGCAGTTTCCGCGACGTGATAAGCAAACAGTATGCTAGCTTTTCAAGTTTAGGGTATCTGACTTTTGCCCCTGTGAATCTCTTGCTTACAAAGTATACGGGTCGCTGCGCGCGGTTGTCTTCTCTCACCAAAGCGGCGCTCAAAGCGTGGGATGATACAGCGAGGTATAGGTATAGTTCCTCGCCTTCATTTGGAGTTGAAAGTACCGGTGGTCTCTGGAGGTGTCCGATTAAGTTAAGGAAGGCTGTCGAGCATTCGTCAGTCCATTCGAACTTTCCTTTGTCTTTCTTTAGAGCTTCGAAGAAAGTGATGCATTTGTCGGTTGCTTTAGAGATGAACCTACTCAGGGCGGCCACTTTCCCGTTTAGGCTTTGCATCTCTCTTCGAGTAGATGGTGTCTTGATATCTTGTAAAGCTCGGACTTGTTCGGGGTTTGCTTCAATCCCTCTGGCATGGACGATGAATCCCAAGAATTTTCCCGATGATACCCCAAAGGAGCACTTTAGAGGATTTAGCTTCATTCCGTATTGGCGGAGTACTTGGAACATTTCGTCCAGGTGGCTTACATGACCATCGGCTTTCCTTGATTTAACCAGCATGTCGTCCATGTAGACTTCCATAGTTCGTCCTATCAGTTCTGCAAACGTCTTGTTGACGAGGCACTGATAAGTAGCTCCGGCGTTTTTAAGTCCAAATGGCATTACCTTGTAGCAGTACAATCCTCTGTCAGTGATGAAGCTAGTGTGGTCTTGATCGGGGGCGTGCATAGGGATCTGGTTATATCCTGAGTATGCGTCCATAAAGGATAAAAGTTCGTGTCCGGCAGTGCTGTCCACAAGTTGGTCGATTCGGGGGAGTGGGAAGCAGTCTTTCGGGCAAGTGTCATTTAAGTTGGAGAAATCGATGCATGTTCGCCACTTCCCATTAGCTTTCTTTACAAGTACCGGGTTGGCGATCCATTCCGGGTAGATGGATTCACGTATGAAGTCATTGGCAAGTAAGTTCTTCACTTCTTCCTCGAGGGCTGCTGATCGTTCTGCCCCCATACTTCTCTTCTTTTACTTTACCGGTACCTTGGTAGGATCGATGTTTAGTGCGTGGCATGCTATGTCCGGGGAGATTCCAGTCATATCAGCGTGCGTCCATGCAAATACATCCATGTTGTGGCGAAGAAAATCAATGAGTTGATTCTTTAATTCTCTTTTTAACCGAGATCCGACTCTCAGCAGTTTACTTGGGTCGCGTTTGTCTACAGATACGAATTCCATAGCCTCTGCAGGCTCGGCGGTGGCCTCCTCCTCTTTGTCCCTGGGGTCTAATTCATTGAAAGGATCACTGGTATACCCAAGAGGAGGGGCTTTCTTTAGTTGCTATGCTTCCAAGCTTTTCATGCAGAGAATAGTCTCTGCATTTTTCCCTTTATCTCTCCTGTGATTATTCCGAAGTTCGGTTACATAGCAGTCCCGAGCGGCGTGTTGGGAACTTCATCTTCAGGCACCATAGGGCAAGGACAATTTGGAAGTCGGACAAGGCTGGTCTTCCTAAAAAGGCATTGTAGGCCGAGTGGTTGTCTATTAGCACAAATGTTTGTTTTCGGACGGCGGAGCGGGGATGACTTCCCAATTCAACAAAGAGATCCAATTGTCCGAGGGGAATCTTTGCTTCTCCAGTGAAACCGTGTAGCGGTTTGTTGCAGGGAGACACGTCCTTCATTGATAGCTTCATTTTGTCGAAAGCATGCTTGAACAGAATATTCACTGAGCTTCCAGTGTCTACTAGGTTTCGAAAAACTTCAGCTGGGCCGAACCAGGCAGAGATGACCATAGGATCCATATGAGGGTATTGCCTTCCTTCTAGGTCGCGCCCACTGAATGTGATGTCATTATTTTCCTTCCGCTTAGGGTGGTGTTCTTCCATAACAGAATTGACGCAGTCTCCCTCGCTTCTGAGTGAGTTTCCATATCTTTCCATTTCTGCCCAGCTTTTGTCGGCGATGTGTGGCCCCCCAGATATTGTATGAACCACTATCTTCTCTTGGCTGGAACCGCTGGTGTTGCGGTTTCCTCTGCCTGTTTCTGGGTGGAGCTGCCCTGGGTTTTCCTTGGCGGGAGCTGGAGTCCCGTCCTGGCCCTTTACATAGCGTTCCAGCCTCTTTCTCTTGATGTGTTCTTCAATTAGGTCTCGGAGATGGCGGCACTCATTGGTATCGTGCCCATGAGACTCGTGGAAACGGCAGAATTTTCCAGACTGGATTGCGCGATCTGACTCTTTCTTGTACGGGGGGCGTTTGTATGTAAGTTCGTCCTGGGTGGCCAGGAAGATGTTCTCGACTGTTTCATTCAAGGGAGTGTAAGCGTCAAATCTCGGTCCTGGTCGGTACAAGCGCTTTTCTCCCTTCTTGCCCCCTGCATTGTCTCTGGAGTCGTTTCTCCGAATGTCCTTCGCTGCGGCGGGGGCGTTTCCATGAGCCGTCTTAGCCTGTGGTCCTGTCTGCCTTTCAGTGGCAGCTTCTTCGAGTCTCATGTACTTCCCAGCTTCATGGAAGAAATCGGGCAAGGTAGCTGGTTTTTCTTTAGTTAGTCTTCTAGCAAACTTGGTATCTGGGTGCACACCACTACAGAGGGCCATTAGGGTGAGTTTCTCATCGGCATCTTGGACTACGGCCGCTGCGGCGTTGAACCGGGTTAGATATTGTTGCAGTGTCTCTCCGGATTTCTGTTTGATAGTAGATAGAGAATAAGCATCCTTGGGTTGTTCCACATGAATGCAGAACTGGCTAATGAACTTTTCTTTCAACATCTCCCATGAGCTGATAGATCCTTGGGGTAGATGGCAGAACCAGGAGGTAGCTAGGTCTGCTAGGAATAGTGGAAAGCATTTACACAACACTCCTTCTGTTGCTCTGCTCATGAGCATATGCTGTGTGTATCTCTGCAAGTGTACAACGGGGTCCGACGTTCCCTTGTACGGTTCCATCGTCGGCATTTTCCATTCTCGAGGGGTGATGGCAGTTTCGATGTCGTGGGTGAAAGGGCTGGTTACCCTAGCGCCTATCCCTCGATCCCTTTGCTCCCGTCGGACGCATTCCCTGAATAATCGTGCCATTATTTCATCAGAATTTGGAGCGGACAAAAATGAGCTTGGTTCTTCCCTGCGGGATCGATCTCGTCCAGATGACCTGTAGGGATGGTATAGTCTATCACTTCTGACGTTATCCAGTGGCTGTCTTTGGCTGCTCGGATGCATGCTAGGACCAGCTACAGTTGGCCCCTGCCTTGATCTTCCCCTGTGGGGTTCTGTTTCGAGCATTTCCATGGGGTAACCTTCGGGCTGGGTTCTAGCTCGGCTCCGTTCAGCGGGGTTTCTATGATTAGGCGGCATGACTGGCTCAGCTACATCCGACCCTTGCCTGGTGCCTCCCCCATTGGGTTCGGTTCCAAGCGCTTCCACGAGTCGGAGTTCGGGCTGAGTCCGGGTGCGGCCCCTATCATTGCTGTTCCTGTTGATAGCTTCTTCGAAGAGGGAAGACCTTTGTTGTCTCCGAGATCCTCCAGATTGAGACTCACCCCATGATTCAGTGTTGCGGTTGGATCCTTCGGCATCCCTCAAGCGTGACATGAGTTGGTTCACCAAAGCTTCTTGTTGGAATGCGAAGCAGTTAGTCACTTCAACCACAACTCTGTCTAGGTCTGCCCTAGTGATTGCTGCCGGTTGTTCCGCGGCAGGGGCTGTCGGAATTGGCTGATCTACATTTGGCACTGCTATCGTAGTGGGATGGTTCTCTTGATCTGGATCCACTGGATCTGGAGCGCTGCTGGTTGTAACGTTCTTTCCCTTGTTGGCGTCTTTTCTCGGCCTGGAAGTCATGTTTCCTAGGCAATGAAGGGTGCTATTGGGAAAGAAGGTTGAATGAGGGAAGCTGAAGCTTCGAGTTCCAAGTTCTCAGTGAAAGCACCAAAAATGTTTGCACAAAAAATGGGCAAACACCTCAAAGTCGTATGATTTAGTTGATTTTATGTTGTTCTTAGCGGTTTGGGTGATTTATGCAAATAAGTAAAAAACAGGGCCTAAACTGTAAAAGACACGCAGATTTATAGTGGTTCGGCCAGAACGTGCCTACGTCCACTTCATATGTTATTCTCTCTTTTCTTTCAGATTACAAGTACAAAGCTTTGTATACAAGTATATGAAAGTTGTTTGAAAGTTCCTTCCGTGCTTGAGCTCTCAAACTTGTCCGCCATTGTTGTACCCCTGCCCCTCTATTTATAGAGTGAGGCTGGGGGCAGGGGTCTTGGATGTATATGGCTGCTGATGGGCCTGGACTGCTGCAATCTGGCCTGGTAAAGTTGATCCGGAATGCCTTCTTCAGGTTGGTTCGGTAGTGGAAGATGAAGTTGGTCAGGAGAGTGCTGGTCCGGTGGTGAGATGGAAGAGGCTTGGTCCGGTAGTAGTTGGGAGACATGTTGGTTCGGCGAAGCTTGGTCCGGTCATAGCTAGGCGGAGGTTTGGTCCGGTGATGGCCTTGGTCCGGTTAGGACGTGGAGATGCGGTGATTCGGTGGTAGATGGGAGGTGAGTTGGTTCGGCTTGGCTTGGGGGGTTGTTTGGTTCGGTGGTGCCTAGTTGAGGTTGGTTCGGTGATGGTGGGTTTTGGACCGGTGGTAGGTTGGACCGGTGATGGTGGATGGAGCACGGTTCGGCGTGGGTATGGGTACCGAATGGGCATGGATACCGGATGGAAATGGCGAAGCCGATGCCTCTTGGTCTCGTGATTCCATGGGTGAGAATTCGCCCAACACTCTGGAATTCGATAACCTCAAACAAAACAGCAACGCCAATTCGAACCGAACTTCCAAACCACTGACATATACCTCTCTTCACTGTGCTACCGGCTACTGCCACGAGTTACACCCTCAAACTTACAACGCACAACTGCCTGCACAACCAAAATCCACCTTAGCACAAACGGCCTGCCCAAACTACCAATCATCACATACTGAGCCTTCAACCCTGCAGCTACCTGCTCGAGCATTTGACATTCAACATACCTCTGCAACCAAGAACTGCCGCAACATATCAACACATACCATAAGATCACAACTGACCTCCCTCTCCTTTGAACATCATCCTGTCTTGAACCCATACAACCGTCCACAATCACCTCCTACACATCATTCTTCCCCGAACCATTTCCTGTCAATCCCAATAACACTGTCCATCAATCGCCGAAATAAGCACTACAATAGACTTTACAAAAAAAAAAACCTACCTCCGTCAACGAACATCGCAACTCCATCAATTTTCGACCACAGCAATTTCGAACCATCGAATCCATCAATTTCGAATCACCATCACCTCTACCACGAACCAAAGCTCGAAATCCAATCGCCGAACCTACAACGATCTGCAATCCATTTGACCTCAACGCTCCACCTTGTTGAACAACTCGTCCTCAACAGCTCCTGAATCACCTTCAACCGTGACCATTATTCGAGCACAACTAGTCGCAATAGCTTTTGATTTCGAGTTGTTTTTTCTTTTGGAATTTCAATTGGAAATAGATAACAGTATTCATCGCAGTGGAATTTTGATGTTCTGATTGGATTTTGAGAAGTATTGTTTGAGAAATTGTTAATTGGATTTTGATGTTCATCGTATATTTGTTTTTTTAGAATAGAGGTTGCCTAGTAATTGAAGCGGGTCGGGTGCATTTGGTTTGGGCCGGCTGGGTTCTATTCATTTTTCTTTTTGTTTTAGTTTAGTTTACATTTTCTTTTTTTTTTTAGTCTAGTTTGGTGAAGTTGTGAAAGCAATTTTCTTTTCTTTTATTTTTAGTTTTGTATTGTGAAGTGGTTTAGAGAGAAATAATTTTGTTTTGTTCTATTTGCAATATTTTTTTTTAGTCCATTTGCCTTTTCGTTTTTCCATCTTCTCTCTATTCAAAATAAAAGGGATAAAAGAAAAAAGAAAAAAAAAGTTGTTTTCATTTGTTTTAAGTTTCATTTGGCAAGTGATATTGGTTTCATTTGTTTTAAGTTTCTTCTTTGATATACAAAAGAAAAAAAACTGTATATATCTTGTTTTTATTTTCAGGTTGCCAAAGCAGATTGGATGACTCGCTTGCTTTGCTTAGCTTGCCAAAAAAATAAATTGCTTGCTTATAAAATAATTTTGCACCCTTATCTATTGTTGGTTGTTTTCATTTTCATTTAATATAAAAAAACACAAAAAAAAATTCATTCGTAGTTGCATTTTTAGTACACGTTTAATTTCTGCTTTGCATTTCATCCTACATTTTGATTAATAATAACGGTTAGAAATAAATAACACTTAATTGTATATTGACAAGCTGTCTTCTTTGAACAATTTAATTTCTTGGTGTCTAGGCTACGGCAGAGTAATAACCATTTATAACTATTACGGTGATTCGTAAATATTATAATGGTTGTTCCTCTGAAGGTACTTAAACCTTCGGCTGCATTGCTACGGTGATTCGTGGTGCACCGATAAATCATGTCCGTTACCTGGCTGAGAACTATCTTGTTGATTTAAGACAAAGTGTGATTATACAATTTTGGGTTAACTTAGGATAAATAATTTGTAATTAGACCCTTGCATTCATATAGTTGCATTTGTTCATGTATATTTAAAAAAAAATTCAAAATCCAAAACAAAAAAAAAATTGTAAATATTCCTTTTCTTTTTCTTTGAAATTTTTAAATCCTTTTCCTTTGAAATTTCAAAAATCCAAAAAAATTTAGAAAATCCAAAATCCAAAAGAAAAAAAAATCTTTTCAAAAAAAAAATTTTGAAAAACCAAAATACGAAACTAAAATCAAATTTCCATTTTGAAAAAAATAAATTTGTAAATATTTTTCCTTTATTGAAAAAAAATGCCAAAAGAAAAAAAAATTCTTGAAAATGTCCAAGTTTCCCCACTCGCTTGAATTTTACAATAGTTTTGAAAATCAATATAATCCATATAATTTCACTTCAAATTCTTATGGATATTTTAACAATAACTATTGTGTAAATAATTCGAATTTCGAACGACAAACTTTTCAAAATAATGACCAACCCTCGAATGTCGAAAATAGCATTTCATCTTTACTTGAAATCTCTACACAACAAAATCAAATGATAAATGATTTGTGTAGTTCGTATTTCTGCGATAACTCGAGTCAAAGATTTCAAGGATTTCAAAATTTGAATTTAGTTCAAAATTCAATTGATTTTGAGTATAAACCATGCCAATTCAATTTTGAGTTTCAAAATGGATTTCAAAATCAAAACGAAAATGTGAACCAATTTTCAAATAATTTTGGCAATGGGAATGGTTTCAATAATGATACGGTTGAAAACTTTGGTTATCAACAAGTTCAAAATGAAAGTTTTCAAATTAATAATCATGAATTTGATTTTGTTGAAGAAATGGAAAAAGATTACGAGGATTTATTGCTTGAAAAATACAAAAAATTCGTGAAAATCATAATCAAATTTCAACCTGCGAAGAATCAAGTAATAATCTACCGTTTATCGAAATTGACAATTCTTGTACTCAACAAGTCCAAATCGAAAATTTTCAAGTTAATAATTACAAATTTGACTTTGTTGAGCAAATGAATGAAATTTACGATGATCACACGAATTTGTTAATTAAAACATTGGAAAATTTTCATGAGAAACGAAATCAAATTTCAACGTGTGACGAGTCAAATGATAATCCATCTTTTACCCAAATCGATGATTTTCAAATAGCAACTTTTGAAACTGAAAATGATGATCTTAACGAAGTTGTTGAAAAGACGGTAACTGAGTAGGATTTCAATTCTTTTAAGGGTGTGGAACCACATTTAAAATTCGACTGTCCTTTTCTCGATTTCAAAAATTTAAATACAACAACTTTGGATTTTGAACTTGACACGAGTAATGAAGTTGTTGATAATGCAACAAAGGAAGACGAATTTAATGAACACAATCTCTTTGGACTCTTCGAAAATGAGTTGTTAAATTCTCAAGGGGAAGATTTAAATCACCATTTCAATTTTGAAATCAATAATTTTGAAAAATTTGTTGACGATGAACTTGACTTTCAATTTGGTGAAAATAAACTTGAATTTCAATCAATTGTTTTATCAACCCCGAAAAACATCGAAAATAAAACAACTCGTACGATTATCAATAAAACGACATTCGTTTTTCCGAATCCACGTTCAACTTCGAAATCTTTTACGGTTTGGTTTTCTACGCTTGAGCTGTGTCTCGTATACTTGACGAGACAAATGAATCGGTCTTTAGAAGACCGTTTCATTTACTTTTTGACGATATACTTTCTGATCACGTGTAAATACCGTCCGTTTTCATGTAAATAATAATAAACATCCCTTTCACTTGGGTTGACTGTAGGGACACGGTCAAAATCAAGTGTGGGGGGGGAGACTCATCTTCATATTTTTTTTCATGGTTTATTTTTGCTTTAAAATCACAAAAAAAGAAAATCCCAAAACTAAAGTTTCTTTTGATTTACTTTTAAAAGAAACACTATAAGATAAATATATGGCTTTGGTTTATTAAATTGAAATTTTTGAAAATTTATTGGTCTTAACAAAAATAAAAATGAAGTTTGATTACGAATAATAATGGTTTAACTAGTATATAGGAAGATTCATATGTGTTAATTATGAAGTACATCCTAATTGAAAATCTTTGTTTTAAAAAGTAGTTGATTTAAAGTAAAGGAGATAACATTTTTTGTCTTCTAAGTTAAATGGTGCTAAGATGATTTTGCAAAACTCCCTCTTAAAAAAAATATAAAAATAAAAAATAATAACATCCAAGTATTCACTCTCATTTAAAAGTCATCACGGTTATGCAGGGGTGGTTACTTGGAATTTTTGATTATGTGCTTTCATACTCATTTAAAAGTCCTCACGGTTATGATGTATGGAACACATGTTAAAAAAAAGACTTAATAAAAACCACCTATGGTCGATAGTGTATGCATGAAAGTGTATGCACTCGCCATGCTCTGTACTCCCCTCACATAAGCCCGAAAGGCAGTGCATGGGTGGTATATCTGGCCTCAGTTTACCTGAGCTAGGTGTGTGATTTTTCTTGCAAATAATGAGAGAGCAAGCAATTGAAATCCTAGCACTATTTTTACTTATTTGATTTGATTTGTTATTGAAAAGAAATGAAAATACCACTTTGATAAACTTTGATAATCAACTAAGGATCCATTTTATAATTACACTTTGTTATCAACCGAAACAACAAATTAAACTATTGTCTATTTGTTATGATAACTTGATTTTGTCGGAAACTTTGACGGGTAAATGACATAAATTTTCAAGATAATAACCAAAACCTATATTTAAATTATTCGTGTCAATTTAAAAATAAATCCTTCATTTGTAAATATTTTCAAAAATTTGCATTCATCTCTTTGTAAATAAATCTTGCATTTTGTAAATATTTTCATCCTGCATTTGGATTTTGTGGGTAGTATCCGCTGAAAACCCTCACAAGACAACACTCGTCCTACTGGGGACACCCAGAGGTTTAACGGCTTGTTGCATACGCTCAATGCAATCGTGCTCCCTACGATAACGGATTTATCTTAGTTTTTCTTTATTCGAGGACGAATAAAAACATAAGTGTGGGGGTATTTGATGTGCAGGTAAATATGCATATTTTTACCACCATATTTAATCTATTTAAATTGAATAAATGATCATATTGGTTATTTTAACTTATTTTAACCAAAATTCAAATTATTTGAAATTGTCACAATTTCATCGTCATCCAAGGGCAAAATTGTCATTTTTGTGCATATATCAAATTGAGAAAATTTAATGGGAAATTTCTATATTATTTTGTAGGAATTTAAACTCAATTACAAGTGGTTTCATGAAGGAATATGCATGTACAAAGAAGATACAAAAGAATGATGATGGAAATAATTCAAAGTGAAGAACATGGAGGACCCCACCTACCTACTACCTTAATGTACAAATTAAAGGCTAGTGCACATGCGAAAAGAAATTTAAAGATTCATGTACATTTAAGTGGGGGATTATTAAAGCTAATGATAACTTGGCCACCACACTTCCTCCAAGGGCATTTTGGGTACTCCCCAAAAATATGCATTAGGGTTTCTAACTTGTATAAATACCCTTATGTTTCATGTAGCTCTCTCTTCTTTTAGTCTCTCTTAGGCCTCCTTCTCTTAGTTAATTAGTTTTACTTTAGAAAATAAATCAAATTTCTCTTTCTTTCCATGGCTACTTAGTCATTTCTTCTCTTATGTAATTCTTTTTATGCAACTTTAATACATTTCTATTTTCTTTTCATGCTTATTTACTTTCATGTTGTAGTGTAGATCTATTTTTATGCAAGTAGAATAGTTTTTCTTTATCTTGCTTTCTTTTTCCTTTCTTTTTGCTTTCATGTGCAAGCTACATTTGTTAAGCAAATGACAAATATGAGAGGCTAAACCCCTTCAATTTAGGGGGTAATGAAGCTCTCTAATTATGTAGCTTCAACTATTTGTTAATTCATTCTCTTTTTGTGCTTAATGATGATGATAGAAGTGGTTTTATTTGTTGTTTTTGCTTTGAATTTGATAGTCTATATTGTTGACACCAAATAGGCTATGCTTAAACAATCACTAACACAAATGCATCTTCATCAATATATGATTATGGCATAAGAAAGTGATTTGAAATTAAAATTTGATGGTCTATGTTTCTAATCAATAGTTAATAGGCCATACTTAAAATAGATTTCATTCTCATTTTCTTTATCAATTTTCATGAAAGTTAGTAAGTGTTTTAAGCGGTGTGTTATAGTTGATGGCTTATGTTGGCTAATCAATAGCTCAAATATGTCATACTTATAATAAACACATCAATTAAAACACTAATGACCATAAAAGAGAGATCATGATTTCATGTGTTGAACTACATGATCTAGAAAGTGGATTTATTCTCTAAATTGTCATTTAACTCTCATATTTGCATTTCTTTTCTTTTTGTTAGTTTCTTACATCACTACAAGGAAAAGGCAGAATACCGACAGCCAAGACCGACGGCTTCCGACGGCCATTTTCCGACGGCTTTCGACGGGCCGTCGGCGGCCGTCGGAAGCCGTCGGAAATTTGCGATTATACCTGCCAGCCGAGCCCTTTCTTCCTCCTCCATTCCATACGAAAATAACTAAAAAACCCCCCAAATTCAACCCCCAAGCTTCCAATCCCTAATTTCTAGCTTCCGGATCTTCCAAGGCTCTCTAATCAAGCTTCATTACTCTTAATCTCAGGTATAATCTCTTATTTTTATGAAAAATTCAGTTTTTACCCTAATTATAGATTTGCATAAATTGATAAATTAGGGCGAATTAATGATTGCAATTGTTTCCACTAGCGTAATAACGGTTTATAGCATCACATGGTATACCGATTTCATCTTTTATCGTGAAATTGTGATAAACACGTATAATTTGTGCTTGTTCATGTATATGTATTTTGTTGTGTATGCCTTGATTCGACGATTGTATACGTTATTTGGAATAAGATAAAATGATTGAATGAACTAGGAGTATTATATTGTGCACGTATTTACTTATGACACAAAAAAAATGCATTACTCTAAATTATAATTGTGTGTATTGAAAAATGACAAAATGTTAAAGCAGCCCTAAGTTGATGCGTAATACGTCGAATAAATGTGTGAAATTAATATATAAATGTGAACAGTGAGTAAAACTGTATTTTTTAGTAAAATGCGCGCATGTTAACCGACAAATGTCCCTTAGAGAGTTTTTGGCCCCGTCTGACGAGTGTTGTACATGATCGTTGTATAAATAGTCGTTTTTTTCGAAAAACGACCATTTATATTCATCTGGTACAATGTTTGTCGGATTTGTCCCTGTATTGGACAAGTTATGAACACGGTAAGAATTTACATTTTGTATAGTACTTCGTCTCAAACGGTTCATAAAATTTCGCCCTGACTTTTCTTTTTTGTTTCCTGCGTACACGCATTTGTGTACAATGCAGGGAACAAAAGGGAAATGCTGCCGAAGTTTTATTGAATCATTTGAGACGAAGTAATATACGAAATGTAAATGCTTACTGTGTTTGTAATGGGAAGTAGGATGTCTGACCAATGAAAAAAAATTATATATATTTTTAATCGTTACGTACGTTAAAAAATGAAATGTGCCCTATTTGAAAATATTTTTAAATTTGTGAAGTTGTTCTTTAAATTCAAAATATTATACGAACATGAAAATAATCTTTTTCGAATATGTATTCTTCAAAATAAATATTAAATTTTGAACTTCTCATTTTGTCAAATGGGAAAAATGATTGATTATTTTGTTGATCGAAGGAGATGGATGTACCAAAGAAAAGGACTGAGGGGCTCAATAAAAGAAGATTTTTATAATGGTATAAACGTGTTTGTTGAATTCGTCTTAAGTAATAACGGAAACGATCCAGAAATTCGTTGTCCGTGTAGTAGGTGTAGACATTTGAAGTTTTTGTTACCAGATATTGTGAAAGTTCATTTGTGCCAACACGGTTTCACACCCGAATATTATGTTTGGGATCGGCATGGAGAAGTTGTAGCAAATACTTCTGTAGAGTCTGAAAGTGTCGTTAACGAAATAGTTTCAACGACCCGTATAGAAAATATGGTCGAAGATGCAGCACGATCAATGTTTCCTATGGTTGAAGTTGACGACGATGATGTAAATGTTGAAGAACCAAATATTGAAGCTAAGAAAATTTATGATTTACTAGATGCAGCTAAGAAACCTATTTGGGATGGTTGTAAAAGCGGCACGCAGCTGTCAGTAATCGCAGAATACATTGCGATGAACGGGAACATCCGAACGGAGATCTCAGTAAAGAATTTTCCCGTTGGTTTTCAAATTACGTTTATGAGCCGAAAAATTGTGTTGTTGACGAAGGGTTGAAACATCTTGCAATGGGACCAAAAAGAGTGGTCAAGACATATCCAATATATTTCGTCAATGGATACAAATTTAACACCAAAGAATACGGTGCAGAAAAATTAACAAATAATACTGGTGTATTTGTTAAAGGTAGTGACGATCCAGAAAACCATTTAAATGATTTTTATGGCGTTCTAACACAAATTTTGCAACTGACATATTTCTCAAGACCCGCGGAGGAGGTGTTTCTATTTAGATGCAATTGGTTTAGCAATGTTCCAGGTTCTGGAATTAATGTGCATAAGGATTATAATCTTATCGAAATAAAGCATACATCGCACTATCACAAGTATGATCCTTTTGTACTAGCCAAACAAGCATTGCAAGTTTATTACGCTCCTTATCCGTCTCTAAAAAGAGATAAAGCAGATTGGTCTGCAGTTTTTAAAACAAAGGCCAGATTCACATTCGATGGGAAGAATATTCCGGACGAACAAGCTTATCAGGCAGATCTTGAGCAAAATAACGAAATAATAATTACAGACGATCATACAGATTTTGGTCCTTTGATCGATGAATCAAATGTTTTGGTAGAAGCGTTTGACAGTGCAGAGGAAAATATCGTCGAAAACGAGACCGAATCTGAATCAGAAGACGATGATGACTGATATAAATTTGAATCTGTTTTTTTGCAATTGATGTAACTATGTTGAATTCTTGATGTATTATGAAATTGATGTAACTATGAAACTAAATCCGTTTACTATTGTTTTATGTTATTTCAATTTGTCATTTATTTAGCAATTTTTATTAAAAATGCAATGAACTCTGCTTATCGTAGGAAGAGTACACCCATTATGAATCAGGTATAACAAACTTACATTTCTATTTACATTTCAGTCATTATAATTAAGCAATTTATACCGTTGATGTCATGTTCATATGAAATATATTTCATTATCATGTTTTTATTCTCTTATATAATGATGTGTAAACGCCACAGGTTTATCATTATGTCACATAGAGGGAGGAGCTCTTCCCGTTCTTCAGGAGGCGATGGCAGTGGCCCATCGCAAGCGCCACACCGTCCAGTTGTTACGTTAGTCCCCAAAGCAGATGGGTAAAAATTAAATCTTATTCATCATCTTATTTTTTCTATACTATACGTACGTACTTATATGTATCGTACTTAAAAACAGGGGGTTCGAGCTACTACCCACTAAGGTAGTGTTGGACGTCTCCAGAGCAGCATATCGTAGTAGGATGAGTGTGTGCTGGCCGAAGTGGGATACCATCCCTCCGCACATCATAGAGTGCATATGGCAGGATGTCCTAGTATGTGTAATTTTTATGTTTTCCATTTTTAATTCGTTTTTGTCGTTTTTCTACCGTTTATCGTTTAAAGTGTAATCTTTTTTTAACACAGGCTGAGATAGACATCCAGACAGATGATATGCAGCTGGCACGAGCATACTGGATGAGGAAGATGCGAAAGAACTACAGAGACACGATATCTGAGGTTAAGAAATCCGGGAAGAGACCACGGTGGATGGGGGAGAGCGTGTGGCAAGCTTGGTTGAGCTACTGGGAGACGGACGAGGCGAAGGCAAGTATACTAATTTTTTTTGAATTATTAATTTAACGTGATTGGAAAATAATGTATCAAATTTTGAATGTATAGGCAGAGTCAGATAGAAACTCTGCAAATAGAAATAAGAATCCCGTTACTCATCGCGGAGGATCGAAGTCGTTTCAGCAGTATCGGCAGGAGTTGGTAAATTTAATTACTGAATAATAAATGTAAATAGTTTATGCTATATGATTTTAAATGTATAATAATTGTATGTAACAATCAACTTCAGGAAGCCGAGGCACATGGTCCTGTCAGCTATATGGACGTGTTCACCCGTACGCATGCTGTCGAGCATGTTAATCCAGACGGGACTGTTTCGTACACATGGCAGGACGATAAATCCAGTAAAAGCCATGTAAGCATATTTCATTTTATTCAGTATTAGTAATTGTTTTAGTTGTCAAATTATTATGAAATAAGATATGATATTATTAATTTGTCAATGCAGGAGATGTTTATGGAGCAGCGACAGAAACTCCTTTCTGATACGGGTCGAGAGCAGCTGACGACCGATGAAGAGGACGTTATTTTTGAGTCCGTTATGAGTCCACCAGAGCATGGTCGACGATACGGATTTGGCAATTTAGCGGTAAATAATTTAATTTTTCTTAAAATACTTAAAATATGATATTCTTACCTTTTCAAAACAATAAACTTTGATTTTATTTATTTTTCAATTATTGCAGTCCAGTAGTCAGAGTAGGAGACGGCGGAGTAGACCTCAGAGCGAGCTAGCAAGTATAGAAGAATTGCAGACTAGAGTTCAGCAGTTGGAGGAGCAGAACCGCCAACAGGCCATGCAGACGGCACAGTTATTTGAGTACATGCAGCAGTTTGGTGGCCGCTTCCCTTCATCGGCTGGCTCTGGATCTGGGGCAGATTGATTCATTGCTTTCTGATTCGTTCGTGCAGGTATGTTTAGTTTTAGTTTACAATGATTTGGTAGATGGAATAATTAACTGTTGATATGTATAATTATGTATAATACACTTGGTTCTGTAGCTGTATCAGGATATGCATGATTAGAACAGTTATTGTTAGTATTATTGTTAATGTTGGAATGTTATGTATATTTTGTATTTTATTTTTATTCCAATTTTGTTTATTTCTGTGTCTATTGAATATTTTGGAGTATTGGTTTGCATGTTTGGTTGGATTATTGTTTATTGGATTGTGCAGTATTGATATTGTAGTGTTTGGAAGAGAAATGTGGTTGGAAGGCTCTATTTGCAGCAGATTTTAAAAAAAACAAGCAGATTTCCGACGGCTTCCGACGGCTCCCGACGGCTTATAGGTCGAAATTTTCATCGGTTACCGACGGCTCCCGGCGGCCTGATTTCCGACGGTTTCCGACGGCGTCCGACGGGCGACGGGAGCCGTCGGAAGCCGTCGGTAATCTATAC
Organism: Allium cepa; assembly: GCA_030765085.1. Lineage (NCBI taxonomy): Eukaryota > Viridiplantae > Streptophyta > Magnoliopsida > Asparagales > Amaryllidaceae > Allium > Allium cepa. Next base: position 431,736,846 of record CM060941.1, read on the forward strand.
GGCAGCACCCGTCGGTAGCCGTCGGAAACACTGCTCCCCGACGCCGTCATTTCCGACGGCTTTTTCCGACGGCCGCCGACGGCTTCCGACGGCCGCCGACGGTTTTCAGCCGTCGGAAATCCCCCTTCCCCTTGTAGTGCATTTTTAGCTAATCACACTTTCAACTTTGGTTAATTTGATTGAATAGAATTTTAAAATTATCAATTCCCCTGCGGATCGACCCGTATTCGCCGCGTGCTACATTCGTACACCGTGCGCTTGCGGTTATTTTTAATTTAAATTCGTTCGACGGTTTTCTAAACCGATAGAATTTCCGTCGAAGAACAAGTACTACAGAAAATCAAGTACAGGCAAAATGAAAACAGTGATGAACAAAACATAAACGAGGTACCAGTCTCAAAATAACCAGGGGACAAGTTCGAACAAAGCTCAACAGCACAACATCAAGCAACATCAAGTTGAAGCCATGAGCAACTGATCGGAGTCAAAGGAAACAAATATCAAAATCAACATCAGCACAGTTCAAATTCGAAACCGTGGTGGCCAAGTAAATTGACCTAGTCACGAATCAAGACCGTGAGTATCAAGCAACGAAATTATATGAATTGAAGAAGTCAGATAAACCACCATCATTCAAGAATAATCAAATGGTCGAAGATAATTTCAACAAATATATACGAACGAAAATCAAGGGGTTCGAACCCTATGTAAAAACCCAATCATCATTGACTACAAAGGCAATCGAGTTCAAGCAAGTTAGAACAGTAAATCAAAAGTAACAAATCACATACCAGATTGTTGAATCGAACTCGATCATCAAAGCAGCTAAAATTGAGCAACGAAGAAACAATCGATCAATAAATCTACATGCAAATATCCTCTTGATTGATCTATCGACAGCTTCGAAAAATCACGAAGCTCGAAATTGAAACGAACGAGAACGAGGAACAGCAAGCTGCCATTATACAGAGCAAAGGAAAAAGAACGGGCCAAAACAATAATAAAAAGAAAAAAGGGCCGACCTTGTTTTAATTGGGGTTTAATAGTTTAAAATTAGGGTTTTGTTGTTTTTTAAGTGTTTTTAAATTATCGTTTTTGTATTTTCTCTTGAAAATTATGCAATTACTAGTCGTGTGACTAGGGGACAAACTACATGGCGTAGTTTGAAAATTCGCAACTCAGTGGCTGGGTTGCGGTAGGGTTTTGATCATAGGATGTGGATTTTAGCAAAGCAGTGAATGAAATAACCAAATATGTGAATATCACAACTACTTTGAGAGTTGTTTCAACATAGATTCAATCAAACAATGAACAGCAACTTGTCATCATTCATAGTCTAGAAGTGTGAGATAAACTCACCAATAAAAGCTCGAATTGATGGCATGAGCCTGGATTCCCTTAGGCCAATGACTTTCAACTGATAACCTTAGGTTGATTCTCAGCAAATAGGCAAACAAGATTATAATCAAGTTGAAAGAACTGAAATAAAACCTTAATGAATGAAAGATAGAGTGGAAAAGATTACCTTGTTATAATTTCTTTATTTATTAATCAAAAGCCTCTTTGTTTTCAACTTGAATTTGGGAAAATTGTGATCTAGAGTTTTGAGACTTAAGAGAATTTTGATTTTCTGATTACGGGAATAAGAATGAAAATGAGAAATAATAATGTACATAGTTTATTTCATCTCTCATTTTCTTTTACTAGGGCCAAGCAGGTTTGATTTAGATCCAAAAGCAAAGTGTTGCTGATTTTTAAAAGAAGAGGGTTACTGATCTATTTAGTTCTTATCACTTTACAAAACAGTGATTTATACTAAACGGTGTATTATTTTCAGACATTTAAATTTTTCCAAAATAGTTAACATGTTAAAATTCTCATTCTTATCTATATTGAAATACCTTATTTATAAACCATTACTTTACATTTCAATCAATGTTTCATTTAATATGTTATGGTTTCACAATATTTCGACAAACGCCAAAATAACAAAAATCACTATTTTATCGATATTGAAACGAACGTAAAAATTAGTTAACAAAAACTTTTGCAAATAAAAGTTATTATTTAGATAAAAGAAAGTATTCATTGCCAAAAATCTTCTTTTTAATAATAAATATCAATATTAACATTTTTATTGAATTTACCACATTTTTGTTAAGATAATTACAAAGACAATACATCCATCACCAATTTCTGTTTAAATAAACAAGTGAATGTAATACCACTATTCTCATCTTAATGATAAAATTATTTTCCATATAATTCATTAAATTCTAATTTTTCTTCAGATTATTCTTATATCAGCAATTATAAAAGGTTCAAGATACACAAAAGGGTATTTTGTGAAGTATCTAATTTAATAAGTTCCAAATCTATTTTAATTTGATAATTAACAATTAAATTTTCCAAATTTATCTTAAAATTAATTAAGATAATCCTAAATCATATTTTGGATTTAATGTCAAGTAATCCCTATTAGGGTTGTTACTACCAGTCAGGGAATGCAAAACGCATAGTATCCTATCTTGGAGATTGTCTAACATGTCTTGTAATATGATTATCCCTATGCAAGACCACTACCATTTTGTTTTAGTATTGAGTCTATATGAGACTCACTGGCTACCGACGTGATTGGTTGTGTTACAGGATCTACATAGACTACATGCTTAAAAAATGTGTTAAGGAGGATTAATGTAAAGCCTTAATGCTATTTTAATATTTACATTACTGCTAGAAATTACATATATGTATTATATCTACTACATAAAGATAGTTTAACGGATCCTTAGGAATGTAAAATCTTGTAATATCTCTTAAGTTATTTGCGCTCATATTTCACATGATATTGAGTTAACTCGTATAAGAATTTTTAATTCTGACTCGAGTATGTGTTTATCGTTATGCTCGGGTCACCCTGAATTTGTATTAATGTTTCGAAGACTATTATTTTATAGAGCGAAAGACGGCTTTGAAGACTTTAGTATTTAAGTCATTGTTTCCTTTTGAACTAGGCATTAGTAAACATTTGTTTATTCCACCGTGCTATTTTATTTTTAAAACTCTAATCTAATAATTCTATTAGCAACTTCATTGCTATTTTATAACATCTTTTATTTCCGCCGTGAGATACTGTATTTTTGTTATTTTACACTTTAGAATAAAATCTCAACGATAATCTGTCATTTGGACTAATGAGTTCAAAATAGCAGATCGTCCCATCATAAGTTTGTATCCAAATAGTGTATGATAGTCATTTGCCTTCCCGCTATTGCTAAATAAACATAAATGTTCAATGCCATATTTGGTTTGCTTTTAAGCAAAACAGAGGATACTGACAATAGTGAGAGCAAAAATCCATATATATCCAGTATTTATGATTTTAGATTCACTCAGGGCCAAGACTTCAATAATACGTACAGATAAGAGTCTTGCATGATTCTGCATAGAAAATATCTTTGCTGACATGCCAGTAATTTTGTACTTGATTCATTGATTCATATTGTCGTCCACTTGCAGGATTTTTTACAGCACACAAAGTCAAATGTAAGGCCAAGTAAAAATGTAATGGCAGAAAATATGAAAATTCAAGAAAATCCTATTTTTGACTATCTTGATCAGAATGGAGTCTCCTCTTCACCTCCATCTCCTCTCTCTCCATTATCAACCTCTATCTCTCTTTCACAGAGACCCATTTTCAAAGATAAACCCTCCAATCTGAGCAGTCCTGTTGTAAATGTTGATGCTGTTGTAGATGATGATGGGTTTCAGAAGGTGGTCTACAACAGGAGAGCAATCAGAAAGAACCCTGCTTCTAATTTTCAGGGAAATATTCCAAGAAAACCAGAAAATGCTCGAAATTCTTCCTTCTCTGGTAGGACAGTTTCAAGAAATAACAATACACAGTCAAGAAATGTGTTTAGGCAACCAATGAATTCAAGAAATCAAATTTCCACTGTCCCAGCCAGCATTGACACTGCTCAGAGGATGCAGAAAGCCTCATCATGGGCTGATCTTCTCAAGAGAGGAGGGTTAGACTCTGAATTTGACTTACATTATGTTGCTCCTATCAATATAAATGATAAGAAATTTGTTACTGTGAAAGAAGACATTGATAAACGTACAGAGAATAAGTGGAGTAATTCTGTTATTGCTTATGTTTATGGTCCTCGCCCTCCATATCATCATTTCAAGACGTATATTACTCGAAATTGGAATCCCAAAGGAAGCTTTGAGATTTACACTAGAAATAATGGTTTCTTTATAATAAGATTTACAAAGACTGAAGATTGTGAAAAATCTTTAAATGGAGGGCCATATTTCATAAATGGCAAGTTAATAATTCTAAAAAAATGGAGCAAAAAATTCAATTTCGACAGGGATCTTCTTACTTCCATGCCAATATGGATTAGGCTGCCTGAATTAAGCTTAAGACTATGGGATAAGGATGCTTTTAGTGCTATTGCAAGTCTGGTGGGGATGCCACTAAAATTAGATGAACCAACAGCTAAAGAAACGAGATTGAGTTATGCAAGAATTCTTGTTGAAATAAAAGCTGATGCAGAGTTACCAAATGAAGCTAACATTACAATGTATGATGGAGACAGTATGGTGCAAAAAATTGAATATGAATGGATCCCACCAAGATGTAAATCTTGTAAATGTTTTGGACATTCAGTAGAAAATTGCACAGTCAAAAAAGTATGGAAAGAAATATGCAGAGAGAATGATATTACAGTGGAAGTTAATGCAGAGGAAATTAGTAATGCAGTATTGGAAAATAATGTGCAGGAAGCTCATACCACAGTGAAAGATGCTAACAAAACTTCACATGTAGCAAATCAAGAAAATATGCAATACAAAAGCAGTTACCCCCCTCAGAGTACTGATGTAGGAGAAACAGTTCTCTTAAAAGCATCGGTGGTAGAGAATCCAATTACTGATGCTTCTGTTCAAGCAAATACTGAAGAAGACATAATGAATATTGAGCATATTGCTGATTTAAATTTTGCAGAGCTTATTGAACCTCCAAAGAAAACTGATTTATCATTTCTCTCTGATTCTCTCTCTCCTATTAAGAAGAAGGCACTATCCAGGAAAGCTATCCAGACAGCAGTGAAAACTGCTTCATCACCTCCTGCAGATAAAAAGGAAAGAAGAAAGAAAGCTAGAACTAGAATTAAAAGCCTTAATGACATTTCATCTGCAGAACAAGTTGAAGACACTGTAGATAAAGAATTTAGAGAAAAATATATTTCAAAAAATGATAAATGGGGAAAGCTGTTAAAGGTCAAAAGTGACTCTACATACAAAAAAAAGGGGAAGAAGTTAGAAGTGCAAGAGGATGATGATAGCTACTGTGATTCACTGTAGCCAACCATGTATCCTTTGTGTATCCTTGTTCTATACTTTCTTTAAAATTTTATTATGTCTATAATCTCTTGGAATGTTAGAGGTCTAAATTCCTCAGTTAGAAAATTAGATGTTTCTAATTTACTTATAACAGAAAAACCTAGCATTATTGGTTTATTGGAGCATAAATTAGATAATGATAAAATTGCTAATTATCATATTAGGCTTCTCCCTAATTGGAGAAGTATTAATAATAATCATAAGGGGGGCAATGGTAGAATTTTAGTTTTATGGGATGATAATATTTGGAGTTTAGATAATTACACCTTAAATCTGCAATTTATTCATTGCTTATATTCTAATAAAGGTGGACTTGTTTTAAATATTACTTTTATCTATGCTTCAAATTTTGAAAGTGAAAGAAATGATTTATGGTACCAAATTGAGAATTTGAATAGGAAAATATCTCATCCTTGGATTATAATGGGTGATTTTAATACAATCATGCATTCATATGATAAGAGAGGAGGCATACCAGTCCCTTTTAGTAAACTTGATTATATTAATAAATTTTTTCTAAGGACTGGTATTATTGAAGCTAATATTATTGGTAATAAGTATACTTGGAAGTCTGGAAAATATAGAAATATACATTGCAAACTGGATAGTATTCTAATAAATGAAAAATTTGTCAATTTTTTTCCCCATTACAAATGTTATACTCTCCCACAAGCTACTAGTGATCATACACCTATTCAAATTTTCCTCACTGAAAATAATGAATGTAAAAATAACTTCCCTTTTAGATTCATGAATGGGTGGGTTTATAATGATGAATATAGGAATGTTTTCAACAAATGCTTGTCATATAAAATACAAGGCACTGCTCAATTTAAATTTTGCAAATTTTTGCAAATTGCCAAGGGTCATATAAAAAACTGGAACAAAAATAGAAATAAAAATGAGCTTCACAATATTAGGGTTGAATGTGAAAAATTACAAAATGCTCTCGACAATAATTGCTCAGACAGTAGTGTTATTTCAAAATTTTTTCAAGCTCAAAATAATCTCATCACTTCACTTCATGTTCATTCTGTTAATTTGAGGCAAAAAGCCAAGGTTGACTGGCTTACAAATGGTGATGAAGCTAGCAGTTTCTTCTATGCTAAAATGTCAAATAGGAAAAATAAAAATACTATTGGCAAACTTATTGATGCTAATGGCAATGTTTTAAATAATTCTATTGACATAGAGAGGGAAGCCATTAAGTACTTCACAGATTTATTTAATTCTAATAATTATATAAATACATTTCCCTCCATCAATGTAAAATTTTCTTTAAAAGATAAGAGCCAGGAAATTTTACTAGCCCCTGTTAATCTATTGGAGATTAAAAATATTGTTTTCAAAGCTAATAATAATAAAAGCCCTGGTCCTGATGGATTTGGAGCAAAATTCTATAAAACTCATTGGTTGGATATCAATTCCTATATCTTTGATCTTATCTCTGAATTTTTCAGAACTGGAAAGCTTTTAAAATCTTTTAATCATACTTTCATAACTCTTGTGCCAAAAACTAATAACTCTAATGGTATGGAAGATTATAGACCAATCTCTTGTTGCAATTTTATTTATAAAATTATTTCTACCATACTCTGCAATAGGATTAAAATATTTTTAAAATTTTTAATCTCTGAAAACCAGTGTGCTTTTATTCCTGGCAGATTAATTACTGAAAACACTTTGCTTGCACATGAACTAATCAGGAATTTCAACATGAAGAACAAAAGTGTCATGTGTATTAAAATTGATTTACAAAAAGCTTTTGATAAAATTAACAGGGATTTTATAATACATATGATGAGTATGATGGGATTTAATACGAAATTCTGTGACCTTATTAAAGAATGTATCAACAATGTATCTTACTCTGTGATGATTAATGGCTCCCCAACTGGTTTTATTCAAAGTAATAGAGGAATTAGGCAAGGAGACCCCCTCTCTCCTTATCTGTTCACTATTGTTATGGAATACTTCACCATTTTAATTGATACTGAGGAAAGCAAGGGGAATATAAGAGCAATAAATAGAGTCAAACCATCTATTACACATCTTTTATATGCTGATGATTTGCTTCTATTTGTTACTGCAGATACTAAAAATGCTAATGCTATTGCAGGCATATTTAACAAGCTTGAATTATTAGCAGGATTGAGAGTCAATGAATGCAAAAGTAAAGTTTATTTTAGCAAAGGATGCAACTGTAGGGATGAAATTTTAAACATTCTCAATTTTAAAGAAGGAAATTTGCCAGTCAAGTATCTTGGCCTACCTCTGAGTATAAATCAACTAAATGACAGAGATTGCACAAGGTTATATGAGATTATTAAGTGTAAACTTGAAGGATGGTCTAGTAAGCTATTATCTCTAGCTGGGAGAATTGAACTTACTCATACTGTCATCACTGCAATTGTCTTATATTGGATTCAAGCTCATAATTTACCAGTTAAGGCAATTTGCAAAATTGAAAAATTATGTGCTAATTTTATATGGCAAGGTAAGCAGCATAAAATTGCTTGGGAAAAAGTCTGCATGACTAAAAAGGCTGGGGGTTTAGGCATAAGAAATATTAAAGACCTGAGGGAAGCTGCTAAATACAAGTTATTTTGGAAATTTTTAGATGGTAAATCTATGTGGGCCAGATGGATGAGAGATAAATATCTCAAAAATAAAAATTTCTGGATTGCTAAAGCTGGTAGCTATCATTCATATACTTGGAAAAACATTTTAGATTGTAGAGAAAATGGTAAAAAGCTTATAGAGAGGAAGATTAAGGATGGCAGTGCCACTAGTTTATGGTTTGATCCCTGGATATTTGGAAATTCTCTCATTGATTTGCTGGGGTGGAATAATTTGTTTATTATAGGTGGTGCCAATGATAAAGTTCAAAGCATTATTTTCAATCAAAAATGGAATGTAAATTCTCATCAAGCTGCTAATATTTTTAGAAATGCTATTGGAAAAATTTCTATTGATGATAACATTTCAAGAGACACTTGGGTTTGGAAGCTTTGTTCAAAGGATACTTTTTCTTTTAAAAAAGTATGGAATTTTGTGAAAGGTAAAGAAACCGAAGTTTACTGGAAAAAAGTTATTTGGTGCAAATCAAACTGCCCAAAAATGGCTCACTGTTCCTATTTCGCCATCCTTAATAGACTTCCTACTCTAGAAAGAATTGCAAAATGGAATAAAAATGCTGATAAAAACTGTATTTTGTGCAAAAATGAAGTGGAGAATGCAGATCATCTCTTTTTTGATTGTGCATTTTCAAAACATATTTGGTTTATTGCTAAAAATGTTTTGGGTTTTAATCAGCATCAGCCTATTCAAAGTATAAGTGAAAGCATTAAATACATTCAACAATGCTTTAAACCCAAATCTAAAGAGTTTAAAAGAGCTTCGATTATGCTCACTACTGTCATTTATCACATTTGGAAAGAAAGAAACCAAAGAATTCACAACAAAAAAGAAAATGATAGCATTCATATTTGGAACAGTATATTTTCTGACTTCCAAATTCTCAATAAAAAAGCTAGCAAACAGAATGCACACAACGATGCTGATCTATCTGCCACATATAACATCATTGACTATGAATATAGAGTTGAAGATTTTTTACTTAATGGGAAATACGCTAAGTATATCCCTTGTAGCAGCCGAAGAGATTGCCATTGTAATTTTCACGCAACGGATAAAGTCAATTTCTTGCTTAAGCATAGCAGCTTGCCCATGGACTATCTTCCTGAAGGCAGCCATCCTCCAGCTGCAACGAGTATTACCTGCAAGGGAAGTAATCAAATTATTAATCATCATTATTCTTCTAAAATGCATTCTACGAACAGTAATAGTGGCCTAATACCTGTTGCAGGTCTGAAGAACTACTGCTCTTCCAGTAGTGTTTCCAGTGAGCTTAATTTGCTATCTATCGAAGATTTCAACCATACGAAAGTTAATTTTGGCAAAAAAGATGGCATTTTCTACAAGAGTATGCTGAATAACAAGGTCTATCACTTATCTTGCTGGAGTAAAGGAGAAAGCAGTGAATCATCTGCTACTTTTTCTCACTCTTTCGACAATCAAATTACTCGTCATTATTCTCCAGAGGATCTAGAGAATAACAATAATCAGAGAAAAGAGACGAACGTTCAAGTCGCTGTTCGCTACAACCCAGAAGACGATAACACCGAGCTGCAGAGAAGCAATGCAAAATTAGATCTTTCGAGAATCAATAGCATGGAGCGCAAACCCTTGAAAAGGCGCTGTGAGGATAAGAAAGATCTAAAGCCTCCTTAAGCTTTGGCGATTTGGCTTTCTGCCATTATCGGGTTTTTTTTCTCTTTTTTGTTTGATGGAGGCGCTACTGTGTGTGTTGCTAGGGTTTGTGTTTTGTTTCTTTACTTCGGGTTTGATCTTTTAACCCGATACTATGTATTATGGGCTGGGCCCTTTTTTATCTTATTTCAAAAAAAAAAATGTAAGGCCAAGTAAACAAATTAGTTTTGGAATTTAGCTATGACGTGGACTCTACTAGAAAAGAAGTTATAAGAGCATTCCAATACCATTGGTGGGCCAGTAATTAAATAAAAATAAATAGGAAAATGTTAGCCTAAGTACACATTTTAAAAGTAGTTAAATTATCTAAATAACCCCCTTCGAATTCTTTCTACTTTTATGTTGGAGCATGCATTAACAAAACTCAAATAAATATTTTTTTCAACTGACGCACTCGTCCAATACTGCACCTGCATGTTCGGCGTTATAACTAAGTAACACACAGAATCACCCAATCGATCCTGTGAGTCAGTCGGGAGTTCTAATTTGGGCTTACTGGCTCTTGTTAGGACTGCCCTGATATGCACTGTATATACCACTGCATATCATATGTTGAGGATTTCTTAATATTTTTCCATTTGCGTTTAGTATAGGCTTATTAATGATGAAACCATGAAAATTACTGAAAATATCGTTGAAAACGCTGTTACAAAACAATGTGTTTTTTTATTTTTCAGTCTGACATTACTGTTAGAATTAGCTATAAGAAGTTAAACTACCAAGTTGAATTTTACTTTTTATATATAAATAGATATGGTTTAACAGCGTGAAATAACCATCCATGATTATGACAGGCATTGTATAATGTAGAATCAAGATCTAATTACAGCGCTTCTCCTTTAGTTTCCTTTAATTCCCCGGTGGTGACATTGATGACTCTAGCATGAATTCCACGAGTTTGTTCTTCTATATATATATATATATATATATATATATATATATATATATATATATATATAGTTAAATAAAAACATGTATGGTGGTGCTAAATAAGGTGTTGCGGATGCTTGTGTACACACACATACTAGCATCTGCAGCACCTTATTTAGCACCACCATCTAATTCTTTGATGTCAACATGTTTATATTTAAATAATATGTCTTTCTCTCTTCTGTTACATGGACACATTATTTAAATAAAAACATGTAATCGAAATTAGATGGACAAGTGATTGTGTTAAATAAGGTTGATTTAAATAGAAACATGTAGATGAGTGTGTTAAATAAGGTTGGGTGTGCGGATCACATGCACTAAATTAGCACTCTCTGTTAGTAGGTGATCACTGACTATGGAAATCAGCACTCTCTGTTAGTAGGTGTTACTGGTGACTGATATCTATTGATGTGTGCAGTTCTTAATCTATATAAGAAGTAATAATGCAAGTTGTTTATAATAATGTATGATGTCAAATTGCTTGTGTGTGTTTTAAGATATCGACTGTCATAACACATGTTAATTTTTTGAATAAGAACGCCTTAATTACATTGCATTTTATTGTTATAAGAGGTCATGACTAATTGATGATCAAGCTAATTGTGGCTTAATTTTGAAGCAAAATTTATAAAATTCAAGTAAATTTTGCTTGTAACTAGCACTTATCATTGTCTGGCATAACTATTATTGTCTAATCGTCTATCCTATACCTCCGGTTAAATTTATATAGGATAGCGAAGCGCATGGTAGGAATCGAAGATATGTCTTTTTATCAGAAAAAGAGCCTCATTTCCACGGCGCATCCGTGGACATGAAGTTAATAAATATACTTCCAGCCTAGTTGAGTACTAAAAAATGTTTAACAATACCTCCCAGTTATCATGAAGTATTGATTTTATGAATGAATGCATGTAAAAACTCTTTTTTTACATACGATTTAGGTCTTAATCGATGATATACAGAATTGCCACCTGAACGACTGTATCCAGATTTTAAACTATCAGTAATGAGCATTTTATTGTCAATGAATTTGCTTGTCACCAGTGACGTATCTGCATTACTGCACATAATGTGCACTGCATATCATAAATATTGATGTTTAATGCAAACAGACAATTGCGTATGTTTTAATGTTCGTATATATAGTTTGGAGGAAATCTGATTAATCCCATTTGAAACCCTCTTATATTTGATGTATCCTGAATTTTTAACATTTAAAAATATTTTATAAATATGATAGTGTCCGAAAATGACATTACTTTTTCTTAAATTATATTCTAATTTTTTAGTTATTAAAAAAAAGGGTGTAAATTGGTTTCTAAAACCCATATAAGGGGTTAAAAATAAGTTTCAGAAACGAGTTTAGCCAGAAAGTATATTTTTTACAAGCACCATACTACTACAAAAGTGAGTTTATAAATCTGTTTAACCTATTTTCTTCAGGTTTAGAAAAAGGTTTAACTCAAACTCGAACCATTTATCTCACAAAAAGATGCCTATTAATACGATCGGTAAAAATAGTTTATTTGGTGAAGGGAAAACGACAGCGTTTGGTTGAGTAATGCGATCAGCTAATTCACTCAGATTTCTCGTACATGTCTGTGACGTTGAGTCAATGGCAGCAACCAATTAATTAATAAGATGGAAGAATATGCTTTGTAAAATTGTATTATGTGTACTCACTAGCTATTGTTTTCTTATATTTTAGAGTATTGCAAAACAAAACATGGTAGATAGAAGATAATTACATGGCGCCTACTATACTCCCTTTGCAGTTATTATAGGGTCTTCAATGAGTGAATGAGATTTGGCAAGGGGACAAACTCTTACAGGTCTATTTATGATTTCCAAAGTCAAGTTGGTTTTTGTTGCTTTTTTGTTCTCTCTCTTACTCTTTCTACTCGAAGCTGGGATAAAAGGATTCGTATGTTTTGAGCTGTGTGAGTTTCTATTCGGACTACAAAACAAAATGATCACAGATTTTTTATTTTTTAAAATAAAAAGTCGACTTTCAGTGAAGTCCAACTTATGTTCATTTCTTTGTAAGAACATCTTCCTCATTTCTTTGTAAGAACATCTTCAGCGGGATCAAACAAAAAAAATTGGGGATATCGTCCCCTTTTTTCATTTTTCACGCTACATCAATTTGGATTTGAGCGTGATAAGCAGAAAGAAATGACGATTTTCCTCATTCTTATTGTTTAAATGTGGTTTTACGAACGGTAATTACAATTTTTTGAAAACCATTTATACCATAAATGATTTCTAATTACCATTTAATTAAGACACTGTTAAAAAAGGCTAATATACCGACAACATGTAGCGACGGCTTCCGACGGGCAGTCGGCGGCCGTCGGAAATTCGCGATTATCTGCTCAGGTCAAAGCTTTTTTTTCTCATTTGGCTGAACGGAAAAAAAAATCAAAATCCCTACATCTCTCCTCTAAGCTTTCATTCTCCAATTTCAAGCTTCCGGATCCTCAATGGCTACCTAATCAAACTTCATTGCTCTCAATCTAAGACATACTATCTTATTTTCGTCCAAAAATTAATTTTTACCCCAAACCTAGATTTGCATAAGTTGATAAATTAAGGCTAATTAGTGATTGCAATTGTTTCCAAGAGCGTAGTAATGGTTTATAGTATGGTAAGTTGGGCTGACGCCTCTAATAAGTTTCAAAATAAAGGAAACATTCTTCCCAAAATAAACTTACATTTTAGGTCCATATTTTCTAATTTGCGTATGCAAAAAAGACCCAAATACCCTTTATGTTTCTATCATTTGAAACTCGTGTAACTTTATGTAGAAAAATCTGATCATCATATCGTTATCATCAAAAAATCATAAATTTTATGATCTTTAAAATGAGATCCATTGTTGATACCAAAAATTAATATTTGTAGTAAATGTGCAATTATTTCATATATTTGTAGACAATTCAGCAAATTTTGAACATTTTCGATTTTTTTTTTCAAATTTACAAATAATTGCAGACATTTCTGCAACTATATGGTATAATTGCAGAAATGTCTGCAACTATTGCATATAGTTGCAGACATTTCTACAACTATTGCATATAGTTGCATAAATACAACTATTGCATATTCTTGCAGAAATGTGTGCAACTATTGCATATATTTGCAGAAATTTCTGCAAATATTTTATATAGTTGTAGAAATTTATGCAACTATATGGTATAGTTGTAAAAATGTCTACAACTATTGCATATAGTTGGAGACATTTCTGAGACTATTGCATATAGTTGCAACTATTGCATATAATTACAGATATTTCTGCAATTATTGTGTATAATTATAGTTTTCCACTGAAATCGAGAAAGTTGAACTCGCCATTGAAGAAGAAGATAAAATCAAAAAAGATAAGTTCGTCAATGAAGAAGAAGAAGAAATGAAGAAAGATAAGCTCGTTATTAAAATCAATCGTGCAAGAACCGGAGGGATATTTTAGGGGATAAAACAGCTGAAATGAAAAACGGGGACCTGCAGAGTATGTTCTCTTGCGGGAGGAGTTTTAATGAATTTATTTTGCTTTTAGGGATGCGTGCCTAATATTCACTTTATACTATCACATGGTATACCTATTTCATATGTTATCGTGAAATTTTAAAAAGTATGTATAATTTATGATTGTATTTATACATTAAAACCATTATATATGTGTAGTTTCTACAATTGTATTGTGTTAATTGGAATAAGACATGAATTGTATAACATCTTGACTTGTATAACAATAATGAATGCACGAGTCTAATTTTTTTGACTATATTGGAAAATGACAACAATATTAAAGCAGCCTTATTAAATAAAACTAGTGCGAACCGTGCTTCGCATACGGATGTTGAAAAAATATTATTGTTGCATATGTCATATCCAAATGTATAAGAAATTTAATATGGTGGTAATGAAAAAACATTATTGAACGATAGTGTTACATCACGAGTAACAATTTGGTAGGGTAAAAAAAACATAGATATATTTGGTAATGATAATCACAATTAAAATCGAACAAAACAATTATAGTGCACAGACTATTTAGAGGATAATGTGTTAAAAATTTATCCGCTAATGCATAGATATGTTCACTGTGGCATATAACGCCAATGTTGTTGCTTTTGCAATTACACAGCTGCTTCAATGTGCATAGATATAGTTAAAGTATTCGCTGTGAACTGCAGACACAAAGACACAGTGCAGTTCGATTCAATTAAATAAGAGCAACAAAAAATTTTTGCAATGGAGAGAAATATAATAAAAGGATGAAATTTGTAAGAAGTCAGGAAAAGTATTTGTCAACAGCTAAAAAAAGGGAGGAAAAAAAGGAAAAAGCAACAGATGTAGTACAGGGGAAAAGTAGCAAAACAGAAGATTCAATTGAAATAGAAATGATGATGCAATAAGAAAATAACATGGGTTCCAATATAAATTACTATTGTTTACTGAATTTGATCTATATCGATGCAGGGTACAAAACACGGCATACAATTGGTCGGAGTAACTAATATTTGGAAATATCCGAAACATACATAAGAGAATAATTGTGAGAAGTCTATTCGTTTTTCAGCCTCAGAAATAACTGCTAGCAATGCATGTATAATATTGGGCTTGAGCGCAAATATTTGATGCTTTCTTGGCCTTAATAGATGCATTACGTCAGTCAATTATTTTAACCATTGAAAGTATTTGTACCTGCAGCAAAAAAGCCAAAAGTGTCATTGATGCAGTATTATTACTAAATTCTCTCACTACTCGTCTGACCTAGTTAATTATATTTAATAATCAAACTATGACTACATGATCATCTATACAAAGATACAATCATCAATTGTTTTTTAGAAGTTTTCCGACAGTGGTGGTGCAAATGATTTTAGAATTTCCTGCAAAAAATAAAAAAATAAACTCATTTAGGTGGTTATCAACATTATTCTCACTACAGCACATGTTTTGACCCAGCGCTTAAACTGTGCATTTACCTTAAGCGCAAATAAAAATCTTATATGCTTATCGTATTATTGATCATCATAATTGTAAACGAAATTGAGTAAACTTAGCAAAATTATGTCATCAAACCTGTAAGCAATGTATTAAATGCTGAGCTGCACGGTTGAATCAAGCATTAATTATGTGAAGTCGCCATTTAATCATCTCAAGCTATCAAAAAGCAAAATTCATTTTTCAATTATATTTTCATAGTGCTGTTAAATTATTATCGTTAACATCAAACAAAATCATTACTACAACTAAATTAGTATTGCATCACACAAATGCAGTTAAAATATTCAGATGCAACAATAATTGCTTAATTTCAAAAATACTGCAAAATAATAACCGCTTTTGCTTAATGCATTTAAATTTTAACTACAGTAAGCTCGAATAAACCATCGTGTACAACCAAAATTATTACTGCATCACATAAATATAGTTGAAATATTCAATTTCTACCATGCATAATTCAAAATTGTCATTAAATTTAACTGTATTTTATTAATGTAGTTAAATTTTAATCGTATTAAGATTGAATAAATTCCTGAAATGTAGCCAAATTTATTACTACATCACATAAATGTGGTTAAAAACCTTCAAATATAGTTAAATTTACCCAAAACTTGCTGGTAAATTATAATTGCATTTTCTTAATTTCATTAATTTATAACTGTTTTAAAATTGAATAAAATTATCAAATATAGTCAAAATCATCAATAGTAAATGCAATAAAAAAATGCTAATGTAGTTAAATTAATTCAAAAAATGCCTATAAATTATTACACCATTTTTTGATGGGGTTAAATTGTAACTGCACTAAGTTTGAATAAACTATCAAACACAATAAAAATTATTACTTTATTACATAATGCAGTTACAATATTCAAAGGCAACCATAATTGTATAATTCAAAACAAAAATATTCTTGTCAAATATGTTAAAAGATAATAAATGCATTATAATAATCTAGGTAAAACTACTATGTAATGTTTATGATTATCATGATAATGCTGTTACAGAAACGCGGTACACAGCGGTAACACAAAATAATTAGATTATATAACTGCAGTTAAAACTGCTATATAAAATTACGATTTAAAAAATTTATTTTTAGCTATCAACAATGGATATCATTGAAAAGCATATTAAATTTGAGATTTTACAGTGAAAACGATCCTTAAATCCAATTAATGTAGAAAAAGTTATCACATTTTAAAGTTTGAAATAAAAAGAAATAAAAAAATGTGACTGTTCATTTCTCAAAATATGAAGGAGGTCCGTATGCTCTTGAAATCCAACTCAATAATAATAGTATAGTATAGATACGTGGAACGAATGTGGTAAATTAGTAATTTTTTGAAATGTATAAAATTAGTAATTTTTTTTATAAACTACCTTTTTTACGTCCCTTAGAGAGTTTTTAGCCCCGTCCGACGAGTGTTGTACATGATCGTTATATAAATAGACATTTTTGTCACAAAACGACCATTATATTTATTTGGTACAATATTTGTTAGATTTGTCCCTGTATTGGCAAAGTATAAAACATTAAACAATTACGTTTCACACATTATTTCATTTCAAACGGTTCACAAAATTTCGCTATCGCTTTTCTTTTTTATTTCCTGCGTACACGCAATTGTCTATGCATGATGCAGGAAACAAAAGAGAAATGCTACCGAAATTTTGTTGAATCGTTTAAAATGAAATAATGTATGAAATGTAAGTGTTTACTTATTTGTAATGGGAAGTAGGATGACCGAACAACAAAAAGATAAGCATAAACCAATATTTCTATATCGTATTCTTAAGTTGGGTAAAATTGACGCGTATAAGTTTTTGTATCGATACATTGGAAAACAAAATGTGAATTTGTAATATGACCAATATTTATTTTTGAATTTGTGACATATTTTTTCAAATAGGAAAAATGATCGATTATTTTGTTGATTGGAGGAGATGGATGTATCAAAGAAGGGGATTGAAAGGCTCAATAAAAGAAGATTTTTATAATGGTATAAACGTATTTGTTGAATTAGCTTTAGGTAATAACGGAAGCAATGTAGAAATTTGTTACCTATGTAGTACGTGTGAACATTTGAAGCACTTGTTACCCGATATTGTGAAAGTCCATTTGTGCAAAAACGGTTTCGTGCCGGAGTGTTATGTTTGGGATCGTCATGGAGAAGTTGTAGCAAATACTTCTGCAGAGTCTGAATTAGACATTGCTGGTAATGAAATTGTTATAACAAACCGTATAGAAAATATGGTTGAAGATGCGGCATGATCAATATTTAAGAACCAAATATTGAACCAAAAAACTTTATGATTTGTTACCCACCTTTTGGACAAAGTCGGGATATCAACAAATTGGCTAAAAATGATGGATATCTGGACTGAAGATCAATTGGGAATAAGGCTACGATCGATACCGTCAAAATTGGACCAAGCTTCAATCAAGGTGGGATCGATTGGGAATGATAAACAAGGTTAGGAAAGGCTGCATTTTAGATTTCAAATCAAACGGAGTTTGCATGCTCAAGATATGGATAGACCAATATTCATCAGAAATGTGTTCACATCGATACGTTCATATCGAGCACTGCTACATTAATTTGGATCGATCGGTCTTCGGATCGACGCATTTCGTATTGATGCACTTTGCATCGATCAGTTGACCTTAGGAAGGAAACAGGTTAATGGATATGGAGTTCGTATTGATGCGCACGTATTGTTTGGATAGCAAATTATGCCAATGCACTTCGTATCGATCAAGGCTGGGATCGATACGAAGAATGAAGCAATAGTTATAGGGATTTGGATGAGCATTTTGCATCGATCAATTATTGATCGATACAAAGAAGGCAACATGAGTTAACGGATGGATGGTGGTCTATGAATATGAAGGGCATGGCCTCGGATGGATACGAAGCAAGGACTTCGGCATCGATACGAAGATGGGATATAGAGGTCGATACGAAGAACTCGGCAACCGATGGATACAAAGAAATGGTTCAAACCAAGGGAAGCAATCTACAAGCATGAAATATGGATCTCTACATGATACTCGGGCCACGTCATCGATACGAAGCCTATCGGTACGAATGTATCGATACAAATCCGACAGCCTATTTGCTAAACTCAATTTTGGATCGATCATAACTCTTATTCAACAAGTCCAAATGTTATGAAATTTTCACATAAGCGTCCTTATGCACTCAAGAATGTTCATGATCAATCTCAGCATGATTGGGCCATTTTTGGATCAATATGAATTGTACTTGGATCGATCGGGATCGATCCCAAACTATCCCGGATCGATCTGGTGGGCCCACATGCGCATGAGAAGAGGTATTCCGGGTTTTGGGGTGGATATTTTCAGATCTACACCTATGAATAACAGATCTATGGCAACTAAAAAGGGATCATCTTTGGCTTTCCTAGGCGAAACTCTGCCATTTTGTTTGCTGATATCAAAGGCTTGTAATTTCAATATAAAAGAAATAAAAGGATTGATTTAAAGTGGACGTAGGCCGAAGATAGCCGAACCACTATAAAACTTGTGCTCTTTGCTTTCTTACTCATTTGAATTTTGCAATTTCTTCATTTTTATTCTCTACTTTTATCTGGATCTAAGATCTGTGTTTGGATATTGAGGATTTGTGTGTAAGCACTAGTGCTTCCACTACTTCTAGGGTTTGTGACTAATTTTGGCGCAAACACTTTGGTGCTTTCACTGAGAAGGGACTATCACCTGCTATACTAGATTTGGAGTTTATATTTGGAAAGCTAAAAGATTGGATTTTGGGAAGCAATGGCTAAGAATCAACAAGGAGACAGAGAACGGAAAGGAGTCAGCATGAAGGAAGTCAGGAGGCCTGTTCAGAAGTTAATCATACCTCAGTTTTCATCACTAGAGATGAGATGGAGATGATGATGGATCCTATGCAGGAAGGGATGCTGAAAAGGCACGAGGAGATGATGCAAAACCTACTCCAAAAAGTTGGACAAGCTGAAATGCAAAATCAAGAGAACGTAACTGTAGGAAATGCTGAAAATAGGGATCATGAATTTGGAGCAACAGGAGCGAAGACAGTTCGGAATCATGATTAGGAGAAACCGAGATTCAGGATAGAGTGAGATCATCGGGAATAGTCCCTGAACTAGAGGCACGCCCCGGAATCATGTTGACTCGATTCCAGGAAGGGTACCAGGCGGTGTTGTGCAGTTGGCGTTGATCGGGATATGGATGCTCGTCTAGAAGGATAGGTTTCAGGATTCCCTCACGGACTCGGGGGGCAGGTTGGAGATCGCAAACAGAGGCTAACACTTTGATTACAACGACAGATTGGCGAACATGATCATACGGACTATGAGGGGAGGATTAGTGAATAGAGATTTGGAGGATGTGAATAGGAGCCCCTTTACTCCTACGACCAAGTAAGCTAGGAATCCACCAGACTTCAAACTACCAACGCTGGAGATGTATGATGGGAGAACGGATCCCGCTATTTACTTGACAAGGTACATGAGACACTTGGAAGTACTGGGGCATCGAGGAAGTCATGGCACAGTGCTTCCCTTTGTATTTGACGGATATAGCAGCATTATGGTTCAGACAGCTAGAAGGCGGCTCTATTGGTACATGGGCAGAGTTGATTGAGAGATTTATGAGGCAATTTTGGGTCCACATCATGAGACCCAAGAATGTAATGACTTTTACATCGATGAAACAATGGAAGGAAGAATCATTTAGGGATTTTTTAACTAGATTCAATGCGGCAATGGCTTTGGTGGATCGATCCGATCCGTCGATGGTTTTGATGGCAGCAATCTCAGGAATTGTGGATGATTCAGATTTTAATATATTGTTGGAACGGGATCCGCCTATGGATCTTGGGTAGTTTTATCATGAAGAAGAAAGGTTTTTACGACAAGAAGATGCGAAAACTGAAAGAGGGGGAAAAGAGATTGAAATTTATGCGTTAAAAGGTGGAGGTCCGCATAGAGAGGATTCAAACAAGGATGATAGAGGTAAAAGTAAAATGAATGAAAACGGTAGCACATTGAAAAGGCAATGGAGGGAATCTAAATTCTCTTCTTACATAGATTTAACTGAAACTCTAGAAAGGATTTACTTGGATACTCGAGGGCGCCTCCAGTATCAAAGACCGGCAAAAAGAGAACCTTTTGAATATGAACGGGCATCAGGAATGCATTGTCTATTCCATTAGCTGGATGGGCACAACACAAACTACTGCAGGAATTTGAAGGATATCGTTGAGGAGCATGTAAGGAATGGTCATCTACAACAGTACGTAAGGAATCGAGCTGTGGCAGACAAGAGCAACCACCGCCCACCTCAAACGAAGATGGCACTTGATCTAGGCAACGTCAGCTTGTTATCAACTGAATGGATTTATCGCTTTGAATAAGTAATAAACCCCAAAGTGATGCGGCTAAGTCACTTACACATGTACGAGATCGAGGATAGTCCTTAGGCATGCTCTGAGATGATGATAAACCGTGATGCTCGGGTTTATGAAATCTTGTTTTCTTTCTATTTTCTGTGGACTCTGGTTTCTTTCTTGATGCTATGGACTTTTGATTTTCTTGGTTGTATGGACTTTTACTTTGTCGATTGGACTTTGTGTTGATTGGATTTTGTAATGTAATAAATAATACAGGTCACGCGATTACAGTCCCGACTGGAGAGACGAGGCCGTAATCCTAGATTATGAGTCCCTTCGCTGGAGAGCGATGGAATGGACTCGAACGCAATATAAAAGTCCTCGACCGAAGAGTCGAGGCCGGAGAACATAGAAGTTCTTGACTGGAGAGTCTAGGCCGGAGAACATAAAAGTCCTCGACCGGAGAGTTGAGGCCGCAGAACATAAAAGTCCTCGACCTAAGAGTCGAGGCCGGAGAACATAGAAGTCCTCGATCGGAGGTCGAGGCCGAAGAACATAGAAGTCCTCGACTGGAGAGTCGAGGCCAGAGCATACAAAAGTCCTCGACTGGAGAGTCGAGGCCGAAGAATATAAAAGCCCCCGATAGGAAACTAGAGTTCGTAGCAAGATAAAATGACCCGGTAAGGTCTATAGATTTGGATTTGGAACCGAAGGGGTCCTGACTTTGGGTTTGGACCCAGCGAGGTCCCAGACTTGGATAAAGCGAGCGGAGAGTTCATGGATTTGGTTATTGGATTCTGGATATGAATGGATTAAAAATCAGTTGATGGGTTCAGATGGATATGGAGTTTACTAAGGATTTGGTTACTGAATTCGGAATCGGACATCTACTAGGAGCAGTTATGGATTTGGATAAGTGTATGGCTATGGCCCTTGGATAGAATGGCTTGATAATGGATCGGGTGAGGGATCAGATGATATGTCTATGGATGGAATATGGACTTGGAATGTCGAGATTAAAGCTATTCAAAATACGCCTTCCTACGCAAGGCATGTTTTTGAGGGCAAATGTTACCCCACCTGTTGGACAAGGCCGGAATATCAATAAATTGGCTAAAAAGGATGGATATCAGGACTGTAGATTGATTGGGAACAAGGCTTTGATCGATACGGTCAAAATTGGACCAAGCTCCAATCAAGGTGGGATTGATAGGGAATGATAAACAAGGCTAGGAAAGGCTGCATTTCAGATTTCAGGTCAAACGGAGTACGTATGCTCAAGTTATTGATGGATCAATATTCATTAGAAATAGGTTCACATCGATACATTCGTATTGGTCACTGCTATCTTGGTTTGGATCGATCGATCTTCGGATCGATGCATTTCATATCGATGCACTTTGCATCGATCAGTTGACTTTTGGAAGGAAACGGGTTGATGGATATGGAGTTCGTATTGATACGCACGTATTGATTGGATGGCAAAGTATGCCAATGCACTTCGTATCGATTAAGGCTGGGATCGATACGAAGAATGAACCAATGGTTATAGGGATTTGGATGAGCATTTCATATCGATCAATTATTGGTCGATACAAAGAAGGTCGCAGGCGTTAACGGATGGATGGTGGTCTATGGATACAAAGGGCATGGCCTCGGATGGATACGAAGCAAGGACTTTGGCGTCGATACGAAGACGAGTTATGGGGATCGATACAAAGAACTTGACAACCGATGGATACGAAGAAGTGTGTCAAACTAAGGGAAGCCGTCTACAAGCATGAAATATGGATCTCTGCATGATAGTCGAGCCATGTCATCTATACGAAGCCTATCGATACGAATCCAACATCCTATTTGCAAAAATCAATTTTGGATCGATCATAACTCTTATTCTACAATTTCAAATGTTATGAAATTTTCACAGAAGCTTCCTTATGCACTCAGAAATATTCACGATCGATCTCAGCTTGATTGGACTATTTTTGGATCGTTAGAATTGTACTTGGATCGATCGGGATCAATCCCAAATGACCCCGAATCGATATGGTGGGCCCACCTACGCATGAAGTGGTATTCCGGGTTTTAGGGCGGATATTTTTAGATCTACACCCATAAATAGAAGATATATGGAAACTAAAAAGGGGTTGTCTTTGGCTTTCCTAGGTGAAACTCTGCCATTTTGTTTATTGATTTCAAAGGCTTGTAACTGTAATTTCGGCATAAAAGGAATAAAGGATTGATCCAAAGTGAAGTAGGCTAGAGATAGTCGAACTACTTTAAACCTTATGTTCTTTGCTTTCTTAAATTTTTCTATTTCTTCATTTTTATTCTCTACTTTTATCTAGATCTGAGATATATGTTTGGATATTAAGGATTTATGTGTAAATATGGTGCTTCCACTACTTCTGAGGTTTGTGACCAATTTTGGCACAAACATGATTTACTAGATGCTACTAAGAAACCTCTTTGGGATGATTGTAAAAGTAGCATCCAACTATCAGTAGCCGCAGAATACATTGCGATGAAGTCAAAATACAACATCATCAAAGCCAGATTTACAGCCATTGTACAAGCTGCAAAAAGACATTTGCCGCCCGATAATTTAATGTGGGAAAATCACTATGAAGTTAAAAAAACTTATGTCGGCTTTTGATCTACCTGATCGGAATATAGATACATGTTTAGATGGTTGCATATTGTTTTGGAAAGAGGACATCACTCTTAAAAAGTGTAGAATATGTAATGAGAAAAGGTACAAACCAAGAAAAAAGAAGGGAAAGGAAGTACCATACAAACCTATGCATTATTTTCCCATCACTCCTAGGCTTCAAAGATTATATGCATCTTTTGCAACTACATCTCATATGAGTTGGCATAGTGTGAGAACAGAGGAAAATGGTACGTTGACACATCCAATCGACGGAGAAGCATGGAATATGAGACCGAATCTTCTTATCATCATTTACATCATTGTGTCATTACCATTTTTGTCATTTATTTAGCAATTTACGTTAAAAATGCAATGTATTTTGCTTATTGTCGGAATATGAGACCCAATCTGAATCATGTATAATTTGCACTTTATGTACTTCATATCATTTATGTCATTAACTATAAAATATATTCCATTATCATGTTGTTGTTCTCTTTTAAAATGATGTGTCTGTGACAGGTTTCATGTCGTCCAAAAGGAGGAGTTCTTTCCATTCTTATGGAGGCGATGGCAGTGGTCCATTGCAATCGCCATAGCAACTTGTCGTGTCTCTTGTACCTAGATTGGAGGGGTAAGTATTAAACTTTTTTCAGCATCTTAAATATTTTTGTGTACAATATACTAATCTATATCATATTTAACATAGGAGGTTTGACCTACAGCCATCAACTGTAGTTCTATCAGTTTCGAGAGAGTCGTATAAGAGTAGGATGTCGGTTTATTGGTCGAAGTGGGATAATATCCCTTCCCACATCCTGGAGTGTATTTGGCAGGATTTCATTGTAAGTATAATCTTCTATTTTCCATTCTTAATTTTTTTGTCGCTTATTTATTGTTCGCATTTTATTTTTTATTTTTTAGTTGCTTGTTTACCATGAAATGCAGGTCGTAGTGGACATATAATCAAATGACTTGCAGCTGGTACGACATTACTGGATGTAGAAGATGAGGAAGAACTACTGGGATTCCATGTTGGCGGTGAAGCATAAAGGGCATAAGCCGAACTGGATAGGGATGAGTGTGTGGAAAGGGTGGCTGGCACATTGGGATAGTGACGAGGCGAAGGTAAATGTACTAAACTTTTATTAACTATTTGATTGATACGTAAATATCAAAAAATATTGGTAAGTAAATAATGTATTAAATTTAAATATATAAGCAAAATTCGAAAGAAACTCTACAAATAGGAAAAATGTCCTGTCACACATCGAGGAGGATCAAAGTCGTTCCAGCAATATTGCCAGAAGTTGGTAAATTTATTAAATGTGAATTATAAATAGTTATTGTACTATATAATTTTGAACATACAATAACAGTACATAATAATCAATTTCAGGAAGCTGAGGCGCAGGGTCCCGTGTCGTATACGGATGTGTTTACCCGTACTCATGCCGTGGAGCATGTAAATCCGGACGAGACAGTTTCATATACATGGCACGACGGTAAATCGAGAAAGAGCCATGTAAGCATATTTTAGTTTATGTATAGTAATTGTTTTAATTATTAAAGTATAATGAATTAAGATATAACTCTATTAATTTTAACTACATTTTTATTTGTTCATATGGTCAAGGTTCATGGAACAATGCTAGAAACTCATGGAGGATATCGGTCGAAAGCAGTTAACGACAGATGAGGAGGATGTTATTTTCGAGTCAGTCATGGATCCACCGTTATGGAATAGGTTCTATGGCTTTGGCAGTCAAGTGGTAATGAATAATATGTTAAGATATAATAATTTAATAATCTTTTAGTTCTAAAGAACTTCACATCGCTTTAGTTTCAGTAATAAGTTTATCGATCTAACAATTAACACATTCTATTGTAGCTTTGATAGTAAGATTATAGACTAAATTAAACAAGTGTTGTAGGCCAGCAGATAGAGGAGTGCCAGCCAAACGGCCGGAGCTCAAATCGATCTAGCGTAGTTCGAAGAGTTGAGAGCCAGGTGGCACTGCTGGAAGAGCAGAACCATCGCAAGGCTGCTTGATCAGTGTATTGCTGAGTACATGCAGCAGTATGGTAGCCGCTTTCCATCCTCAGTTGGTTCGGGAGGTTCGGGAGCTGATTGACTGGAGTGATAGGTATGGTTTTTTTGTTTTGTGTCATTTTTAGTAAATTTTGATGATACATTGAGTTGGTGGAGTTGGATTTGAAATGTTGTGTATATTGTTTGATGATACATTGAGTTGGTGGAGTTGGATTTGAAATGTAGTGTGTATTGTTTGATGATGCATTTAGTGGTAGTAATTCTGACATTCGGGAGTTGATGGTGAGGATTTGGTGAATGACTGATGTATATATTTTACATTAGAGTATGTAAATTATGGTAGCGAAGTATGGTTTGATTTTATATGAATAATGTTCGATTTATTTCTTTATGATATTTGATTATGTTTGTATGGTTTGATTTCATATTGAATATCTAAGTTGGATATATGCTTGTCGGGTGGAATATATTGTGTTCATGGATTTTGGATGGAAGGCGAAAATGCAGCATAAATACTGAAAAATAGGTTCTGGTTTTCTGACGGCTTTCGATGGCTCCCGATGGCACGTAGGCCAAAAAATTTCAACGGCTTCCGACTGGTTGGGTCGGAGAAATTCAGATGGCTACCTATGGGCCCGACGGATTTCGGCAAACACCGTGATGGTCCAGGTGTCTTTCGACGGCCGTCGAAAGCCATTGGGCGGCCGTTTGCAGTCGTCGGAAAAGCAACGACGGGCAATGTCAGGAATCGTCGAAAATTCTGTTCACCGACGGAATTTTTTGCAGCGGAGTTTTCCAACGGCTTCTGACGGCCACCGATGGATAGGATCTGTCGAAAATTGATCTGATTCTTATAGTGAGAAGATTTTCTTATGTGATATAAATGGTTTTCAGACAATCGTTTATACATATTTTTTTATTAAAAAAACCAGTATTTAATCTCACTCAGTTGCTAGAGAAATAGGAGGAATCATTGCTTTTAAAATCATTCCTCACGCTAAAATCGCCCCCCTTAAAATCTCTAACTATTTATGATATATTATCCTATGGTAGACATGCATCATAATTTTGATCATATTTGGTCATTCTATTCAGCTTATAACATTTTGGAAAGACAAATGAAGCTGAATAAGTATCAATTGGGGAGTGACAATAATATTCCTTAATTATGACATGATAAAAAAATTAAACTACCTTCCTCAACATCATAAAACTGGTTCACCTAAGTCTAAAATTGATCTGACGCACTGGAAAGTTTGTGGAGAAATGGTGAATTAAAATTTAATCATTGATTTAAGCTTGTTTATGGATTTAAAATTTATGATTTGCTATTTAATTCATGCATATTTCAGATTTGAGTTAAATAAAAGCAAAACAAGTAAAAATGAGGGAAGACGAGAATGCTTTATTTCAACTATACCTAAGTTCAAATTATAAAAGTCCTACTTTTGCTTCACTAATTTCTAAAGAGATTATAAAATGTTTAAATCAAAATTACAAAGAGATTCTGTCTAATAATATGGCAGAATCACCCCTTAATGAAATAAGAATCGATCACATTTTCAACGATGTAATGCTTGTACTTATAGGTGAAAGATTCCCAAATTATCTAGCGTAGCATCTATCCTCATTTCTTCTAATTGACGAGGATTAGATAGAGCCTCCAAAAGGACATGTTCAGATCCCCGATTTTTAGCCGAAGAATAGGTAAAAGTTGACCAACTTGTATGGTTGAGTTCTTATCGATCGATACCGATTAATCGGCTTCAGAATTATACCTTTTACGAATATTTCGATCGTTTCGCATTTCCTTATTCAACTCATAGAATTATTCTCTAGCCTAAAATACTTTTATCTTATAGATTGGTACCAATTTGTTCACTGGTTAGTACTGGTTGATGTATTTTCTTAAGTTTCTATCTTTGATAGTTCAAGGTTGACTATTCTACTGAATTGGTATAAAACGATGATATCGATCGCTCATGATCAATAGATATTTCCATACTTATTTTTTTTTTCTTGTTCTTTTGCCCTTTTTTATTTGCTATCTGTTGGATTTGACCATTCATAAGTTGATATCCCATTCCATCTTTTTAAATCCAACATTGTCAAATCATCGAGCGTGGAAAATTATAACTTAAACTTGTCCTTCAAAATACAATTCTATGAACGCAAAGCATGCTTTGTTTCATAGAAAGCACTAGAATCTTGAATCATTGAGATGAGCCAACTTGGAGAGTGTTGTGAAATGATCCGTTATAGGATCCAATCGCTACCGACCCATGGGGTATTGATTGGTAAAGATCAATGTACTTTTCTACATATTCCAATACCTTGAAAAATCATTCTTCATTTTGTATCATTTGATATCGATCTCAAAGAATAAAAACTTAACTTTGATTCAAATCCACTCCAAACCAAACCATAATGTCTTCTAATCATTGTGCAATCGATTAGGCAATCCATCTTCATCAAATTATTTGTTTATTTGCATCAATTTCAATAAATTTCATGTTGATTTTTTTCATGCACCAGCTAGAGCCGATCAATATGTTTTGGGATTCTCCATGAAATCTAGGTTGATTCTTTGATTCAATTATGTTATACGACCATTACACATCTTCTGCATTGATTCCTCATCAAGCCTCTTCGATTTTGGAAGATTTTCCTTAAAACCCAGACCGAGCAATGCCAATTGATACGAACACACACCCGATTTTGTTATTTTGATGCTTTAGTAATTTAGGCCAACGTTTTGCATTCCAATTCACTACCATTGTATTTAACATGTACATTTCTATTAAATAAAATTTCTCTTAGGAAAAAAATTCAAGAACACACCTTCATGACTATGTTCGTTGGTCTAATGTTGCAAAGTAATTATAACGTACATCCTACTTTATTAACCAGATTATACACAGTTCCATCGGGTGATTGAATGATATGTTCGTTATGTTCATCCATGCTTCAATTTCTTATTTTCATGTACAAGTTAACATGTATATTAAACCTTACATCATTGCATGTTATATTTTGCACACACACATTTGAGACACCATTTCCCTCTAGTTTAAGTGCAATATTTGATTGGTTGGCACACGCCAATATTTTTTGAATATCGTACATTAAACAGATTGGGATAATCATATTTATGGCATTTACAATTATATTTATGTATGTATATATTTATATATGGATGTATGTATGTATGTATGTATGCATGTATGTATATCATATATTTAAATGTAAAACGTATGTTGTACGAGGCTTTTCTTCATGAGTTCATGTTTAGCTTTATAGATTCTAGGTATGACCTCTACATGATGATCTACAAGGATTACTACCAAGGCTACCTTATCACCTTCTTTTTTTAATGCCATAGCTTAAGTCACCATACCGGCTTCCATCTCAACAACCATTCCTATGGTTATTTCTATTTCTACGCCAGCTTCCACCCAAATATCATTGCAGTTTTCTTCCACTGCCCCTAGTATATCAACTGTGGCGACTCTGGCCACTGAAGTTACTCCTCTTTCATAGGAGTTACATATTAATACCTCAGTTATTGATTTTGATGATAACAACCTTGATAACAACAATAAACAGTATAGATACTAATGTTTTACCAAGTTACATAGTATATAGTGCATGATATTATATAGGTGTTGAATCGAAGACTGTACGGTATAAAGACTCAAGAAATGGACATGAAGCCTCATGAGTAGAAAGAAAGACCAAGATATGAATATCTCAAGATTATAACATGATATATAGAGTCATGAATATTGTTAAAGTCCCTAATAGCAATCTTTGATCTCTATCTCCTATTTTTCTATCTTTTGTATTTAAAAATAATAAGTTTTAAAAATACATTTAAAAATATTTATAAAAGTTTTTCAAAGATAAAAATATTTATAAACTATGTTTAAAGTGTTTTACAAAGTATCAAACTATTTTACAAATTATAGGGTTTTCAAAACATTTTTAAAGAGAAATAAGTTTTCAAAATTTACAAGCGTACGTTGACATATACCCAGATGGTATGTCGAAATACATGCCGCCAAATGGTTTTTCATTTTGAAAAGAAATTTCTATTCGACGCAACTTTTCACGAACAGACGCATCAATTTATAGGCTATATAAAAGGTAGTTCAAACGAATGTTTTTGGCAATTATTAACTTATATTCTTCCATTTTCTTACTCTATTGAAAACTCCATTAAAAGTACACCAAATTCTCTTCAAAATCACTTAGAACCAATTCATATTTTATATATTCATCCAAAACAACATTCTTACTGTTTTGGAATCATCTTTCACATAAATCAAAGATCATGGTGTTGTCCAAGAGGCCATAGGATCCATTGTATCCAAAGTTCAAGAAATTATCTTTGGAAAAACTATCAAACTCTATTTGCTTGGGTATGCTTGTAGCCCATTCAAATCAAGTGGGTATGCTTGGTAGCCTGGAAATCTAAGTGGGTGTGCTTGTAGCCCGTCCAACTTAAGTGGGTGTATTCTGAGCCTAGAAAATCATGAGGGTATGTCCCGTAACCTTGGCATCGAGATTGTAATTGAGTTTTCCTTCTGCCTATTTAAAGATTGGCATTTGAAAAGAAATCAGTACAAGCATTTGTACGAGACTGATGTAGGAGAAATCTGAACCAGTATAAAATCTCTGGTGTCATCCCTCTAACTCTCTAATTTACTTTATTTCTTTTAGTTTTATCTGTGATTGCATCTGTTATTAATTTTTGATATAATATATGTTGAAAATTTATGATTTAATATTAAACTTGAAAGAAGTTTAAAAAAGATTCACAAAAGTTAGAAAACATTATTCACCTCCCTCTAGTGTTTAATTAGCCTTAAGATTCATGATTCTGCAACCCACATTACCACACAAAGAGAGGTAATAATGTCCCATAGTTATTCTAGATAATCCTATTGATTCTTAATATACCATACTTACTGCTTGAGGTCTCTTGCATATCTACCAATGGCAAGACATCCCAAAGAACGAATTAGACTTCCAAAACCTTAGGATTGAGCTCATAAGCAACCCACGATCATACTAATTGCAGTTGTTTCATGTGTTTAGCAGGTATCTTTCCTCCTTTTTACTTATTCATTCAATGTGTGCTCATTGTTGTTGTAATGATCGATCATTACTGCACCCTAACTCCTATTATGTTTTGTTGCACATATACATGCTTTTCATGTCATGATTCAGCCACGAGCCAAGCATGATGAAACTCCTTTTCTTAAATCACATTAAGCGTCGAGGAGAAACTCATATTTCCTCTTATTGGAGGTGCATCCCTTTTTCCATGTTGTCCTAAATATCCACAAAAAATGTGGCTCCTTCAAGGACTTTTACATTTTTTGTATAAATGACTAGGTTGGATGACCCTACAACTGGTACTCGAAACATAAGTGTTAACCTCTATAGTCTAAGCTTTTTACTTCCGGCCTCCTTTGATTAATCACTATAACGTGTCATGTCATTCTACAAGTGCTCCAAAAATGGCCACCCAGTTAATGGTCATCGCAAAATCTAAGCATCACCACCTTATGGATGCACGATCTTGGGGATACCACCTAATCCACGTTGACTGCTCAATCCACTATTAACACCCACCTTTGTAAATTATAAGATGAGCTGGAGTGTCAGCTCTATAAAAAGTAGGAGAAGGAGAAGTGGAAGAAGAGAGAGAATGGGGAAAGAGAGTGTAACAAACCAAATTTTTCATATCGGAAGATCGTAAAATATTTTTGTTTTATTCATATAGGATTGTAAGATTCTGTAATTTAGGAATATGACTTTTAAGGACATTTTATACACCTATGATTTTTTTGAATTTCTATGTGATTATTTTGAAATTGGAAATCTTGTTTGGGTTATAACTTTTAATAGGAGTTAAAATACGGTCTCAAACTAGTTCCATTGCTTCAAGATAATGGCTTTCCATTTCATAGGGTGGTCATAATTGAATAACAGACTTATTTTTATAAAGTTATGCCTATTTTAAGTTTTGATAGCTACTGGCCAGAATTAGTGTGCAATTAATTAATCCATTAGTATAATCCTAGATTAGTATAAAAAGGCAGCTATAGGAGTTAAATTAATACTTTTCATCTTTCCCAAATCAGATCTAAATCCCTATTAACCCAAATTTCATCCAAAATCACACAAATTGCTCTTTAAACCTAACCAAATCATCAATTAGAGAGAATATCATAAAATAGAAGTTAGAGATCTTTATTTTGGTTGATTTTCATTTCTTCTATTGCTATTCACATTGGTGCTAAACTTGGTTGATTTTGGTAATTGGTGAGCGGTTTATGCTTTCTCTCTATCCTATGCATGTTTTATGGTAGAATTGCATGTTTTAACATGCTTTTTGGCCTTAAAACCTTTTCTAAGTATAGTTACATGGTATCATATGTTATAAACTAAATTGTGAACCTTTGAAATGGTTTTTGAAATTGATTTAGCAAATCTCTTGATGTGCATGTAATATGTAGATTTAGATTAAAATTGGTTTATTTATCACGTTCTTTTATATTACTTGTATGAATGGATGTATATGCATGTTATTTTATGCTAATATGTAGTGATTTGATTTTGTTTACTAGTGTTTTCGATGTTTAGGAAGGAAGGTTGGTGAATTTGGAAAATCAGAGGCATAGTTGGTCGAAATTGGGCGAAACTTAGGGCGAAGTCTATGTAACATGGGAGGTGCCTGTAGAAAAATTGCACCTAAATTTTTTGCTAAGGAGTCAACTCGATATCGTGTTGAAGAATCAGTATCGAGTTGTTTTGAGGGCTCGAATGGCTTGCCCAACCTCATGGATAGGTAGATTATGGTTAGAGGAAGTTGTCCATGGAAGAAGGTAGGAAATTGGCTCAGTATTGGATGTGATGCCGAGTTGTTTCCTAGAACTTGAGGTCGGATGCTATATGATGGAACCGAGTTGTTTTGAGGAATGGATAAGGATCTGAAGCAGCTAGGGAGGAAGTCCTAGTGACATAGAAGCTTACTTAGCCAAAATTGGCAAAGTAAATGACTCGGTGACGAGTCATTTTGACTCGGTACCAAGTTATTCTATTGAATGAATGAGGATTAAGCTTGTACAAGGAGGAAGTAGGGGACTTTGTAGATTATGCTGGGGGTATTGACTCGTTTGCTTGTGGATTGGTTGAATGGGTAACATGAAGGGTTCCACATAATAGGAGTTGGACTGAGCAAAGGAAGTGCTCAGACTCGAATGGAGTAAATGAGGGCTTGGACGTATGTGCTAAGAAATCGTTGATACTCGAAGTGTTTTCTATTGTATTCAAAGTATGGGTATTATAAGTGGGGATACCTGGATTAATTGAGTGGATCTGAATACCCTAGACCGGTGGCTTTGGGTTTAGTGTCTAGCTTTGGGCTATGATATACATATCGAGCTTTGGGCTGCATGATACTAGAGTACACTAAAAACTGAGATTTCCATTAGTCCCTAGCAGTAAGGAGGCCATACGACTTATCATATATTCAATGCATATATATTGCTAGTGGGGACTGCCTGATGGATGCTATGGTTGCTATGTTTGTTTTAGTTGCTTTCTAGGCTATCACGTATTGAAGATAGAAATACCCTAAGAGCCGATATCCTTATTTTATGTAGATCACTTTTATGTTATTTGTAGAGTAGCATATTATGATGTTATGTGCTAACTCTTTAGTTGCAGGGATGGGTTAGGTATGATTCATATACCTTTGTTCCTTACTATATTTACCTACATAGTATTTTGAAATTTATTTACCACTCACGCCAGATTGTTGTCTGGCTGTATGTTTTATGCTTTTGTTCTTATTATATTAGGTACTCTTAAATGAGTAGACTAGATAACAGGTCTAGGTGACGTAGTAGCTCTACGAAGGATGAGCTGAATGAAGCTATCTCGTATTATATATCTTTATGGATTTCTACGCTTATTCCATTGTGCAGCACTGGGAGCCTTAATAGTGACTGCTTATTTTCTTGTTATGAGATAGTTGTTGAGTTTGATCTTGTTGTATAAACTTTACTACTTTTGATGTATAACTCTATGGATCTATTAATCTAATGATTTGTTCACATAGTTATTACTGTCTCTCCTATTATATCTATGATATTATATTAATCCGTACGCTGCAAGATATTCGACGGATTATATGTTATATTTGTTTCATTTTCAACCTTGATGACCTTCCTATATCGACCGAGCGCGACAATAGCGTATTTTTTTGATATTACTGGTGCCGGTGTTATAGAGAGGTTGTCTCATTTGGTATTAGAGCTTAGATTATGTGATTAACTTGAGTTGATATAGTGATCCAGTAGAGATAAGAAAGGAGTTATCACCTTAGACTAGATCAAGTGTGTGTGTGTATGAGAGTTCGTACTTGTTATATATTTTGATTTTCAAAGCCATATAGTTATATTATATAGTATAAGTCACATGCAAACGAGCACCATAGACACTGTTTTCTCATAAGAGATTGATCATTCTTGCTACATATAAAGAATGGACCGACATACAAGAAATACTGTGAGGAATTCTGCTATGGGAGTTGAGGAAGGAGCATGGTCAGGAGCTACTAAACCTGAAGTTCATGCGATGTTAAATGCTATGATGGAAACTATGACGAGGAATGTTCTGGTTGCTACTCCTAGTATGGCTGTTGGAGGAGGTGCTCCCATGCAAGCGCCTTGGGTTGATTCTGCTAAGCTGAGCAAGGATTATTCTACTCTACGAGGAAAACCATTCCATGGAACGGAGTCAACCATAGAAGTGCAGAATTAGTTGGATACTTGCAAGCACATATTTAGTGATATAGCTGTGGCTGATGCTATATAAAGGAAACCGACCTCTAGACAACTTCAAGGACGAGCTACGAACTGGTGGAATTCCATTACTATTACTACTCCAGAAGGTCGGTTTACATGGACCAGTTCAAAGCAAGGTTTGAAGAGAAGTTTAATATGGCTTCTCAAAAGTTGATGCTGGTTAGTAAGTTTGTTAACCTTAAGCAAGGGGAGATATCAGTTTCTAAGTATGTTGCAAAGTTTTATGCTTTATTGAAGTATAAGATGTCACTCATCGACACTTAGTTGAGAAAGAATGAGAAGTTCATCATTGGTTTGGATGGCTATCTTGGAGCTGCTGGCATCTCCTAACCTGCTTCTTCTTCTATGGCATTCTAGGCATATTAATAGTAGAGAACTAAATAAAAGATTCTGGCCAGGTCATGAGTAAGTGATTCTGGTGCTGGTAGAGAATCAGTCTAATAATTAATAGAGGGTAGAGAAGGGCTATAATAATTGATAATAGCTGGTATCTAACAGTTGTTATTCCCCTTAGTCGGGTATCTAATCGAAGTTAAGATGAAAGTTAGTAGAACACATTGATGAGCGATTTGAGAGGTTAGTTGAGAAAGCTCTCCATCATAAGAATCTGTATCTGAAGGCTAAGACAACTATTGTCATTTCTGTTAAGAAAGAAGAGGTAAAACCGCAACAAAGTGGTAAAGGAAAGAAAAAGTGGAACGAAAAGAGGAAATAGTCTCAAAGGAAAATGGTCAGAAGACAGCTAAGTGGGAATATACTTGCCATAGGTGTAAGGGGAAGGGTCACTTGATTAGGGATTGCAAAGTTTGTAAGAAAAAGAAGTGCTACAATCATGACATGCCAGGGCATTTGAAGAAGGATAAGCCAGAACTGGTGAAGGATAAGCTGGTTGTGAAAGCATACGCTTTGGATGTTGTCCTGACTTTGTCGAGTGCTCCCTCAGTGAAGCGAAAGAGAAAAGAAAGGGGGTCATTATACAAGGTATGCTTTCCATTAAAGATGTTTCCATTCGCATTTTATTTGATACCGGGGCTTCACATTCATTCATATGTAGTGACCTAGTAGACAGATTGGGATTAAGATCTAAGATAATAGGCCCGCCCTTGATTGTGACGAACCCTGTTGGTGGCTCTACTAACCATTGCATTGTCTGTCATGGCCTACTATTATCGGGTCATGGATGCTCTTTCGTTTGTGATTGTTTTGCCTTGAATTTTATTGGGTTCGGGATTAGCTTGAGAATGGACTTGCTTAAGAAGTATGAAGTGATAGTGGATTACGAGAAGCTATTGGTGACAATTTGGAAGGGGAAATGGAAGTGGTTAGCTGTCTACCAGAGGATCGATTGATGGTTAGCTTTCTATATTTGCTTTAAGTTCCATAGGAGGGGTTGTCATCTGTGCCTATTATTATAGAGTATCTATATGTATTCAAGGAAGTGAAACGAATACTGCCGCATAGAGAAATTGAGTCTTGAATAGACTTAGTAAAGATATCTACACCTATAGTTATGCCTTTGTGGCGTATGACACCCAGAGAGCAGAATGAATTAGATGTGCAAGTGAATTACCTATTAAGGAGAGGTTTCATTCGAAGGGGTATATCTGAGGGGAAGTGCACCCGTAGTATTTGCGACTAATGTGGATGACTCTTTGAGATTTTGTATGGATTATCATGAGCAGAATAAGATAACGAAGAAGAATAAGTATCCACTCTCACGCATTGATAACTTATTTGATAGCTTTACGGTGCGAAAGTGTACTCTCAAATGTATTTGGCAACGAGATTTCACCAGCATAGAATAACAAAGGAGAGTGTGCCTATTATTGCGTTTCATACGCTATCGGGTTTTTATGTGTCATTGGTAGTGCCATTTGGGTTGACCAATGCTCCAACATACTTTGTGGATCTCATGAATTGGGTTTTCATAGACCAGCTGAACAAGTTCACGCTTGTGTTAGTAGATGATATCATGATCTATTCTAGAAATGAAGAGGAGCACAAGACGTAATTCAGAATTGTGCTAGAGGTGTTGAGAAAGCACAAGTGGAGAGCAAAGTTCTCTAAAGGTCACTTCCGGAAAAAAAAAGTAAGGTTCTTGGGTCATGTCATTTCTGGCCAAGTATAGTAGTAAACCTGCAAAGGTAGCAATAGTCGAAGATTGGAACCAATCCAAGAATGCTATGGATGCGATAAGTTACCTAGGATTGGCAGGATACTGTAGGCGTTTCATCAAGGATTTCTCAAAGATGGTAGCACCGTTGATCAATTTGACAAAGAAGAATCAGATTTCATTTGGAACGTGAAGCGTGAGCATGCATTCAGTCTAAAAGATAAGTCAAAAAGCGCATTGGTATTAACTATTCTAAGTGGGAACGAGGAGTTGGTATATACAGCAACTTGTGGTACTGGATTGGGTGCGGTGTTGATGTAAAAAGGGAAAGCTATTGCCTATGCTAGTCAAAAGCTAAAACTGCACAAAAGGAATTATCTGACTGTTGATTTGGAATTGGCGGTGATAATTTTTGCTTTGAAGATGCAGAGGTGTTATTTGGTAGGAGAAAGGTTTGAGTTGTTTATGCGCCACAAATCCTTGAAGTACCTTTTCTCTCAGAAGGATCTCAACCTTCATCAGCAGTGATGGTTAGAGTTCTTAGCCTCCTATGATTTTAGCATTTCCTATACACCAAGAAAATGGAATGCAATCACTGCTGCATTGAGTAGAAGACATGCAATTTTGGGAGCAATGTTCTAGGAATGGAAGCAGATTGAGTACATTGCAGAATATCATTTCATGCCTCATTGCGAGCTAGAACAAGAGATGTTGGCAAGTTTGTTGATCGGACCTACTCTAATTGAAAGGATCGGTGCAAGTCAGAAGCAAGATGCTAGGCTGACAGAGACCATAACGAACATAGTATAAGGAGTAGAATATGAAGGCATGAAGCAATACGAACTTAACCGAGATGGTTGGCTTCGTAGGAATGGAAGATTGTTTATTCCCGATATTGATGGATTGTGAGATGA
Source organism: Allium cepa (assembly GCA_030765085.1). NCBI lineage: Eukaryota > Viridiplantae > Streptophyta > Magnoliopsida > Asparagales > Amaryllidaceae > Allium > Allium cepa. The sequence continues at coordinate 431,774,550 of CM060941.1, forward strand.
AGTGCTACGTGAGTGTCACCATTCTAGGTTGACAATACATCCTAGAGGTAATAAGATGTAATAGGATATGAAGCAAACCTATTATTGGGAAGGTATGAAGAAGGATATTGGGACATTCATCTCGAAATGTATGAATTTCTAATTGGTCAAGGCGGAGCAATAGAAACCCACTGCATTATTGTAGTCCCTAGAAGTTCCTGATTGCAAATGGGAGCAAGTATCGATTGATTTTATTGATGAACCGTCGAGGACTTGAGTAGGGTATGATAGCATTTGGATCATAGTTGATTGATTGACCAAGAGCACTAGATTTATACCTATCAAGTAAAGTAGAATGGCATCCAAGCTGGCAGAGTTGTACGTAAAATAGATGGTACAATTTCACAATAACCAAAGAGCGTTGTGAGTTACCGAAACCTGTTGTTCACCAATGGGTTTTGGAAGAGCTTACAAGAGGTGTTTGTGACTGAGATGCCCTTAGTACAGCTTAACACTCGTAAACGGGTGGGCAGATCAAAAGAGTAAATCATATATTAAAAGACTCTTGTGAGCATGTATTATAGATTTTGGAGGATCATGGAATGACCATCTACATCTGATAGAGTTTGCATAAGTTACTAGTTGGTATTGGTATGGATCCTTATGAAGCATTGTATGGCCGGCCGTGTAACGCTCCTTCATGTTGGTGAGAAGCGGGCGAGAAACTAATACTTGGGCCAAATATGATTGAAGAAACTTCAAAGAAGATTAGGATCATTCGACAATGAATGAAAGCCACTTAAGATTGGTAGAAAAGCTACGCCGATAAAAGACACAGAGATTTGGAATTTTATGTCGGGGATAAGGTTTTTGTGAAGGCATCTCTCAATTCGGTAATAAAGGGAAGTTGGCACCAAGGTTCATAGGTCCTTTCCCGATAGTCAAGGGGAATGGGAAGCTCGCATATAAGATCGACTTACCTCGAAAGATGGTGGGCATGCACAATGTATTTCATGTCTCCTATCTATGGAAACTTGTGCATGAATCAGAAGTGATAATTGTAACGGATCAACTTGAAGATGTTGACGTAGAACTCAAAGTTTTGAGATCTCATAGGCCGGTTTGTATTGTTGGATACGACACAAAACAACTTAGGATAAAATCGATGAGGCTAGTGTAGGTACAATGGAGCGGAAGTGATGACGATTGTATGTGGGAAATTGAGGAGAGCGTGAGGACTATGTATCCAAAGCCCTTTGAACGGTAAGATCCATCATTTATCGTATCTACTTTCATAATTGTATATTGCATTTAATAGGTTAGTATTCCTCAAGATAGGGTAGGATCGCATATTCTATTAATTGCATGAGTGCTTGTTTGATATGATTAAAGGCTGCATATGGTTGTTAGGCATGTGGAGTAATTATGGTTGCTTATTTCTTGACATGTTTAGGGATTTCAGGGGCAAAATTCCTAGAGAGAAGAAAGAATGTAACGACCTATATGTTACACGTTGAAGGATCATAAAATATTTTTATTTTATTTGTATGGGGTCATATGACTTTATAATTTTGGGATATGACTTTTAGCGACCTTTTACGCACCTTGATTTTTCCCGAATTTCTATGTGACCATTTTGATGCTGGATATTTTGTTTGGGCTATAACTTTTGAAGGATTGAATTAGGGTCTCTAACTAGTTCCATTATTTTAGGATGATGGTTTCCCATTTCGAGAGTGGTAATAATAGAAAAATGGACTTAAATTAGGAAGTTATGCATGTTTTAAATTTTGACAGCTGTTGGCTAGAATTAGTGTGTAATTAATTAAGCCCATAAGTAAGCCCATCAGTCTAATTCGATATTAGTATAAATAGGGGGTGTAAGAGTCAAATAAAACTTTTCCCTTTTTCTTAATAAGATCTAAATCCCCATTAACCCTAATTTCATCCAAAATAACATAAATTACTCTCTAAATCTAGCCAATTCATTAATTAGAGAGAAGATCATCAAATAGAAGTTGTAGATCTTTGTTTTCGTTGATTTGCATTACTTTCTATTGCTATGCACATTGGATCTAGGCCAAAATTGGTTGGTTTGGTAATTGGTGAGTGGTTTATGCATTCTCGCTATCCTACGCATTTTTATATGGTAGAATTGCATGTTTTAACATGTTTGACCTTAAAATCTTTTCTAAGTATTACATGCTATCATATGTTATAACTTAAATGTGAATCTTTGAAATGGTTTTCGAAATTGATATAGCAAATATCCCTATGCATATTCATATGTTCATGTAATATGTAGATATCGATTAGAATTGGTTTGTTTATTACATTCTTGTGTATTGCTTGTATGGATGGATGTATTGCATGTCATTCTATGCTTGTATGTTATGCTTTGATTTTATCTGCCTGTATTTTGGATGTTTAAGAAGATAGGTTGGTGAGTTTGGAAAATCGAAGAAAAAGTTGGTCGAAATTGGGAAAAACTTTGAGGGAAGGCTTTGGAACATGGGTGGAGCTTGTAAAAAATTTACGCCTAAAAATTTGCTAATGAATCAACTTGACACTAAGTTGTTTTGAGGATTTGGATGGCTTGGTCAACCAAATGGATGGGTATAGTATGGCTAGAGGATGTTGTCCATAGAAGGATGTAGGAAATTGGCTAAGTATTAGATGTGATGCCGAGTTGTCTCTTAGAACTTGAAGTTAGATGCTATGGAATGGGACCGAGTTATTCTGAGGAATGGATTGGATTTTGTAGAATATAACAAGGAAACACTAGGGACAGGGAAGTTTACTTAGCTAACAGGGAAGTTTACTTAGACAAAATTAGCTAAGTAAATGACTCGGTGCCGAGTCATCTTGACTCGGTAGCGAGTTGATTTATTAAATGAACATGGTTTATAAGGAGGAAGTAGGGTACTCTGTAGATCATGTTGGAGGTGTTGAACCATTCACTTATGGGTTGGTCGATGATGTAACAACATTATCAAAGCTTTGGATCTTCGGTTTGTGACTCATGAAGGGAGTAGGTATCGAAGATGGCAGCTCAATAAAGGAGGAAGTTGTGATTGGGAACATGAAGGGTTCTAAATAATGGAAATTGGATTGAGCAAAGGAAGAGATCGGATCCGAATAGAGCAAAGGCGGGCTTGGATGTATGTGCTAAGGAATCGTTGATAATTGATGTGTATTTTGTTGTACTCGAAGCATGGATGTTATAAGTGGGGACTTCATGGATCAATGCAGTGGATTCGAATACCCTGGACCAGTGGCTTTGGGTCTAGTGTCTAGCTTTGAGATATGAGACACATATCGAGCTTTGAGCTGCATGATATGAGACTACACTGGAAATTATGATTTCCATTAGCCCCTAGTAGTAAGGAAGCCATATGAGTTATCATATATTCTGAGCACATGGAGTGATAGTGGAGATTTCTTGATGGATGTTATGTTTGCTTTAGTTGCTTTCTAGGCTATCACTTTAAGATATCATCGAGAATAGGTATTATAGATAGTTATACCTTGAGCGTTGTTATCCTTATTTTGGGTAAAGTACTTTTATTTTATTTGTAGAGTAGCATATTATGATCTTATATTCTATCTCTTTGTTGTAGGGACATGTCAAGAATGATTCGTCTATGTTCCTTACTACATTGACCTACATAGTATTTTGAAATTCACTTAACGCTCGCACTAAAATGTTGTCTGACCTAAGGTTTTATGCTTTTGTTCTTATTATCTTTAGTACTCTTAAATGAGTAGACCACTCAACTTGTATAAGTGGCATAGTAATTGTGGAGGACGAACTGGATGGAGTTATCTTGTATTATGTACCTATATGGATTTATATGCTTATTCTATTGTACAACACTTGGGAGCCTTAATGGTGACAGCTTATTTTCTTGTTATGAGATAGTTGTTGAGTTTGATCTTATTGTATAAACTCTACTGCTTTTGATGTATAACTCTATAGATCTATTACTCTAATGATTTGTTCACAAATTTATTGCCATCTCTCCTCTTATATCTGTGATATTATATTTTATCCATGCACTGTGAGATATTCTACAGGTTATATGTTATATTTTTTCATTTTTAACCTTTAGGATCTTCCTATATCGATCGAGCACGGTTACAACACATTATTTTTATATTATAGGTGCTCGTTGTATCGGGCGGTCGTTTCAGGTAGAAGAAGAAGAAATAGAGGAAGAAGGAGAAGAAGGTGGAGACTAGAACGTGGAGTCCGGTAGACAATGCCATTAGGCTATGACTTTGAGGTACCAGTCCCTTAGTATGAACACTTTAGATTATAAACCGATGACGTCATTATGTACCCACTATAAGTTATACACAATGAAACTATCTAATAGCACGAGGGGAGGAGGTAATAGGTCCACCTAATAACCAATGATAACCAGCTCCTGGTTGATATAACTAGCTTCTGATAGAGTTAGGGGTATGCCCTAGGGACAATTATGTAATTTATTACATATATCTAACTTGATAATCAATCTTGTTTGTAATAAAGGCGTTTGATTTCTATTGTATAGTTATTATAGTATGATATAGTCAATTAAGTAACTAATTTAAAGTATATAAAATAGAATATCTTTAAATGATATGTTATGTGATAGTAATTACAATGTGTTGAAATCATGAGTACTTTATCACGCTAAAAAATATTATGTTGTTTTAAATATTTCTAGCCAAGATGTTTTGAGAAAGAATATCGATTCAGCCCTTGAGACTAGAGTACATAGTGCTCTCCAAATGTTGGAAAGTATATTACTAATGGCTACTGTGGACACCAAGGGGTTACGTACTCATAGTTATTAGATAATTAAGAATGATTCACTTGAGAGTTTTCTGTTGGTTAATATAACTAAGGTCAAACATAGAATCTCAAAGTGACGATATTACATAACTCCCTCAACTTTAGAACTGTTGAAATTCAATCTGAACACTCCACTTTGACTATAGTTAAATCATTGCATGACATCCATCGAACGACTATAGCTGGGTATGAGTTGAAGCATTGGATGTGAAACACTATTCAATTGAAAATTCTTCAGTTACATGAGGTTAGTATCACAGTCAACTGCAATCGACTCAAAATTAATGTCGTATGGCCAAAGCTGTACGGCTAATAATAACTACGATTATTGAACTAAGGATTTTATTTTTGATTAATCGATTGGAATGTGGATGATGTTGGAATTTTGATCAAAATGAAGTTCCATAAGTCGTAATGTGATATGGTGTTGATAAATAGAATTTGTGTAAATAATCATTACTACCATGTACCATTTATAATAGTAAAATTGGATTTTACCAAAAAGATGAATAAGCAATAAATTCACCCAAAATGCCACATCCCTGGCTAAGGTAAGGTGTGAAAGTTAACATTGGAATTGTATGATAATATTCACAGACTGTTTACATCTTTGAGTCGTACAACTGTAGTTATATACTTCGAAAACCTCATGATTTAATAATTTATAATCATTTTAAATTAATTAATATTTATGGAATACTAATTATTAAATTTTAATTGATTTGTTGAATACCATTAGTATTGAATAAAGTGTGCATATAAAAGTTATATATCTGTGTATTAATATATAATGTTGAAAAATATTTAAATTAGATTTAAATAGATTAATTGCTAAATGGTCTTAGGAAATTTTTTAGGACCGCATTGCCTTTTTTATGCCGGCCACGCATGATAGAAGGAGAATTTGACGAGATTTAATGAGGAATTAAATAAGGAATGTTTTAAAGTAGGGAATTGAAAGGTTTTAATGTTTCCTTTAAAACAAAATCTTCTTTTATTCATTCACTGTTCGTACAAACAATTCATTTTCTTTTGTTGTTCTCTCCCTCTTCTATTATGGTCAAAAATACATGGCCTCTAAACTATGAAAAAATTCCAAATACAAAATCAAACAAAATCAAATTAAATGAATACAATGGTGGTTGTTGTCTTTTGATTCTTGCAAAATCCAGAGGTTGATTCAGTTGAACCTAGGAGCTTTGGCCATCATTCTAGGTGCAATCTTTTGGCTACGTCTTAAATTAGCATCAAATTTAATTTAATCATACGTTAATCATGTTTATTTGGTTATACATGATGCATATCATCTGTTAGTATGTTCATCTTGCAATATAATTGAGACCCCCTTTTACCACATCTTAATTAATTAAATGTTCGTCATGTTAATTTTATTTAGATCCCCTTTTTACTACACCTTAATTGATTATATGATCATTATGTTGATATATTTTGCATCCTTCGTCTCTTTTGATTATCTATTCATATTATTTACATAGTTTAGATCTGAACCTTTTACAACGAGTTTATATATGCATAGGTTGTCTAATCTATTTTGTTGTTGCCTTCAGGAATTATTGTTCAAATATAAATTGATTAAATTTATTATAATTTAGTAAATATATGTCACATGGTTATTTAAAAAACTTTGATTAACATTTAAATAATTTTGATTGTAACCAATTTTTGATTGATTTTTTTTTTTGATTATTTAAACTTGCCTTTAAATTGAATACATGTGTTACATGATTTTTATTTTGAATATAATTTGTTTGGTTTTTGTTTATATAAATATGGAAGTTATTTCGTTTTGAAAATCTATAAGTGGACTTTTATGTAAGATCATTAACCATTTGATTCCTAAGTTGAAAGTTGGATATTAGTTGGTTAACATTAAACTTATATATAAGCTAGATTACAAACTTTACATATATATGTTGTTTTTTAATCTTAAACGCAGTTTACAATTATTTGTAAATGGACATATATACGTTATTTTAACTCAAATGTTATAAAATGGACTTCTATGTAACACTATAAAATTTATACTTATACCCTTCCTTATATATATATATAATCTAAACCGTGGACACCAAAGACAATATAAAGGGACAAATAGGTCCTCTGCGGTCTAAATTCCTACACTTACATATGATCACATTAGCCATGTACACTGTTTGTATGTTACACTTACAAATTCTTTACGGGAGTGCATTTGGATATACTCACTATAACGACCCAGAATTTGACCACTTTAAAATATAATATTTAAACTGATTTTAAATGAAAAATAAGTAAGGTTATATGATTCAAACAAAATTAGATAGGATTTGGAAAGAGAAGTATACACAAAAATAGTAACATTTTCCTATATTGACAAAAGCGACAAAATGCTAATTTTAGAAAAGTAAGTTTCAATGGTTAAATAAATTATTTTAATTTATTTATGAGTGTTTATATTTTTAAATAGTATTATAAAAATATATTTTTAATTTTGGTTTACATAAATAAATAGTTTAACTAAAAAGTCAAAATGCGACCGTAAAACATTTTATCGAAAATCAACGTTTTGTCAATTAAAAGTTATCGCAACGTCGTCGCACCTTTATTTTCTAATATAAGAACATATAATCAAATAGTGCAATTATTATTTAATTAATTAAACATGTTTGCTTTTACTAAATAAGATTATAAAACTTCTAGAAGTCATTAGTAAAAGTAAGTAAGAATTAACAAAAATAAAAGAGTAAACATCAAATCGCATCAAATCAAAGCCAACATAATTATGATATTCTTTACTTGATCTTTAAGTGACTAAGACATAAAATAAGGATGTAAAAGATGATGTTAAGTATTGGAAAATTGAAGATTGCTTTAGGTTGAAGCAAGGTTAGTTTGGTAATTTGGTAAAAGGTTATTTTGGTAAATTTACCACTTCTTTTTCTATAAATAGCCACCTCATTCTCACTTTCATTCATGTTTCTTCTTCTTCTTTTTCCAAGCTTCTTCATCTTCTTCCTCTTTTCTTTAATGGCTACCAACCAATAGGAAAAAATTATAAAGAAATAATGTCAAAATATTTAAAAATATTCAAAAGAAATCAATGTTCATCCTCTTCAAATCAAACTCCTTATTTCTCCATATTTTATCTCGTTTTCTATCGGCCATAACTTCTTCGAAACTGAAACAAAATGCAATTTTTTTTCTTAAATCGTGTATTTTTTTCCAATGGTTACAACTTTTATGTTAACCACTTTATCTCATTCTAAAACTAACGGTGTCCAAAATCCACTTATTTCCAATGCATTTTCTGGCCCAGTTTTTAAGTCAGAGAATATGTCATTTCGTTTTGATCATAACTTGATCATAACATGTCCAAATAAAGAAATTCTTTTATTCAAACCATATGAAATTCTAGTGGTTGCAATTTATCTGTGGATCACTTTTCCCATTTTTGAGGTTTGCTATACCTAAAACTCAATTCTTTGAAGTGCATTTTCGGGCTTCATTTTTGTCAATCCAACAATACCTCTTTTTCATTCTATCATATCTTCCTAAAAATTAATCAAAATCAAGCGATTCTTTCTTATAAATTCAAGAAAAATGAATTTGCACCAACTTTTCAGTTAATAAGTTTTTCAAATTTTGAGAGTAAAAGAGTCAAAAACAAGAGGGAAATGACATATTTTTGGGGTCTAATTTTGAGGATTCTAGCTCAAAGCTGTACAGCTTCTTCTCTATATTTTCAGCCAACCTCCATCTCAAGCCTCATCCAATCTATTGGAAGCAAGTGGGTGTTGTTTGCTAGTGTTTAATGGAGTAGGAATTAATTATGAAGGGTTGGTTGATTAGAATATTGGTAGGAAGTTAATCGCTTTGGTTTATTGTGAGAAACTCTATTTAACATCTCTATTTAAATACATACATGTTTGATGTTGTGTTATGATTGCTATGAATGCTTATGTATACTTTGATCATCAAGTATTGAATGTTTGATATGATTGTTAAATTGCTTTACCAAGTCACGTTAATACACGTCGTTAAGCACAAAGGAAATCACTTTCCTTTTGGAAATAAAATGGTGTATATGGAATACTTAAACATTTTGGAAATAGTTTTAAAATAAGTTAGAAATGTTTTGTAAACATTTAACACGTTTAAATAAATAATGAAAGAAAATAAAAATTTCATCTTGTATATTTTAAATATGTCCAAAACGAATTTTTCAGGAAAAAAGCGCGCTTTTGCGGAAAAGTTTAAAATTGATATTTTAAATGTTTTAAAAATATGAAATAAATCCTAAAAATCTTTTAAAATGTACTAAAAGATATTTAAGTGGAAAATATGGATTTCTGAATGGTATAAAAGTCGTTTGAAGAATAGAGCTTTTAAAACGCTATTTGCAACACTTTTCACAACGTTTTTCACAGCAGTTTGAAATAACTTTTGAAATGTAATTTTAAACTTAAAAATTCTTTTCTAAGTCTTTTGTGAAAGATTTTAAAAGAATAATTAATTAATTTAAAGGCGATTTGGAAGTTTTAATAAGAGTTTGAATAAATGGTTAAGATGAATCGTTTATACCACTTAAACCAAAAGAGAAGAATATTGAATGTAACAAAAAACTGTGTATGCGGAAAAACTAGTGTATTTTTTCTGCCTATGAGATTTGAAAAGATAAAACAAGGTGTTTAATTAAGGTTAGGGATGGAGTAACCAGTGCCCTAAACTTACCTGGCCTATGTTTTCTCTTTTTAGGCGAGGAGTGGAATAGATCAAAAGGAAAGCCTGCATGCTCTAAAAGATCATATTTAAGTTTTTCCAAGGTAAGAGAAAAGAAATAAATTATTTCACTAACCACTTAACATCTTTTATCGATGATTAGTATGAAGGATCCGAGATCGGATTTGGATGATTCCTCTTTGAAAAATTGGGATCGAATCTGGGTGATTCCTATCGGAAGTCCCCTTCAAACTAATTTTCGAAATAAAACATATCAAAGACAGAGATCATTGAAGACAAAGATATTCATGACGTAGTATTACTTTCCACTAGTCCCTGGAGGTGAAATATACCATATTTAAAGTGGCAGTAGTACTTTGTTATAAAATTCTTTGATTTGCAAGAATATGATTTAAAGTAAAGAAAGAAATCTTTGATTAAGATTTAATGAATGATTTGGGAATATTTTCCCTAAGTTAAAAGTTATAACTTGAATATAGGAAATCTTTGATTAAGATTTAATGAATGATTTGGAAAGGTTTTCCTAAGTAAAAGAGAAAATGATTTGGTATTATTCCAGGATTTTAGAAAGGTTTAAATAAACAAGATGATTTAATAAATGAGGCTTAATGATTCCTTATAGTCTTCAAAAGAAAATGGAATAAATTGAAAAGAATATATCTAAGAAAGATATTTGATTTGAATAAAAGATGAAGTAATTGATTCACGAATATCCACATATGAACTTAACATCTTTTAAACCGACGATTGGCTTCGAAGGAACCGGAGTCGGATTTGGGTGATTCCTATCCTAAAACCACTTCGAACCAATGTATACTTTCGAAAATGAAGACATATTAAAGATGATGATTATTGAAGATCGTGGATCTTCATAGTGTGAGTGTTAGTCCTTGAGATGATGGTTTTGATGACAACAACCTTAGAATGAGATTATAAAATATAAATACTAACATTATAGATTAGATATATATGTATATGCAGGATCTAACCATGCATGTACCAAGAATGAAGACTGTACAGTATAGGGATTCAAGATATCAAGATTGAAGACTCATGAGTATCAAGATTATCATGAGTTCAAGATTTGAATAATAAGTAATTTAATTGGGAATTTTGTTAAAACTCCTAGAAAAGCACAAGCATCTTAAAATCCAATTTATACGTGGAATGGAATCCACTTCGAGCCTGTTAAAGGGATGGAACCCTAAGTAAGATGGAACCTACAAAAAATCTAATGGAACATTGTTTTGTATCACTAACTTTTATTAAAAATGTTTTACAAAATCATATCTTGTTTTCAAAATGATTTCAAAACCTTCCTTTTAAAAGAATCAAAAACATCTATCCTGGTTTTAAATACTTTTATCCTCAAAATAATCTTTATTTTCAAAATCATAATATCCTTAGTTTTTAACTATCTTTTAATAATAATTGACTTTTAATATTTATACTTAGATTTAAATACAAAATTATAGTAAAATTTTATATATATAACGAAAAATTATTCTTTATATTTACTTGTGTATTTTAACTATAGTTAAGTATATTTATAAAGTTTAAAATAGTTTTAATATAAGATAGAAGTTATTTTCAAAGAAAAACAAATCATCAAAATTTCCTTTGGCATGTCGACATCCTCAAGTACCCATGTCGACATGGTGGCTGTTTATTTCAAAATTTTGAATTTCAAAGGAAGTGTCTATTCGTCATATCCTTTCACGAATGGACATGGCTGTTGTTCTACTATAAATAGGGGTGGTTTTGAACGAATTTGTATTCATATTTTTCTGGTTTTCATTCCTCTTCTTCTTCCACATTTCTTTATATATATTCTTACCATTACTCTGTCGAAATCAACATTAAATCTAACTAGATCATTTCTGGTTTGATTCTCTATCACTATCTCAACAAGATCTCAGTGCTATTTAGAGTCATAGACTTCTTTGTAATCAATTAAGCGAGAAAAGGTGTGATTGTAGCCTTGGAAATCAATCAAGTGAGAAAAGGTGTGCTTGTAGCCTTGGAAATCAATTGGGTGAACTTGTTGCCTCTGAAATCAAGTATCTCTACCCAGAGAATTGTGAATTTAGAGTGGTGTACCTCGTGGCTTTGAAATCGAGGGTGTAATTATACAATTGCTTTTGAAAGGAAATCCATACTTGTGTGCAGAACTGGATGTAGGGTAACTCCGAACCAGTATAAAATCCGGTGTGTCCTTTCCTTTATTTTTTTTACTTTATTTCTGCATCTGTGTTTGATTCTGGGATCATATCTGTGTCTGAATATTGCATACATTTGTGTTCAAATTAACAAAAACTCAAAAAGATTTAGTAATTTCTTTAAAGACTATTCACCCCCCTCTAGTGTTAATCCTAGCCTTAAGATCCGTATTCCGCATTTCTCATATTTGGTATCAGAGCAAAGTTTTCATAATCTAAATTTTGAAAAAATTTCAAAATGGCTACCAACATTGGTAATGTTAACACTACCAACACTGGTTTTATTATCCCTGCCACTAGTTCATTTGTAGAAGGTCAGTCTACTGTCAGACCACCACTTTTTAATGGCAGTAACTATGCATATTGGGCATGTAGGATGAAAATATTTACAATCTATAGGACTAGACACTTGGAATGTCACACAGACTGAATATTCTGAACCCACAACGGTTGCATAGTGGACTGCTGAGCAAAAGACTGTTGCACAAAATAACTCTAAAGCTATGAATATTCTATTTTGTTCACTTGATAGAAATCAATTTAATAGAGTGTTAGTTTGTAAGTCTGCATATGAAATCTGGAAAACTTTGCACGAGGAACAAGCAAAGTTAAACAGACTAAAATTTTCATGCTCACAAACCAGTTTCATGTATTTAAAATGAATTCTAATGAGTCTATTTCAGATATGTATAGTAGATTTCAAAACATTGTGCATTCTCTAATATTCTTGGGAAAGGAATTTTGGGAAGAAGATCAAGTCAGAAAAATCTTAAATTCTCTTGCTCAAGAACGGGATCAAAAGACACTTGCGTTCGAAGAGGCAAATGACATCAGTACCTTGAAGATAGAAAAATTAATTGGAAATCTAATGTCGTTTGAAGTCCAAATAATTGAGAGAAGAGAAAGCAAAGCATCTGAAAGGAAATCAATGGCATTCAATGCATTGACCGATGGATCAGACTCAAACAGCGATAATGATGAAGAGATAGCCCTTATGAACAAGAATTTTCGGAAATTCCTGAAATACAGAAAGATGAACAATCTCAAGGGAAACAACTATAAGAACTCTGAAAATCAGAATGTAGTGCCAAACAATATCAAATGTTTCAACTTTGACGAACCAGGCCATATCAAAAGAGATTGTCCGTATCCAAATAGGCAAAATCTTCCTATAAACAATGATTCTGTAAAGAAACAAAAACATGCATTTACTGCTACTCTAGATGATTCAGACTCGTCCTCAAGCGATGATGATCAGAAGAAAGATAATTCAAATATGTGTTTCACGGCAGTTCACGACTCCGATGAATTCAGAGAAACGGACTCAGAAAAAGGTACACATTTACAATACAATTAGTTGAAATTGCATGCTTAGAATTGGATGCTTGATTGATTGATTTTGAATTAGTGTGTTGTTTGAATTTTAAATTTTTATTTTTCACTATTATTTTATTATTATTTTTATTGTTAATAGTATCATAATATTTTATGGAATATACTATAATTCTAGTAATATTCCAGATATATATATATAGACACTAAAAATAATAAATGTGTGTATATATATATATATATATATTAGAATACTTAAGAAAAACAGTCATGGAAATTCAAAGACACATGTCGACATGGTCCCCACCATTATGTCGACATGGGTGCAGAAATTTGAAACTCAAAATTTGAATTCAAATATTGAATTTCCCTCCATCTTTTCACTTCATTCAATTCTCTGAAAAGCAAACTTTTGACCAGAGAATATGTCCTTTGAGAATCTATTTATTCACTATCTTTTATCGCAACTTTTCACTCTCATTTTCAAATTCAAACTCTTATCTCAAAACTTCAAGCTCTCTACTCTATACTCTAATGGCTTCTTCATGCAACCCCTCCACAATGAGAACTTCCTGAAAGATAAAAGAGCAACTCTGCAATGATCCGGAGGCTATAAAAGCATATATCAACTATGCTAACTATGGAAAAGTCCATCCCGGGAAGTATGCTCTATTCCAAGATTTCTCTACTTATGAAATGGATTCTCTTTTTGCAAACAATCAAGTTCTTAGTCTTATTGATGCTTCTCAAAATGATTTTGTTTGTTATCCAAGTCTTGTTAAAATTTTCTATGCAAATCTTATCGCGGATTTTATAATGGAAATGATGATGAAATTTGTAGTAGTGTCAAAGGCACTAGAATCGTTTTAAATTGTGATCTTTTGGGTACCATTCTCAATTGCAAAAGCACAGGAATGGATCTTTTTAGTTTTAATATCGATGAAAATGATCATGAGACATTTTATCACATTTTCGAAGGAAATGATAATTTTGAATTCGAAAATCGAAACGTTCGACTAAAAGCTAGAATTGTTAATCTTCTTTTACAATATATTTTGACCCCAAGATCGGGGAATTTTAACAATCCAACTTCAAAAGTTTGCAAAACACTTTTTGCTATTTTTGAAAATTATGATATTAATTGGGCGCAAGTTATTTTGGATGAATTTGTCCCAAAAATATTGAAATGGTGAAACACTTTGTATCATGGAATCTATCTCACTCGGATTTTTAAATATTTTGGACTAGATTTCAAAGGAGGAGAATTTGTTTCATGAAAGGTTTTTAATCACTAAAACATTTCTCTTATGAAAATTCTATTTGTTTTTCAACCTTATGAGACTCTTGCCGAAAAGGAAGAGTGTTTGGCTCATGAGGAGATGGAAGAGGAGGAAGAAGAAGAAGAAGGGGATGAAATGGAAATAGAATAAGAAGAAGAAGGTAAAACATCTTTGGAAATCATTGACTATCCTCCTAATCCAACCAACAAAACCTTACTCAAAAATCAAAAGACTATTGTCGAGAATCAACGGATTCTTAAACGGTTCGTTAGTAAGAAATTGGTTAAAATGTCACCGAAGATGAACAAGTTTTCTCCAAAGTCTGCAAGAAGCTTGGATTATCTTCATCTTCGTCATCCTCTAACTAGTTCTATCTTTTTATGTCGTGTTGTATTAGTTTTAGTTTGTTTTGATTTGAATGTTCGTGTAGTTCTTTATGATTAATCATTGTATCGTTCTATTATGCAATGAAATTGAATTTCTTTTCTATTATCTAGCTTATCTTATCTCTAGAATAAATGTTAGTATATTATATATAAATATATATATACACACACACACACACAATTATTCACAAAATCAAAATAAGTCATCAAAATTCACTGAACCATGTCGACATCCCCCCTTGACCATGTCGACATGTACTGGTCAGAAATGACTTTTCATTTTAAATTTGAATAACTACCTTATGTCTATTCATTTCAAATGAATTTCTACACCTATATACCTATTTCTTCCAGAATTCATCACTCAAAATCATTTCTTATCTACTTTATCTACATTTTTTCTCACAAACTCCAAAATGGCCAATCCAATTCATAGTTTGACCGAGAATCTTGAAGAAACCCTTAATTCTTTCAAGAATATTCTCTCGTTCATTCTTCGCAACCAACGTAACTTAGAGTTGAGTCAAATGCAGATAATCAAGGAGCAAGAAAAGCATTTCGATGCGATACGATGGATGATTTCCTCCCTGCACAAAGATGATAATGAAGCACATTCTCCTGTCTCTCTCACCAATGATAATGAAAATTGGGATGCCATTAAAGCAGACCTTATATTTGGAGAAGAAGGATGGGTGGAAGTTCCTCGTAATGTTTTATTTTATTTGATTGCTTTGTTTGATTAATTGCTTTTATTGATTTGATCTGATTTGCTTTGATTTGATTTGGTGTGGATTGATGTTTGGTGTGCAAAACATGTATAAAAACACATTGATATTTATATGATCGTTGATTAGTTATATATGATCGTTGAATGTTATCATGTTTATCAGTATAATTATCTCTCAATCTATCTATTATATATAATCCATTGTATAGTTTATTAATGTTGGTACTTTAGTACAAGAATAAGGGGAGTTTTATAGTTTCGAGTTAGTTTTTGTTGATGACAAAGGGGAAGAAGTATAAAATAGGATAGTTAGGCATATATTAAGGGGAATTTATTAGTTTTAGGGAGAGTTATTAAGATAGAAGTAGTATTTTATAAACAAAGGTTGTCATCATCAAAAAGAGGGAGATTGTTTGTCCTTGAGATGATGGCTTTGATGACAACAACCTTAGAATAAGATTATAAAATATAAATACTAACATTATAGTTTAGATATATACGTACATGCAGGATCTAACCATGCAGGTACCAAGAATGAAGACTGTACACTATAGAGATTCAAGATATCAAGATGGAAGACTCATGAGTATCAAGATTATCAAGAGTCCAAGATTTCAATAATAAGTAATTAATTAGGAATTTTGTTAAAACTCCTAGAAAAGCACTGGCATCTTAAAATTCAATTTATTTGTGGAATGGAATCCACTTCGAGCCTGTTAAAGGGATGGAACCCTATGTAGGATGGAACCTATGAAAAATCTAGTGTAACATTGTTTTGTATCAACTAACTTTTATTCAAAATGTTTTACAAAATTATATCTTGTTTTCAAAATGATTTCAAAACCTTCCTTTTAAAAGAATCAAAAACATTTATCCTGGTTTTAAATACTTTTAGCCTCAAAATAATCTTTATTTTCAAAATCAAAACATCCTTAGTTTTAAACTATCTTTTAATAATAATTAACTTTTAATATTTATACTTAAATTTAAATATAAAATTATAGTAAATTTTTTTATATATACCAAAATATTATTCACTATATTTACTTATGTATTTTAACTATAGTTAAGTATATTTATAAAGTTTAAAATAGTTTTAATATAAGATAGAAGTTATTTTTAAAGAAAAACAAATCACCAAAATTTCCTTTGGCATGTCGACATCCTCAAGTACCCCATGTCGACATGGTAGCAGTTTATTTCAAAAATTTGAATTTCAAAGGAAGTGTCTATTCGTCATATCCTTTCACGAATGGACATGGCTGTTGTTCTACTATAAATAGGGGTGGTTTTGAACGAATTCGTATTCATATTTTTCTGATTTTCACTCCTCTTCTTCTTCCACATTTCTTTATATATATTCTTACCATTACTTTGCCGAAATCAACATTGAATCTAACTAGATCATTTCTGGTTTAATTCTCTATCACTATCTCAACAAGATGTCAGTGCTATTCAGAGTTATAGACTTCTTTGTAATCAATTATGCGAGAAAAGGTGTGATTATAGCCTTAAAAATCAATCAAGTGAGGAAAAGTATGATTGTAGCCTTGGAAATCAATTGGGTGAACTTGTTGCCCCTGAAATCAAGTATCTCTACCTAGAGGATTATGAATCTGGAGTGGTATACCTCGTGGCCTTGAAATCGAGGGCGTAATTGTACAATTGCTTTTGAAAGGAAATCTGTGCTTGTGTGCGGGACTGGATGTAGGGTAACTCCGAACCAGTATGAAATCCGGTGTGTTCTTTCCTTTATTGCTTTTATGTTATTTCTCCATTTGTGTTTGATTCTGTGATCATATCTGTGTCTGAATATTGCATACATTTGTGTTCAAATTAACAAAAACTCAAAAAGATTTAGTAATTTCTTTAAACACTATTCACCCCCCTCTAGTGTTAATCCAAGCCTTAAGATCCGTATTCCTCATTACTCACAGTGGGGACTGCTTGTTGTACATGCTCTAGGTAGCTCCCATTATAGAGTTATTTATAGCAATGGTCTTTCCATTATGGAGATTTTTTTGGATTGCAAGGGCTTCTTGCCTAGTGGTGGCCTTGGAAAATGCCTTTGGCTTCGTTCAATCCCAGAACGAACTTGTATGGACGAATGTCTGATATTGCATTTCTGAGACACAATGTTTGACTTTTGCAAATGTACATCAGTGGTGGCTGAGAAGGAATCTTCTCTTAGCTTAATACCCTTCTTTGAGAGATACGAGCTCAGAGGTTGTATGCTTGTGGGAGTCAAAAAGTGATCAAAGGAATGGCAGTGTGCCATTCAAAGTGGAACCTGTTATGATCAAAGCGTGGTTTTGTATGAAAAGCATGGTTTTGAAGAAATTGAGCGTAGCTTCGCGAGCCTCATACCCCGATTATGATGGGATTCTTTGTGGTCAGATGTATGCTTGCATTTCGAATAGTAGTGATTTGGGTTATCAAATGTTCTGAGCCCCAAGTACCAGATACGTCTGGGCCTCATGGTAGTGATGTGTGAAGTCTGAGTCCTTGGATGTTATTCGTAGATTGTATCCACTTTTAGCCATTTATGTTGTTGTATAACGGCGTATGAGTCTTGGACGTAAGCCGTGGATACAGATTGATCTTTCCATTAGTTTCCTATCATGTTAGAAATCCAATTCCAATACGATCTTTACGGTTTTGATTGTATTCCCAAAATAGCTGTAATGACTTACAAACATTTCAGCTACCCCCTTTCTGGCATCATATAGTCTGTTCGGTATATTCTGTTGACCTAGTCCGAATATATTATCTTAGACTTAGTCCAGATATTGATACCTTATTTGAATAAGTTTATTTGAAAAGTGTTTTCAAAAGAATGTCATTAAAAATAATATCAAGTGTATTTTGGTTTGAAGTGTTTTGGTTATCATAAGGTAAAAACTCGTCCGTGTTTATGTGTGGGCATGGTCTTACGAGATACTCTTCTTTTCGAAGGTTTTGATAACATAGTCATGATCTATACATTTTAAATTTCAAGTATCTCACACTGGTTTATCAAGCATGACCTGGATATTTTCAATACTCAGGTCAGATCCTAGTAGTTTCAGGTTGACTTGAAGATGGTTAGCGTTTCCAGAGGAGAGCTGAAGATCTTCATCATCATATGGACGTATTCTATTATCCGCGCATCTATTTTTATTTTTTTTTGTCAGCATTTGTAAGGGCAGGTGTTATAACTGTCTAAGCTGAATCTAGGTTAGACTCTGATATTGTATTTAAAATTTTCCGCTGTAAAGATTACTATTGAAATAATATATGTTATTCCATTCATGTAAGATTCTGTTCTGTCTTAATTTTCTTTCTACCCTTAATGATCCGCTTATTCATGCAATTTTAGTAGGACATGTGTGGTTTATTTTAGATTCAAAGGGTACGGAAAAACGGGCCATTACACTTACTATGTGTGCCAAGTATAATTTTGATCATATATGTCATTTAATAAATCAATCAATTTAATTAATGCGATAAAAATGACTTCTCTCTCTAAATGAAACAAAATCTTCCCTCAATGAATCGAATAAGTTTAAGAGAGAGAAATGAAGGTTTCCTTCTCTAAAATAACTGTAACAAGTAACTGTTACAGACATATACAAAAGAGTATATTTGCCATGCTTTATTTTATATAAATCTCATACTGATTAAATTTAAACTGAATTAAGACTTTTTTCAACCAAAATAAATAACATAAAACTTTATTTAAAACTATAGTAGGTTGGATCTAATAAACTCTTTCGACTTTATAGGCCCAATAGACAGAAAATTAAAGAAAAAAAATTAAAAATTTCCTATTACACCTGCTTCCAACTAACCCAATTCATCATCTTCAACCGTAACTTGTCTAACCACGATGCCCCTAAAGACTTTCTTGTAGGAACCGATCTAGTTGAATCACCGATGGAAATGGGAGAGATGCCATCCACTCTAAGCTTAACACACTTCATAGTCCATAGCACACACAAAATTGCATTGCATAACACATTTTTAATCACCCAATCACTCGCATACATGCACCTTTCATTTTTCACAGTCTTCCTTATCGATGATTTTTTTTTCTAACCTCACTTACCTTAACGTGTAGATGGCATAGGTCAAAAAGATATGGTCAAGACTTAAAGGCAAGCCTAAAAGATGATGGGAGCCCAACTCTAATCCTTTAGATCGCTCGAGCAATCTAGACCACATTTAGCATAAATGAGAGCCTACTCTTTGGAGAAATACTCACCGACCCCACTCTCACTCCAAAATTTCTAGGTCGCATCATTTCAAGCTCCATATTTGGTTGCCATGTAGTCACACTTCTCATACTTATATTAGTTTCTCTTATAACTATTATCTCCTTCTCACCACAGCTCGCAAGGCTCGTGTAACATCCCCCATTTTAAGGCCCGAAACTAACCTCTATAGATGTTGTAGTCATCTACAATATTAATTTTTGATGAAAAAATGTGGTAATGTTAATGGTATTCATAATATCAAAATCACAAGAATACGAAAATTTTCAAACACAATTGCAAAATGATTTTGCTTAATACATTTAAAATTTGCATTACTTATTCAGTACATAATCCCATAACATTGCCCAGGTTCAAATAAATATAATTATTAGAAAATATACCAAGAGCGACATATAAAGACGCACCTCAGATGATCAAAGTTACTAAATAGGTAGTTATAACATCTGCCATTACATACAACATTCAATTACAGCGGAATAAATAAAGAGATAATCTCCTACATAGCAAGATCTGCCTCCTGCACATCTTCAGATGTTTTATTTGCCAAAACTTACTAAAAGTGAAAACCTTAACTCTCAAACTACTCAAATTAAATTTGAGCATCCGAAAGTTTAAGGGGAAAGCATAAACTTTGAGTTCGACCACGCCGCCCAGCGGAACGAGTTTCCCCCCACTATTATCCTTTAAAAGTGTATCTTTTGCAATCAAAATCTTAAAATCAACTGGTTATAATAAACAATATACAATAACATGTATACACACAAAATAGGTAATTAGTGGACTATCTGTCCCAACATCATAGTTTTATCAGGCTAACTATAAACCTATGGCTCACCCGAGCCTACGAGACATAATAAATATTCTAACTTGTTGTTAGAGAAAAACTAGACGGCCTATCCATAACTTACTACTTCCAGGGTCAACTGATCCTAATGGTTTTGAGGGCTCACCAATAACCTATCACTACTCTCTGTACTCCTTTCTATGTGTAACCTACTTTTATTCTTACCCTTGACAAAGCCCCGTACACTGGAATTTTGGACTTATAATAGTTAGGGGATACTAACTGAAGTAGAGGGTGTGACCCTACACCAATCTCATTAGTTTTCTAATCTCCGAGTCATTCTCTTAATAAAATTCTAGGTTAACTACCCTATCCATATTTCCTTAAAAAATCTTTATAAATGATTTAACCCTTGAAATCATACTTAAAAAAGGAAAACATTGGTCCTTTACTTTATTCAAAATAATTATGTCATGATATATGCTTTATAAAACACTGTTGATGAAACCCAAAATCATTAGGATCTTTGACCATCTCAAAACTTAGGCTAAAAGGCCAAAACGATGTAAAACCTTTACAATTATATAACTCAACGATGTCATCGCCATTAAAGATCTATGTCCATTCTAAAGCATGTCGAAGTCTATTATTTGAAAATGTATGGGGATGATGTCGAAGTCATACCTTCATAAGTCATAGGATTAAACTATAAGAATTGAGCCTCGATGACTCTAAAAAACATTGTCATCAATGCCTCATCGATTAGATTATGGGTTAAGCTCGATGACTATAAAAAGCATGGGTTAGGCATGAAGACTAGTTAAAAGCGACCTAGCCAGGCTCGACATTAGGTTGAAAGCGGCATAGTGTGTGCTTGATGGCTATTTGGTCTTCAAGTCAAAACATTGAATATAAATGCAGCATCATGCTTCTTAGTATAAAATGCGGCAACAAGGCTCTTGGTGTAAAACTCAATATGTACAAACATCGACATCACCATGTCGGAGACCATCTTTCTATCTATGTTGTTGTGGCCTCAATGAGACCCAAAACCCATCTGTTTCATGCCAAACTCATTGAGATCATGTGGCATTCTTTGGTTTCATATCGATGACACTATGGTGCGGTGAATGTTGGCTCGATATAGCTAATATCGACATGGTAAAACCATAATTAGCTTAAAATTTTCAATTTTACTATAAAAAAGATATTACTTTTCACCAAACCTCTATAATTTATCAAAACCTTATTGAAAAGCACAACTTTTCAATTTCTATACTAGAGAAAAACTGTCGCATGCCATAATTTTAAATGCTAAACATTTTACAATTAAACCTTATTATAAAACACTTTACCTAAACAATTAAGCCCTTTTGACGTAAATATTTTATTTGTCATTCTTAAGCACATAGGAAAAATCCTTAAAAATCAAAATAAATCATATTAAATATACTCTTCGACATATAAAATTTTCAGCGCCAAAACCTTATTTTAATTATTTTTAATAATTAAAACCCAAAATTAACCAATTTCTACACTTAGGAAATTCTTATGAAATCCATGCTTACTTATAAAATTATAAGATTAAAAACCCACTTGTATAATGATATTTTTAACATCCTATCAAAATCTCAAGTCATTTGGGTATCATATGATAGGTTTTCCAACTCA
This sequence comes from Allium cepa, assembly GCA_030765085.1. NCBI lineage: Eukaryota > Viridiplantae > Streptophyta > Magnoliopsida > Asparagales > Amaryllidaceae > Allium > Allium cepa. The sequence goes on from CM060941.1 coordinate 431,796,767, forward strand.
AACATACCACTAAATTTCATATTTAAATTCTAGAAAATTGCCAACAAGCATATAATCATTTAAACTACTAAAGCATAGCATAATACTTGCAAAAGAAACGGGTTTACACTTAAAACCGGAAAAAATAAAAAATGTGAGATGTGTGTTCATTATTCACCTTGATTTGGATGAATGAAGATACTTGGTGTAGACTTGATTCCTTAATTTTATAGTTTCCTTTTTGTTTTCCTTTTGCTATGACCGACCTCTCTCTATGTTTAGTTTCCTTTTGTTTTCCCTTTGCTATGACTAGCCTCTCTCTATATGTAGTTTGTATGTGTGTAAAATGAATGAAGGAAATGAAGATAGAAGGGTTTAAGGGTAGGAATGAAGGCTATTCCCATTTTACCCTTATCATTTTACTCCTTCTTACCCTAGCCTTTTTATTTATCTAATTGGTTTATTACCTAAGCTATGGCCAAAACTTAATTACCAAATCTCAATTTTCTTATCCATTTACATTATTTAATTTTATTTATCTAATTAAATGTTCTAAATAATGTTAGTCAACATTAAGGTCAATGCAGACTCGCCTCTTAAAGAATTTCGTCCTTGAGATTACGATAAGGCGCATACATCAATCAAACATAAAGATGAAACATACCATCAAATAAGTTAGGATAAGTTTCTCTAATCCCGCTCTCCATTTCCTAAGTACAATCTCGTCGTCACTCCATTGGACTTTTACTAGTTTGACTGCCATGTTCCTTAGCTTCTTCTCATCCTTAGCCACTATATGAACTGGATGTCTAACTGTGGTCATGTCCGGTTCCACTACTAAGTCTTCTAATGCAATCGGGGTAATAGTACTCTCTGAATCTTGAACACACCTCCTTAGATGAGAAATATGGAAAACAATATGGACTCCTGCCTACTCGGTAACTCTATCATATGAGCGAGTTTCCCAGTGCTTTCTATAATAGGAAATAGTCCAACAAACCTCGGTGCCAATTTCCCTAACTTTTCAAATCTTATTACACCCTTCATCGGTGATACATTGACTAAAACATGATCTCCGACTGAGAACTCTAAGTCTTTCGCGTCTTATCTGCGTAACTTTTCTGCCTTGATTGAGCTTCCTTTATTCTAGCCCGAATTAACTCAATCTTTTCTGCGGCTTCTCTTACTAAATCCAGACCAAGAACTAATCTATCTTTGATCTCTAGCCAATATATAGGAGATTTGCATGGCCTTCCATAAAAAGCTTCAAATGGTTCCATCTTTATACTAGTCTGAAAACTGTTGTTATATGAAAACTCGACTAAGTGTAGATAATATTCCTATGATCCTCCAAAATCTAGCTCACAAGCTCTTAACAAATCTTCTAAGACTTTGTTAACTCTTTCCGTTTGCTCATCAGTCTGTGGATGGTAAACGGTACTCATCTTAAACTTGGTACCTAAAAATTCGTATAGAATCTTTCTAAACTAACTAGTGAATAAGGAATCTTTGTCGCTTACTATACTACTAGAATCCCATTCAGTCTAACTATATTCATTATGAATAACTTAGTTAAGAATGATGTCGTTCTAGTCGGCTTGATGGGTATAAAATGTGCACTCTTGTTCAATCTATTCGCATAACCTAGATACTTTCATTTGCTTTATTCGACCTTGGCAACCCTTCTATAAAATCCATAGATATTGAATCACACTTCCAAACTGGAATATCTAAAGGTTGAAGCAATCCATTTGGCTTATGATGTTTGGCTTTTACCTACTGACAGTTCAAACACTAATTTACCTATAAGCCTACATCCTTCTTCATACCTTCCTAGAAGAAACTTCATTTCATATCCTAATACATCTTAGTTCCATTCTGATGAACAACGAACTTTGATCGAGGGCACTCTTTAAGAACTTCCTTCCTTATGTTTCCAATATTCGGAACACATAACCCTCCTTTCTTTCCCAATCACTCATTTTGGTCAAAAATAAAATATCTCAAATCATCAATCTCAGTTCTAGTCCTAAGTCTTCTATTCTATTCGGCTAATAATGGATCATCTTTCTACTTAGAAGCAATCCTTCTACTAAGAACTGGTCAAGCTTTCGAATAGGATATCATGGCAATACTCTGACTAGAACTAGCACTCGGTCTTAACTACACACTACACATAGTCAATGCCGCAAGAACCTTCCATTCTGCCAACATAGCTAACACCACATTTTAATGTTGTCTGATAAGTGCATCTGCTATTTTAATACCTTTTCCCAATATATTCTCTATACCAAAATCATAAGCTGCTGAAAGCTCCAGCCACCTCTACTATCTCATATTTAACTCCTTTCGAGAGAATAAATACCTTAAAGACTTATGATCCATATAATACTCAAATCTTTCTCCCAAAAGATAACGTCTCCATACTTTCAGTATGAAGATCACCACTGCCAACTCTGAATCATGGGTTAGGTATCTTACTTCATGGGATCTGAGCTGTCGAGAAGCGTAGGCAATTACCTTACCCTTTTGCATCAATACAGCTCCTAATCCAGTCTCACATGCATCTGTATGCACTACTAACCCTTGATTACCGTCTGGCATTACTAACATGGGTGCATTAGTCAATAAATGCATTAACTTAAGGAGTGCTTCATCGCATTTGTCCGACCAAACAAACTTAATGTCTTTACTGGATAGCTTAGTCAGATGTGCCGCTATCCGCAAAAATCCTTGATAAATCTCCAGTAATATCCAGCCAATCCAAGAAAACTCCTCATCTTGGTCACTGTCTCGGGTTTCTTCCAACTATTAACCGCTACAAACTTAGCTGGATCAACTAACAACCCTTCTCCTTAGACTACATGGCCAAGAAACTTTATTCTTTCTTCCAGAAATGGCACTTCAAAAAATTTTCTTTCAACTGATGCTGTCTCGGTGTCTCTAACACTATTCAAAGATGAACCTCATGCACTCTTTCATCCTTAGAATATATCAAAATTTCGTCTACGAACACCAATATAAACCTATCCAAGTGCTCTTGGAAAATCTGGTTCATCAAATCTACAAAGAAAACTGGCGCATTTGTTAGCCTGAATGGCATTACTAACCACTAGTATGAATTATATCTCATTCGAACAACTGTTAATGAAATACAATTCTCTGCCACTCTTAGTTGATGGAATTCTATATCCAAATCCAATTGGAAAAACGCTTTGGCTCCACTCAGTTGATCGAATAAGTCATCTTACGATAGTCGGTACACAACCTTAACGGCACATCCGATTTCTTCACAAATACCGCGGTCGCTCCCTAAGGTGAACTCTTGGTCTGATAAAGTTCTTCTCTTATAAGTCCACTAGCTACAGCTTTAACTCCTTTATCATGGTAGGTGTCATCCTACTAGGTGGTCAACTTACCGGTTCTTTTCCTGGCACAAGATCTATTCGAAACTCGATAGCTTGTTTCAGTGGTAGCCCTTTTAATGGCCCAAGAACATCTACAAATTCTCTTGCTACCAAAACCCGATTCAACTCTTCTTCTGCTTCCATAGCATTCAGCAAAGCGTAAATTCTTGGATTCAAATTCTTGGCTGAGTATATTATTCGATCACTACTACTAGGATGTCTCAACGATATTTCCCTACCATAGCATTACGTCTACCTAACTAATCCATACCCAATATGATGCCGAAGCCTACGAAATCAAAGACATCAAATTGCATGCAAACTTATGACTAAACAAATCATGTTTTAATCGGTCACATCTCATCCCCAGAGTTGCATACCCTCCTATTGGATTCGCGGAAGTAATTAGGTATGAAGGTTCTAAGCATAACTCATCTACCAAACACTGGGATATAAATAAATGCGATGCATGATATCAAATAGTATCCTAACTAGTACACTATGGATAAAAAGCGCACCTTCCGTCATGGATTTTCCCTTCTCAGCTGATGTTGGTCTAGAGGATGATAGATCCAAAGCATAGACTTTACCCTTCTCTACCTTGGTTGCTTCTGGACACTTGTTCTTACAGTACCCTACCTGGTCGCAGTTAAAGCAATACACATTCTGCTTCCCTACGACCACCTTCCCATCACTCGAGCGATACTCATTAGCATAGTGCCCCTTCTTATCACACTTATAATAGACAATATCTGCCTTCCGCTTCTTAACCGCTCCTCCTTTCTGAGCACCTGTCTTCTAAAAGATTTTTCTTTTCTTATTTTGGAATTCCTGAGTCTTCGTAGACTTCTCCTTCTCAAAGGTAGAAAGCATTTCTTTGTTTCAAACCTCCATCTCCACTACTACATTTGATGGATCTCGGAGATGTGGAATGGTTGCCCTAGCGATTTCCGGCTTTATTCCCCAGATAAACTTCTCGTTCCTTTTAATGACAGTGTCCATGGTGGCATATCCATACTTGAACAACTCATCAAACTTCACAGAATACTCCAACACTGGAATCTCCCCATGCTACAAAACCATTAATTTCGTATGCAAAGAGAACTTAGTTACCTCAAACAAAAATCTCTCCTCGAATATCCTTAGAAAATCTGCACTAGTTAACTTTTCCTCTGGCACACCCATGGTAACTCCATTCCACCAGAATAATGCTACACCTTGTAATTGCTTCGAAGCCAATCTTCTCTTTTTCTCATCATCCAAACCAAGTTCAAAAAAAATTCTCTCACAATTGAAAATCCAATTTTCTACTTCTACAACATCTTCAGTCCCCAGAAAAGGCTTTCCACTCAAACTGGTATAATCTCGACTCAGCTTGGCATAGTTTTTACCAACTGCTGCCATGGAATTTGCTACTTCCGCATGCACATCATTTCCTCTAGCTACTCCTACAGCCACTCCAACTTGCATTAAGTTAACGAAGATCCGACATAGCATTCCAATATCTACTAGGGGGTTCCAGCACCTAAGTTGGCATTTGCGTATTGATTAACATTTGCCATCGACCCTGGTTTCTCCTGGTATTGGGTCGAGCATTTCCATTAGTTGTGGTGCTTCCTCTACCTAGATTCACTCTTCTGTTTCCTACTTCCATACCTTTCTTTCTCATAAATCTACATACAAGCCTTAATAAGATATAAAAGAATGGTCTAAGAGTGAGGGGAATACATACCTATATATAGCAAAATACAAGTACGTTATTATTACATTATCCCAACCCCAATCTTATTTTTTGATTCATTTGTTTATGTTTTCAAATTCTTTTATGTTTAAATTCCCTTTAAGTTTACATAAACCTATGCTATGATGCCAAGTTGTAAGATCCCCTATTTTGAGGCCCGAAATTGACCGCTACAGATGTTGTAGTCATCTATAGTATTAATTTCCGGCGACAAAATGCGATAATATTAATGGTATCCATAATATCAGAAGTATAAAAATATGAAATATTTTAACACAATTTCAAAACAACTTTTCTCATTACATTTCAAATCAACATTTCATATTCAGTACATAATCGCATAACGTTGCCCAAGTTCCGAAAAATATAACTATTACAAAATACGCCCAGATCGAGATATGAAGATGCCTTCTTGGATGAGCAAAGTTACTAAATAGGCAGTTATAAGATCTGCTATCACATATAACATTCAGCCATAGCAAAATAGATAAATAGATAATCTCCATTATTCGACATTTTGACCCGGCTATATGCGAACTAATTAGACAAGTTAATTTCTATTTTCATCACGGCCAATATGTCCAGAACGATTATTATGTGATTTAGAAATCAAGTAAAGATGGTAATATGAAGCCTTGATCGAACAGAATTGAGAGATATGAAATACAAAATGTTTAAAGTATGGAATATTATTTAATCTAGAAAAGGGATCTGCTATAATCCCTCTCAACCAAAGGGGTCAGTTTACTTCAGCCAAACGTGTGCAACTCAATGGAAAACAATCGATATCTCAAGATCTAGAAGTCCAATGCATATCAAAATTTGAGAACAAGATGTGGGGACCCTAGGGAGTCCACCCTTGGGATCGTACCCTAAAAGGAGTAGGCCAGTGGAATCGATCTTCTTTCCTCCATAGGGATCGGCCAAAATCAGGTAACAACACACTTTGCAGCAATGATTTAGCAATAACTCAACATTTACTAATCCAATTAGCATAAAACATAGAGGCTAGGAAAAATACAACATGGAGAATCCTCTATAAGGATCACACCCCCAAACTACTCCAAAATAGGGATTGGCCCTAATCCTTATTTCTTGGGATTTAGGCCATGCGATCCTCCTATGGGTCCCTACGGTTCTAGAGATCCTTTTGCTGAATTTATAGGAAGATATTTCATCATCTTCCTCTATAAATACAGACTTGATTATTCATTTTCGGGATCTTTGCGATGCTAGTTACTTTGTACTCCATTGTAACTAATGAATTTGATCTGATCCCTATTGTACTCAGTTTACAAAGGTATTAATAAAGTTGTCTCTTCAAACTGGACATGGCAAACAATGTCTAACCACTATAAATTACCGTGTCTCTGTTATTTGCTTATTTCTTTTTGCTTTAATGCTATATTCTCTCTGTTTACATAAAATATTCTTCATTTATTCCTTTATAAAATCTATATTAGGTGTTTGTGTCAACTTTTATTGCAAACATTTTGGTGCTTTCACTAAGAAGGAGATTCCCAGCTCTATTTGGATTCTTTTGCTATCACAAGGTCTGATTTCCAAAATCCGATGAGAGAGCTCGTGGATAGCCGCCGACAGTTGAACTAGCAGATTCAAGCCAATATCGATTTAATAAATCAACTCAGAGATATACAACATGGGAAAACTAGATGAGATCCAACCCCATATTCTACATCTGAGTGTTCTAGTTCATTAGATGATTATCACAGACGCAGACATCACAGAACTGATGATTATCACATAGAAGCATCTGGACATCAACAAGAAAACCTACCTGGGTTGCCAAAACCGATCAGGGCCGATCCCTCCTCGAGAGGAGGAAATTTACCTCCTCCCGGTGGAACACAAGCTGGAGTTGTCGTGGTTGACTTGGATGCTGAAGTTCAGGTGGATGCAGACCAATTACCTCCCTGGAATAAAAATAAAGTGAACGCATGTGATATGCATCGAGAGAATGTTAAGCCAAGAAGGCATGGAATGGCCCGTAGACATCGACTCGACCATTCTCGTAAGGTAGAGCATGACTTCTAATTGGCTCCAACTATCCAACCGCCGGAATTGTTGGCTATGGTTTGACAGTTAGTGAGGGAAAGCCAAGGCTTGACCAATGATGATTGGGGGATCTCAAGAAGCCATACCATGTTCACCGATAATATCCTACATGCGGAGTATCCAAGTAGGTTCAGTAGCCATAGATGCCCGCTGTAACGACCCATAATTTTTGTCACTTGAAATTCAGATATTTAATTGATTTTAAATATTCAAAAGTAAATTTGAAAGCTGAATAACTTACATTTGAGATATAATGATTTAATTGGATAATTAAATTGTTAATTTAATATTTGAAATTGTTCAAATAATTGAAATTTGAATTTAATGTGAATAAAAATGAATTATAAAGTTGAATTAAATTCTATTTGAATTAGAATGATTTTAGAGAACTTTTAAAATTGAATTAAAAGTTAATTTCTAGAAATTGAATATTTTAATATTTAATTAACGTGTAAAAATGGACATTTTTCACACAATCTCGGATTTCGACAAAACTAGTTTCATTGGATCCGTAATGCTACATTATTACAGGATTTCGAATTTTGTGTTAATTGGATTTACGGTTGTCCGGAAGAAGCTAAAATGCATAAAAATCCGTTTAAGTAAATTTTTAAATTTAAATAGTCGATTCGAAAACCTATCTTTCAAATACGATCGAATTGGCTCACGATATATATTCCATTGTGTTCAGAATAGGGGTAAAACATTATAAACGCCAAACGACATGCTTCGTTTGGAGTTCGAAAAAAAATCGGATGAATAGTGTCATGAAATTTTCTATTAAAGGACGTTATAATTTCTTTTTTTCCACTCAAGCCCTAGCCATGAAACCCTAGCCGTCGCTTTCTGATTTATGTCCAAAATGCACGATATTCTCCCTTCAATTCCACTCGATCCATCAATAATTAGACAAAACGTTCAACTACAAAGTTGAAGAGCATCGCGAGATCTTCGACCTCAACGGTTGTGATTGAATTTAATTCAACGGATCATCGAAAAAGTGGCCACGTTTTTCTGGCATTCACACATGTTTTTTTGAAGCAATGAAGAGGCTGTAGGGGTGCATGCTCTAGCCAGTGGGAGTGCTCGCATAGGCGCGTCATTCGAAGTCATCTGATCATCGTCCCGATCTAAGCAAGTGTTGCGGTCATCAAAATTTGTGCGTAAGCGAATGGGTTCATTCATGATTTCAAATGAACGGGAAGAAGCAAGAATAGAGGGTGGTCCAAATTGATCAAAGTAAAAAGTGCGGTCGAGATTTTTTTGGATGATAAAAAGTTTAAGAAAATAAAATAAAATGTGTAAAATTATGTTATATAAATTCGCAATCTTTAAAACGCCGTAACTTCTTCATACGATGTCCGTTATTGACGAAACAAATTGCGTTGGTTCATGTTGACGAGCGCTACATTTTATAGCTTGTTTGGGGTAGGTTGGAGGTAGTATAAGTTTTTGGTAAAATCATTGTTTAATTTTATTCGGAATGAAACACTACAGCTGCTATTGGAATCAATGTGAGTACAACTCACTCTTTCTGACTCACTGATATTTTTATATAAGTGAGAAATAATTTATTTATGATGATTGATGATTGTTTGGATGATATATGATATATTATCTATATATTGATTGGTATTTTGATATATTCCTACCTATTGGAGCACATGAGACCCTATACGTTCCCATGTATGAGCGGATGACCCTTTGTACACGCGTTTGCCTCGAAGCAGACATTGTACATAATTTTCTAATATGTATATTTGTTGCAGGTGACAGGTTGGAGGGATCCAACTAGATTCCTCCATAGTATTAATTTTATTTACAGATATTGTGATATATGCTGTTATCATATGATATATGATATTTTGGTTACCAAGATTGATGTATTTAGTGCTATTGCAGCATTGGGCCATATTTTGGAATTTTAAAAATATCGAAGTGATGATTTCAAATTAAAAAGAATTTTCAAGTGGTTTCGAAAATATACGTTTTGTTGAATTTTGAATTGTATGAGAATGAATTTATTTTGAATAAATAAATGTTATAATTTTTATGTTATAAAATTATGATTTTTTGTGAAATTTAATCGAAATGTGGTATTTGAAATATGGAGTTAATTTTTTTGTAAATAGTTTAAATTGAGATTTTTGAACTTATATTAAATGGTTTGTATATAAGATTTACAAAATTGAATTTTTATAAATAGAAATAATGAAATTGTAAAGGTGATTTATAAGAGTTAAAATGGAGTTATAATTGGATTTTATAAGTGAATAAGATTTGTAATGTGTGAAGTTATAAAAATGATTTTGTAAATAAAGAGATTTATAAGTAGTTAACTTGTAATTTGGATTTTGGCATGTAATTGAGTTATAAACGAGATTGGCTAATAAAGGGATTTCATCCATGTTTTTGGACAGTGGATAATCCTTTAAATTAAATATGTAAAAGCAATGTATTTGGTTGGAATTAAAAACAAGATTTTGGGCAGTGGATTATCCTTATTATAAATGTGTATAAATATTGAATTTGGTAAACAATTTATACTCATGATTTTGAACAGCGAATAATATACTAAATAAAATGGATATATTTTAGAAAATTATATTTTAAATTAGATTTAAATGTTTTGAAGATGTTTTAAAATGTGTTAAGTATCGAATACATAGATTTCAAAATTCATTGTTGAAGTAGACGTTTTCGCGAAGTACAAGAAATGATGGATTATGACACTGTTGTTATAGTAAATGATTTTCGAAAGGAGATGTTTTGTATAGTATATAGTATTTATATATCTATCTTATTTTTGAATCCCTATTCTAGTGATTTTGGGTTGTCTTAATGATGTTTTACGCAACATTCGTTTTGATCCAAATAAATGTGTTTAAGAGAATGTTTTCCTTAAAGAATAAAATGTATACTTAATCTCGATTTAAGTATATGTAATATTTTCTAAGTGTTGAAAATAAAGAGGTTTGTGAATATACTTATACAGTCAAATAACTATATGGAAATGTTTTCCAATATAAAAGTTGAAGTGGTTTTGAGATTATATCTTTTTAAAGATAATTTTAAGTGAATATTTGGCAAGTGAATTAACTGATGAAAGATTAATTAAAAGGGCCTAGTGATTGTTATGGTGCTAAATATTTTTTTGTTTATTTTGATAGTTAAATAACTAACTATCAAATTTGGTCATTTTAGTTCCTCGACTTGATATGGGAACTATTTATTCGTACACTTAGTATGTAGCCTTCTGTATAGGCTTGATTATCGTTTGTGTTGAGGATGTTGATTCGTGTAGTGCAGAGTATTACTCCAATCTATCGAGCTTCCTTCTTGGCCCAAGGATAGCAAGTTGAAAGTTGAAGACGTGATAAGTCTATGAGACTTAGTTTCTATGTGAGTTTGAGAAACGCTTTTGTGTTGTTGGTGCGAAGAGATCGGGATTGGTTTATCCGAAAACCATTTCGGACCAATGTACATGCGTTCGATTTGTGCAGATTGTGATGATATTGATATTTTGGATTTTCATAGTGAGACTGCTTGCTGATCGTTCGGGGTTAAAATCCCAATGTACATATAGCAGCAGTGGTTTCTTCATTATGAAATATCTAATGCAAGGACTATTCACCACTATTCCTAGGAATTTTCCGATAGGATGTGGTAGGAAAGTACCGTCGGTTTGTCCTATTCCTAGACAACTTGTATTGATGTTTGTCTGACATTGCATTTCTAAAGATTACGTACATTGGTTTATACAAACGTACATCAGTGGTGGCGGAGAAGGCAACTTCTCTTAGCTTAACACCCTCCTTGAGACGTATGAGCTTAAGGGTTGTATTTTTGTGAAAGGAAATTGGTGATCAACGGAAATGGCCATGTGGCATTCAAAGTGATGTGATTGTGATATGTGAAAGGTAATCGTTACCTCAGGCCTCATTAATCGAAAATGACCAAAACATGGTTAGATGAAGCAGGGCTAAGTGGGTCGCTCCCAAGTAGGATATGATCATCCTCTTCTAGATATATCTTTACATGCTATGACGTCGTATATATGATTATTGTGGTTTGTATGTTATAAGGGCCCATGGTAAAGGTCGGTAACGACCGAAGGATGACATATTCAGTACCATCTAGTTATAGAGGTGGGCCGGTTTTGTGTTGGTAGAGGGAAGATGTTCTGTGCCTCGGGATATCCATCTAGAGGTGTACCCATCGGAAGGTAGTCCCTTCACCTGGTCATTTATATGGAAATCCAAACTTCACTACGTACCGACCATTTTGACTGTATTACCCATTTTGGGATATATACTAGAATTTAATCAATGTAACAATTTCGGCTATGATTAATATTATTTGTTTATGCTAGACACTAGTGTAATATCAGATGATTTGATATGAAATGTTTTAGTTATTGTAAGGTAAAAACATGTCCGTGTTTATGTATGGGCGTGTCTTACGAAAACTTATGTTTTGATAAAGGAAAAGCTTGGTAATTTAATAATTTAGTTGAGTGTGTTTCTCACGTTGGTTTACCAGACTGATCCGAGCGTTCTTCCCTTTCAATTCTCGCGTCAGACCGAGTATATTTACAGGTTCAATTTTGGTAATTTTAGAGCTTCAGTAGGAGAGCTGGAGATCTTCACTTTCATATATATATATATATATATATATATATGTATCTGTGATTATCCACTGCTTATTATTGTTGTTGTTATATATAATCAGAAATTGTGAGGACAGGTTATTATAACTGTCCAGGCTGATAACTAGTGATTGATTGTTGAACTTTGATTGATGTATGTATATATACAGTTTTTGTTTTGTTAATATCATTGATATTATATTATATTATATTATATGTTTTCCGCTGCGATGTGAGATTCTGTATTGTTCTATTTGGTTCTATCTTCTCTCTTTCTTCTCTTTTCTTCTTCTCTCTTATTTTCTTTCTCTTGACTTTCTGTCGGTCTGTGCTTTTTGGTTCGGACATGTGTGGTTTATGGTCGATTCAAAGGGTACAGATTTGTAGGTCGTCACATTTGGTATCAGAGCTTAGATTTTGTATATTCCTAAGCTTTGATGTGTACTCAGTATAGATATGGACAGTAGCACTGTAGATTGAGTCGGATTTATTATATGAGCACATATTTGTTAGTGGATATAAAATGTATTTATATTGTGTTTGCTTATCCATTGATCTGTTTGTGAATTCTGGTCGGTATGTGAGACGTCATGTTATCGATAGAGATTTCTAAACACTTGAACGAGGCAAGTCGACATAGTATCATTTCTAAATTGGGTAACTGAAATAATTTTACCTCTATTATATAAAGGAAACATTTTTTCAGAAATTATTAAAGTGTAAATAAATTGAATGTTTGGTTGTTGAAAATCTAAACATATATAAGTAAATAAAAATTGTTTGAATAATCTTAATGGAAACAACAATTGTAAAAGAATAAACTTATATAAGGGAATGAATTTAAAGATGGAATTATAATTAATATGATTTACAATTGTGAAATAATCTTATACATAAGAAATGGAACAACCTGAGTATATTTATAAGTGTGAGTTGTAAATAAAAATAGACTTAAACTAAGAATTTGTTAAATTTGGATCCCGTTTAGTTTGAAAGTTATTTTTCAAAGTTAAAGAGATTATATTGTTATAAATCTAAATAAGATAAATAAATTTGGAATGAATCTTATATAAGTAAAGTAAAATAGTGAAATTAGATAAGTACGGAGATTTATAAATGTTATTTATAAATAATAAAAGGATTATTTTTAAGAGAATTAGAAGCACTGAATTCACTATTGCTACTGAAAAATAATAAGGGTGATGACTGCAACATCATCAGTATCATTTTCGAGTTTTTGTGTGATGGATTTGCTACCAATAGTAAATTGAAAATTGAAATTTTATTGTGTTGAACAAATATGAAATTAAAATTTTAGCTTTAGTAAAGTGAAATAAAAGTTGAATAGCATAATAAATATATGATTTGAAATTTAAGTAAGGAAGGTTAAATAAATTGAACTAGATTGGATATGTTATTGAAATTAAAATTTAAACTTAAATGGTTAAGTGATTATATAATATGAATTTGGAAGTTTAAATAATAATAAGTTGTATAACTTATAAAATGGGTAAATTTAAGTAAAACCAATTGTTAAAATGGTTACTCTATTTTGTTAAGCAAAAAAATATGAATTTGAATAATGATATGAAATTTGACTTGAAAAGTTAAATAAAATAGAATTTTAATTAAAATTAGTAGTGAACTCAAGTTGTATAGTGAAAGTAAATGTAAGTAAGAATGAAATGAAATTTAACTTACTGATGTTGAATGAAGTTGAATTTGATAGATAAAATGAATTAATAAAGTGAAGTGATGAATATGAACTTGAGGTAATAAACGAAACTCAGCTTTAATATGTAAAATGAATTAACATTAGAAATGTTGTTATTAAGAATAGAATAAAACTTAAGTTAAGAAGTTGTGAATTAATAATAAAATTGGAAGTGTTGTATAAAAATTTGAATATAGTGAATATTAGAATTCAATCCAAATTGAATATTAAACTAATTGGAATTAAAAGTGTTAAACCAAATTGAAGGTAAATGAAGTAAATATGAACGTTGAGAGTAAATTAAATATATTTGGTTATGTTAGGATATGCATTGGTTGTTAGATGGTTGTTAGTTGATTGTATAGAAATTCATATGAAATTGAAAGCTAAAAAATTGAATTCAAATTAGAAGTTAAGTAAATTCTAAATAGAGTTGATCTTTATTTGATTTGGAAGTGAACAAGTTTGAATATGAATTAGTGAATGTAAACTAGTTGAATTCGAATAAATAAATGTTAGTAAAATCCGATGTTAACAAATCAAATATGACTTAATTGAAAATCAATTCAATGAATATTAATGAGAAGTGAATTTATATTGATTTGGTTATGGATTGATAGGATGGATATGGATTAGTTGGATGATGTTGTTTGATGATTGGATTTGTTTCTTTTGATTGCATTAGCTATATTGGCATATATAATTGTATTGGTATATGTTGTATATTGATATTATTTTCCATATACATGTTTCTCATTTGTTTATTGAGTGTTTAGTAGGTGCGATGACACTTGCTTTGCATTTGGAGCTCGCTTTCGTGCTATTTTAGCAGTATATGCTCGCTAATAATATATAGGTACATATCTCGGATTACATATCGTACTTTTATATTTTTCCCTACGGGATGCCTCGTCCTCGAAGATGAGATGTATATTTGTGATATATTTGTGATCCTACTACGATCAAACCGCGCAAAGGAGACGCTGGTGAATTTTTTTAAAAACTTAAGGCATTGGAAATTTTTTAGGAATTTTGGAAAAATTTGTGATAACTAAAAATTTTGATTTTTGAGTTAAAAGTTAAATGATATTAGTTGGTTTTGAAAAGAATAACCATGAATGGATTTGAAAACTTAGAAAAGTTTTGTAAGAAGTTTAACTACTGGATTTTGGGAAAGTTAAACACTTAAGAGATTTGGTAATCCAGTTTAAATGAATTGTTTTGAAAAATTAATGGATTTTGCGACTTTTTCTTACTTAGTAATTTCGAGGACGAAATTCTTTTAAGTAGGGGGGAATGTAACGACCTAGTATTTCTGTCATTTGAAATTCGGATAATTAATTGATTTCAAAAGCAAATTTATAAGCTGCATAACTTATATTTGAGATATGGTGATTTAATTGGTTAATGAAATTGTTAATTTAATATTTGAAATTGCTGAAATAATTTAAATTTGAATTTAATGTGAATAAAAATAAATTATAAAGTTGAATTAAATTCTATTTGAATTAGAATGATGTTAGAGAACTTCTAAAATTGAATTAAAAATTAATTTCTAGAGATTGAATATTTTAATATTTAATTAACGTGTAAAAATAGATATTTTTCACACAATCTCAAATTTCCATGAAACAAGTTTCATTGGATCTGTAATGTTACATTATAGCAGGATTTTAAATTTCGTATCAATTGGATTTACGGTTTGTCCGGGAGAAGCTAAAACGCGTAGAAATCTTTTTAAGTAAATTTTTAAATTTAAATAGTCGATTCAAAAACCTATCTCCCAATTACAATTGAATTGGCTCCCGATATATGTTCCATTGTGTTCGGAATAGGGGTAAAACATTATAAATGCCAGGCGGCATGCTTCATTCGGAGTTCGGAAAAAAATCGGATGAATAGTGTCGCGAAATTTTCTATGAAAGGACGATATAATTTCTCTTTTTTTCCACTCAAGCCCTAGCCAAGAAACCCTAGCCGCCACTTTCTGATTTATGGCCATAAATGCTCGACATTCTCTCTTCAATTCCACTCGATCCATCAACAAATTAGACAAAATGTTCAACTACAAATTTAAAGAGCATCGCGAGATCGAAGATCTCAACGGCTTTGATCGAATTTAATTGAGTGGATCATCGGCAAAGTGGTCACGTTTGGCCGGCGTTCATAAACGTTTTTCGAAGCAACGAAGGGGTTGTAGGTGCATGCACTCTGGCCAGTGGGAGTGCACGCGTAGGCACGTCGTTCGAACTAATCTGATTGTCATCCCGATGTAAGCAAGTGTTGCGATCATCAAAATTTGTGCGTGCGTGATGGGTTCATTCACGATTTCAAACGAACTGGAGGAAGAAGTAATGAAGGCAGTCCAGATTGATCAAAGAAGAAAAGGGCGGCCGAGATTTGTTTGGATGATAAAAGGTTTAAAAAAATAAAATAAAATGTGTAAAATTATGTATATAAATTCGTACAATCCTTAAAACGCGGTAACTTCTTCATACGAGGTTCGTTTTTGACGAAACAAGTTGTGTTGGGTTCATGTTGATGAGCATTACATTTTAGAGTTGGTTTGGAGTTGATTGGAGCTAGTGTAAATTTTGGGTAAAATTAAACGATTAATTTTATTTGAAATAAAACACTGCAAGTGCGATTGAAATCAATGTGAGTACAACTCACTCTTTTTGACCCATTGATATTTTTATATAAGTGAGAAATAATTTATTTATGATGATTAATGATTATTTTGATGATATATGATATATTATCTATATATTGATTGGTATTTGGATATTTTCCTACCAACAGGAGCATATGAGACCCTATAGTTCTCGTGTATGAGCGGATGACCCTTTGTACGCGCGTCTGCCTCGAAGCAGACATTGTACATATTTTTCTAATATGTATATTTTTTACCGGTGATAGGTTGGAGGAATCCAACTGAATTCCTCACCAGTATTGGTTTTATTTACAGATATTGTGATATATGCTATTAACATATGATATATGATGTTTTGGTTGCCATGATTGATGTATTTACTACTGTTACGACATTGGGCCATATTTTAGAATTTTAAAAATATTAAAGTGATGATTTCAAATTAAAAATGATTTTCAAGTGGTTTTGAAAATATACGTTTTGTTGAATTTTGAATTGTAAAGGAATGAATTTATTTTGAATAAATAAATGTTATAATTTTTATGTTATAAAAATTATGATTTTTGTGAAATTTAATTGAAATGTGGTTTTTGAAGTATGGAGTTAATTTTTTTGTAAATAGTTAAAATTGAGATTTTTGAACTTATATTAAATGGTTTATATATAAGACTTATAAAATTGAATTTTTATAAATCGAAATGATGAAATTGTAAAGAGTTTTATCAGAGTTAAAATTGAGTTTTAATTGGATTTTATAAGTGAATAAGATTTAAAATGTGTGAAGTTATAAAAGAATGATTTTGTAAATAAATAGATTTATAAGTAATTAACTTATAATTTGGATTTTGGCGCGTAATTGAGTTATAAACGAGAATGGCTAATAAAGGGATTTCATCCACGATTTTGGACAGTGGATAATCCTCTAAATTAAATGTGTAAAAGCAACGTATTTGGTTGGAATTAAATCCACGATTTTGGACAGTGGATTATCCTTAATATAAATGTGTAGCAATATTGAATTTGGTAAACGATTTATATTCACGATTTTGGACAGTGAATAATATATTAAATAAAATGGACATATTTTGGGAAATGATATTTTAAATTAGATTTAAATGTTTTGAAGTTGTTTTAAAATGTGTTAAGTATCGAATACATATATTTCAACATTCATTGTTGAAATAGATGTTTTCGAGAAGTACATGAAATAATGGACTATAACACTGTTGTTATATTAAATGATTTTAGAAATGAGATCTTTCTACAGTATATGGAATTTATATATCTATCTTATTTTCGAATCCCTATACTAGTAATTTTGGGTTGCCATAATGATGTTTTACGCAACATTCGTTTTGATCCAAATAAATGTGTTTAAGAGAATGTTTTCCTTAAAGAATAAAATATATACTAAATCCCGATTTAAGTATATATAATATTTTCTAAGTGTAGAAAATAAAGAGATTTGTGAATATGCTTATATAATCGAAATAAATATATGGAAATGTTTTCCAATATAAAAGTTGAAGTGGTTTTGAGATTATATATTTTTAAAGATAATTTGAAGTGAATATTTGGCAAGTTATTTAATTAATGAAAGATTAATTAAAAGGGCCCAGTGATTATTATTGTGCTAAATATTTATTTGTTTGTTTTGATAGTTAAATAACCGACTATCACATTTGTCCATTTTAGTTCTATACTTGATGTGGGAACTATTTAGTCGTACACTTAGTACGTAGCCTTCTGTATAGGCTCGATTATCGTTTGTGTTGAGGATATTGATTCGTGCAGTGTGGAGTATTACTCCAATCTATCGAGCTTACTTCTTGGCCCGAAGGATAGCAAGTTGAAAGTTGGAGATGTGATAACTCTATGAGACTTAGTTTCTGTGTGAGGTTGAGAAATGCTTTTGCGTTGTTGGTGCGAAGAGGCTGGGGTTGGTTTATCTGAAACCACTTCGGATCTACGTATATGCATTCGATTTGTGCAGATTGTGATGATATTGATATTTTAGATTTTCATAGTGGGGGACTTCTTGTTGATCGTTTGGGTTAAAATCCCAATATACATATTGTGGCAGTGGTCTCTTCATTATGAAATATCCAATACATGGACAATTCATTACTAATCCTAGGGATTTCCCGACAGGATGTGGTAGGAAAGTACCTTCGATTTGTCTTTTCTTAGACAACTTGCATGGATGTTTATCTGACATTGCATTTCTAAAGATTACGTACATTGGTTTTTACAAACGTACATCAGTGATGGCGGAGAAGACAACTTCTCTTAGCTTAACACCCTCCTTGAGACGTATGAGCTTAAGGGTTGTATTTTTGTGGTAGGAAATTAGTGGTCAACGGAAATGGCCTTGTGGCATTCAAAGTGATGTGATTATGACATGTGAAGGTAATCGTTACCTCAGGCCTCATCAATCAGAAATGACCAAAACAGGGTTAGATGCATCAGAGTTAAGTGGATCGCTTCCAAATAGGATATGATCATCCTCTTCTAGATATATCTTTACACGCTATGATGTCGTGTATCTGATTATTGTGGTTTGTATGCTCCGAGAGCCCTCGGTAAAGGTCGGTAACGATCGGAGGATGACATATTATGTACCATCTAGTTATAGAGGTGGGCCGGTCTTGTGTTGGTAGAGGGCAGATGTTCTGTGCCTCGGGACATCCATCCAGAGGTGTACTCATTGGAAGGTAGTCCCTTCACCTGGTCATTTGTATAGAAATCCAAACTCCACTATGTACCTTCCATTTTAACCGTATTACCCATTTTGGGATATATGCGGGAATTTTTATACATGTAACAATTTTGGCTATGATTAATATTATTTGTGTTTTCTAGACACTAGTATAATATCAGATGATTTGATATGAAATGTTTTAGTTATCGTAAGGTAAAAACATATCTGTGTTTATGTGTGGGGGTGTCTTATGAGATACTATTGTTTTGAGAAAGGAAAAGTTGGTAATTTTATAAATTCAGTTTAGTGTGTTTTTCACGCTGGTTTACCAAGCTGATCCAGGCGTTCTTTCCTTTCAATGCTCGGGTCGGACTGAGTATATTTACAAGTTCAGTTTTGGTGCTTTTGGAGCTTCAGTATGAGAGCTGGAGATCTTCATTTTTGTACACATGTATCTGTTTTGATTATTCGCTATTTATTATTGTTGTAGTATATTATCAGCAATTGTGAGGACGGGTATTATAACTGTCCAGGCTGATAACTAATGATTGATTGTTGAACTCTGATTGAGGTATATATGTGTACAGTTTCTATTTTGTAAATATCATTGATATGATATTATACGTTTTCCGCTGCAATGTGAGATTCTGTATTGTTCTGTTTGGTTCTATCTTCTCTCTTTCTTCTCTTCTCTTCGTCTCTCTTCTTTTCTTTCTCTTGACTTTCCATCGGTCTGTGCTTTTTGCTTCGGACATGTGTGGTTTATTGTCGATTCAAAGGGTATGGATTTGTGGGTCGTCACACCTGTCTATGAGAGAAAAACCGACTCCAAGCAATACATCATGAGATATGAATGACTGATGGATTTCGCACAAGCTGATGATGCCACAAAATGTAGAAATTTTCTTATCACTTTCTCTGGTATAGCAACAATGTGGTTTAGTAGATTACCCCTACATTCAATCTCTAGATTTGACAATTTAGCCACAAAATTCATGGAGCAGTTCCGTATGCATGCAACTAGCCCCAAGATTGTAATGTCCCCTATCAAGCATAATCCAAGCCCCGAGAGAATCGCTGAAAGACTATTTGGAGAGATTTCATATAGTCGTCATAGAAGTCAGTTTTTCGAATGACTATTCAATGTTGATGGTGGTAGTAAGAGGGATTTACCCAAAATCTAACTTTGGGACTGGTTAGTTCGCAAATTACCGGCAAAATTGGAGCATTTCTATGCAACGTCAGCTCAATATTGGAGTAAAGAGAAAGAAAGATGCTCTAGGAAAAAGAATGTTGTGAGACCAAGCAGATAGGAAGTGCAGAGTAATATTACGGTGAAACAATCCAAGGAAAGTTCTAGAAAAATTCAAGTAAATGTTCAAAATAAACCGAATCAACAAATGAAAGGTAGTGATAGGACCCTTAGTGAAAGAGGGGTTCTAGAAGAGGAAAGTCAAGGATTCCAATGTATGATACCTTCATGCCACTGAATACATCCCTAGAGAACGTCCACTTGTCTACATGCAATACCATGCAATATAGGAAGCCATTTCCGAAAGAATCAATTAAGAAGCAAAAGGAGACTAGAAAATATTACCGTTCCACAAATGTTGTGGTTATAACTCGAATAAATGTAGGCATCTCCAATGTTATCGAGAAGCTGATTCAGGAAAGGAAACTGCAATAGTATGTTGAAGCCCTGTAGGACAATGGGCAGGGAACATCTGACCCTAACCAAAGACAAGCGCCGCATAGGGCGTAGGAGCCTGCATGGACTAGTGGAAGATTATTGATCAATATAATAGTCGAAGGACCGCATCCAACTGATATGAGCTGGCATGAGATGGAGCACTATGCTAGCGCAATCAAGCATATGAATTTTGAGTGTTGTTCAAGTACAAAAAGTGGGGCTTTGAAAAAATAGCATCGTACAATCGCAGACGACATTGTATTTAGAAGTAGAGATGCAGATAAGTTGGAGGCACCAATGATTGACCAAATGATCATTTCGACCATGATCGTCTCCGACTTAGTGAGGAGGATCTTAGTTGACTGTGGAAGTTTCGTAAATATAATTTTCAAAAAGGCTTACGATCGGATGAGAATGGAAGCCAAGGACTTGAAACCATTTAAAGCCTGCATTAATGGCTTTAATGGTGCTGCAACCGAAGCTATCGGTTATGTTAAATTGCCTATGAAATTGGGAGAAGGTGACTTCAAGAGAGTGCAAATGTTGTTATTTTTTATATTGGATGTTGACTCTCCATACAATGTTTTTTGGGCCGACCAACCCTAGCTGAATTCCGGACAGCCCTTGCCCTATGGTATTTGACTTTGAAGTTCCCAATTGATAACAACGTTGGAGTTGTGTATGGTGATCAAGTAGCTGGCTGTGCCTGCTCTATAGCCGAGCAAAGAGAAGCCTAACAGAAGGAGAAAGGTAAGGGTGTGGACAAGTCTCTCCGCATCTAAGGCACTAAAGATTAACAACCAACGTCCGGGCCATGGCTCAGGTGCCATAGCTAGTTCTATAAAGACATAGATATGAGGGATGATGAGGAGGAGGCCAAAGAGGCCAAGGCTGTACCGGCTGAGATAACGATTGACATCATGGTCAGCCATGACGGCTCATTACGGGTCCTAAATATTGGATCACAGCTCAGCCCCCCGACGATGAAAGTACTTGCTGGTTTTCTCTAAGTGAATCTTGATGTGTTCGCTTTGACTCATTCTAACATGTATGGGATCTTGCCTACCATTACGAGCCATGCATTAAATATCGACTCGAGGCATGTCCCGGTGAAATAGAAAAGGCATGGCATGGATCAGGAGAGTTCTACCGCTCTTAAAGAGGAGGTGGATAGGCTCAAATGCAATGGGTTTATTGCGATGCCCTCTACCCTAAATGTATATCCAATCCTGTACTTATGAGAAAGGAAAATGGAAAGTGGCAAACGTGAGTTGACTATTTAGAATTAAACAAGGCATGTCCAAAAGACAGTTTTCCCCTTCTAAGGATCGACCAGATGGTGGACTCAACCACAGGCATGAGTTACTACTTTCATGGATGCGTACTCCGGATAAATCAAATCCCATGCATGCTCCGGATATAACCAAATCCCAGTGCACAACCCGACCAGGAGCACGCCAGCTTTATTACCGACATTGGGTCGTATTGTTGTATGGTAGTGCCATTTGGATTGAAGAATGTTGGAGCAACCTATCAATGTATAGTCAACAGAGTGCTTAAAGATCAGATTAGAAATACGAAGGAGGTATACGTGGACGATATGCTCGTGAGGTCATGATGATCAAGCAACCACATTAGAGACTTAGCATAAATGTTCTATGTCCTCCGAAATTACAAATGAATATCTATCCTTTAAAACATTCTTTTGGCATGACGTCGGGAAAGTTCTTGGGTTTCATCGTCAATACTTGTGGAATTGAAGCTTATCCCAAAAATATTCGAGCAATTCGTGACATCTTAGTGCCAAAGATCATTAAACAAGTAAAATCCTAAGTGGGAAGGTTGCCGCCCTAAGTCGGTTTATTTTTAGAGCCACCGATAAATGTATTCCTTTCTTCGACTTGATTAGAAGAGGAAAAGGAATTTCGAATGAACATAGGAGTGTGAATATGTATTCCAAGCTTTGGTGAACCACCAAGATAGACCTCTCATCTTGCCAAAGCTGGTGGATCATAAAGACTTGTGTACATACTTGGCCGTGTCGGTACACGCTAAAAGTGCCATACTGCTTCGCGAGGAGAATCGAATCCAGAGACCGGTCTATTATGTTAGCAAGCGATTAACGGGAGATAAAAGGAATTATCCGAAGATAAAGAAATTGGAATACTGCTTGTTGATTGCTTCATGAAAGATCCGCCCCTATTTTCAGGCTCATCCCATCAATATTACACCAATTAGCCGTTACGATAGGTCCTACAATGACCTGAGACGTTTGGAAGGTTACCCAAGTGAAACATCGAACTGACGTAATTTGATATCACTTATCTCCCCCGAAGAGCCTTCCAGGGATATGCACTAGCGGACTTTATAGCAGAATTCACTACATAGGATAATCTCCTAGAGAGCGGTGGAGCTCCTACTATTTGGTGGAAATGTGTATAGATGATCAACGATAGTTGTTCAGGAGCCGAAATCATGCTAGTAACTCCAAAGGATCAATCAATTTGCTACACTTTGAAGCTTGACTTTCCAGCAATGAACAATGAAGCTGAGTATAAAACTCTGATTACTGGACTCAAACTTGCCAGAGAACTGGGAATAAATCTCTTAAAATGTTTTGTGATTCCCAGTTGGTGGTATACCAAGTCAGGAGAGATTATTAGGCTAAAGGATAGCGACTAACTTCGTACCTTATCCAAGTCCAAGAGCTATTGACTGACTTTTAGTATTTTGATATCACTCACATTCCTCTAGATCAAAATAAAGAGGCCGACTCATTGGCAATGTTTGCTAGCACCGGGGATGCACAACAAATAGGCTTGGTCTCAGTCGAAGTACTAGATGCTCCAAGCATAAACCAGATGAAAATTGATTGGGTACTAGAGATGGAGCATGAGAAGGAGTCATAGATGACTCCAATTAAAGAATATTGTCTATAGGGAATACTTCCTAAATTGATGAATGAAAGATGCCTAATACTTCGCAAACTTCGCGATATATCATTTGGGAAGGGTCATGTACAAAAAGGGTTTTTCCGTTCTCCTGCTTCGGTGTATCACTCGTAATGAAATAAAATAAGTCCTAAAGGAAGTTCATAAAGGAGAGTGTGGCGATCATACTGGAGGCGCAAGCCTTAGTAAAGAAAATACTTTGTTATGGATTTACTAGTCAACCGTCAACCGAGATGTTGGTGATTATGCTAAGCGATGTGAGTAGTGCCAGATGTATGCAAAAGTTCCAAGAGCTCCACCAATGGAAATTACACAAATGGTCGGTCCATAGCCGTTTGCCACATGGGCATAGATATTATTGGTTTCTTACCAGTCTCTAAAGGCGGTGTGAAGAATGCCATCATAGCAGTTGGTTACTTTACCACATGAGCTGAAGCGGTACCTTTACCCATGATTTTGACAAAGAAGGTTATTAACTTCATTGTACGGAACATAATCTATTGATTTAGCCTTTTATAAGCCATTTAACTAACAATGGAACCCAATTCGACAGCTTTGAATTTAAGGACTTATGCCATCGACATCATATTGAAAAGAGATTTATGGTAGTTACTCACCCTTAAGAAAATGGACGAGTTGAAGCTAAGGACAAAATTATAAAGTCCATTGTGAAGAAACATTTGGAAAAGGCTAGGTGCAAGTGGGTGGATGAACTTCCAATAGCATTATGGGCTTACAGAACCACCCACAAGTCCGCGACTGGCCATACTCCATTTGTTCTTGCTTACAGCTCCGAAGCCGTCATTTCTCTTGAGCTTGAAGGACCTTCTCATCGAGTGACCTACTCTATCCCTGGAATGAATAGAGATCTCCTCTTAGAATATCAAGACTTTGTAGATGAGAAGCGTGAAGAAGCTGATTTGAGGGCAGCTGCACATTGACATCGAGCGTTCGATACAACAATACTAAAGTCCAACCTAGAACATTTGAAACTGACGATCTCATCTTAAAATGGGTTTTTCTACATGAACCCTACTTAGGAAGGACCGCATGTCATTGAATAGAGACTTGGGAAAAGAACTTTCAAGCTAGCGATTGTTGATTACGTCACACTCCCAAGTGCATGGAATATCGAGCATTTACGATGCTATTTCACTTAGTTTATTCTTTCTCATTCAGTTGTATTTAATTTCTGAATTTGCTTTAATATTTGATTTTCCAAATAGATGTAATAACACAAATTATGTAATTTTTTGCATTTGGCAAGTTTGAAATTTCCTTTATATCCGTGATTGTTGTAGCATTGCATATTAGTTTCGATACCCCACTAACTAACATTGACATGTCTGAGTAGGTTCCAGAGTTTGGAGCTAGCCAATTATGTGAGTTCATGATTAAACTGAATAAACTTAATGTGGCCAGACCTTTCATTTAATGGTTTTCAATCACAACCCGATGGACCGAGTACCTAATGAGAAATGGATGTTACTTGACCATCCGATAACCAAATTAATCCCACCGAGCGATGGGATAGACATGAATCAAAAGCGATCATGACATAATCAAACGCACGCTAAGTCAAACCCCGAATTTGGGGGGAAATCAATCAATTAAGGAAAGTACGATCCGACCATTTTTTTGAAATAATTTTAAGTGCCTAGGGCGTGGACTGGAGTATAAAAAAAATTGGTTGCGATCCGATCACCCGCCAATTAACTCTTATCCCTAGAGTGCGGTTCGACTAGTCACTAGTCCATAAACTCTGATCTAAAGCCGACAGGATAAGTATAAACTTGCCATAGATGGAGTTCGACCATCCACTATCTATCTTTGCTAATCCAAGACTGTGGGTAGGAGTATAATCACTTAAACCGCTAAATCCGGTGGTGTAATAATAGGGCTTAAGCCCAATGTTTGGTACAACTTGAGGCCACGACCACACGGAGGCCTTAAGTAAAAATTAATAAGTGATTATCCAAAACAATGAGCAATGAATTAAAGTACATTAAGTGGAAAAGTAATAGCTTGACTACTCAAACAAAATTGACATAAGAGTTCGACAGAAAATAAATAATTTTAATTTGTACATTTAAACTTGAAATCATAGTACAAGTTTTCCCAAAAGCGGAGGCCATACTCACATGAACATGGCCAACAAAAAGAAAAACAACCACACAAGCTATATACAAACTAAGTCGAAGTGACGGCTACTTCTAATTCCTCTTCTCCCTTTTGGATTCTTGGAAGTAGACCCACCCGAGCCTCTGCCAGCCCCTCTCTTCGATCCATTATCACTCTTAGCAGGAGAGCTCTTAAAGGTTGGAGGGAGTTCTCTGGGAACCAACCTACCGGGTGGAATAACTTGCAGTGGGATGAGATTTGGATCATCGACGTTTACATCTACGGGTTCAACTTTAGATTTTTTCAATGACTCCTCTCGACCGATGTGCTCCTTTAAGCTGAGCTTATCAGTGTGTTCGAAGGCACCTATGATCACAACAACATCAGATTCATCTAGCAATGGCTGGTCGTTGGCCTTTTTGTCAATGCAACTTGAGCATCGGGCCTTGGAATGTCGGTAACT
Organism: Allium cepa; assembly: GCA_030765085.1. Taxonomy (NCBI): domain Eukaryota; kingdom Viridiplantae; phylum Streptophyta; class Magnoliopsida; order Asparagales; family Amaryllidaceae; genus Allium; species Allium cepa. The sequence continues at coordinate 431,822,911 of CM060941.1, forward strand.
GCTGGAATTTCAATAATTGACAATTGTTACTCGACAATAGAACCACTTCCTGGAGTTGGACTGGGAACCGATAGACCTGCAAATTCATGAGAATAAGAAAATAAACATATAACTATTAGGAAAGAAGAACGAAACCACACGAATAATGGAGAGTAGAGCGGGATGCCTATGTCCGGATGACTTTAAGTTGTTGTCGGAGTGCTCCCATCTTGAGTGGGGTTAGCACCTTTGATTTATAATCAGGTCTATCCATATCATAGCTCGGATTTTTTCCCAGGCCAAGTTAAACTAATGCCTGTTGTTTGAAGTGAATGGGGGCCTTTGGGATCAGATTCTAAAGCTTCAACAATGTTTTTCCCTTTTCTAGAGGGTGCCAAAATATCAATGTATCGAAGCCTTGTAGTAGCAAGACTAAAGGTTCATTCCCTTGGAGGATCTCCTATATCAGTTTCTCCACATCCAAATCAACTTCGCAAAGGGCTGTCTTCCTCATTTCAACAATATATTACTAAACCTCGGCAAGCGATTCGAGGTAGCCCTCTCCAAGAAAACTCAAGTCATTGTAGATTAAGATCTTAACATTGTATTTAGTAATCAAAGGATCAGAAATGTCCTTAATCTTATTCCGGCTAGCCTTTTTAGCATCCTCCAACCGGATCTCAATTTTCTCTCTAACTTCATTACGACTTTCTTCCCTTGCCTTTTCCTTGAGGACTTCAATTTAAGCGAGTTGCTCCTCAAGTTTATTATTCAATTCCTAAGCCTCGATGGCCTCATCACAATATCTTTATGACTTTTTCTAAGCCTCAAGTTTTTCTTCCTTCTCTTTCTTAAGAAGCTATTTGGGTTTCTCAATTCCTTAGGCTAGAGTTTTTTCTCTTTTTGTAGTATGTACTTCTTTAAAGCAAGCACCCTATGGTTAAGGGCAGCATCCAGCTCCTTTTTGTGAGCCATTTCCAAACGACTAACCCCTTTGGATATTTCTTTAGCACTCTTCTCTGCCACAGCTAGTTTCCTTGTCAACTCCATGATCATATCATCTTGGTGTTTGATTATGTCTTTATCATGGATCGCCTAAAACATAAGGCGATAGATTTCATATTGCCTCTTTGTAGACACCTTAAAATTTTCTCGGCTAAATTCTGGAATGTTTCATGCTGCAAAAAAACATCATTGACACGTGCAAGTGAACTTGCTTTAGCACTCTGTAAAATCGTATGGATGGAAGGATGAAATTTTAGCCCATTAAAGCAGATTTTTAGAAAATTGACCTTAAGTTCAGCCAATCTTTTTACTGTAGAGGCCTCAGGAGCTGTGGTAGTCAAAGTTGGATTCGAAGTAACAATAAGAAATTTACTCGACCAGCGATCGTGAGGCTGTCGAGAGCCAGATGAACACGACTGATGTTCAGGTGGCACAGTAGTTTGGGGAACATGAGAGTAGGTCCGATCGCCATTGTGTACACGAGGATTGGTCTGAACTTCCTAATGAGATAATTCAGATTTATACTTGTTCTTAGAGGATGAAGTCTCTATTGAATGATGACTTCACTCCCGACTGTCATCCCTTTCTCAATGCCTACCTAAGTCTGGACTGCGACTGGATCCTTACTGTGTCAAGGATCCCCTCAAGCGATCAAAGGCGTAGAAATGAGATAGCACCTGCGAACTAAACAAAAGCTTGTGAGTAACCATCAAATAAAAGAAAGACAAAAATCATGCAGTGAAGTGCATGCGATTGTGAGCATCATAGTGTCCCCTCGACAGACCAGTTACTGTAGCCTTGCTCATAGGAGTGTTTTCCCCTTTGCTAGTGAGAGGAATGTCATTGCCAGTCCTGGTGGGAGAATTAAGCCCCCCAACACTAATGTTGGAAAAGTCAAAGTTCATGATATCTCAGAGATTAGGAGACTCAGGAATCTTTCCATTGAACTTTCTAAAGGATGAGAGGAAGACTCTTCTTCAACAGTGGTGATGATTAATTCGGAATTTCTAGTAGTTTTTCTCCTACAGAGTTTGTATGCTAGCTTTTTTCCTTTTCTTGTTAGCTTATGAGATTTGATGCCTTATGATGATTCGACTACAGGTGCATTACCAGGACCTATATCATCATCACCAGGCTTGTTAGCTTCATCACCTCAAATTTTAACTTCTTTGGCATCGTCCTGAGCCTCCTCAACTAAGGGCACACAGGGCTATCGGTGCCACCTTCTTATTCTGCAATGTTTCTTTGCAGCACAATGCTTCCCGGAAGCCTGATGTTGTGACCTTCTTTTAACAACCTAGAAGGAGATAACCACCCATCGATTACAAGGAATCTAATGTCCCTATCCACAAATGGGGTGGCGTAGATTACAAAAACGACCCTTGAATAATTATCATCTTCAGGACACGGATGGACACCTATAAAATTTTAAAGTATTTGTTAGTTCGGGATACGACTCGGGATAAATAATTTGAGAATAAAGAGAAGACAACACTTACATCCTTCCAACCATCACCTTGTAAAGCTAGGCGGACAACGAACATAGAAGCATTCGTGTTTAAAGACACTGAGCTTGTTTGAAGCACTAGTTAGGACCTGATAGTTGGGCGAAAGCTCGAGGAAAGTATAAGGCTTCATGTTCGTTGCCAGAAATTGTAGATGAACCTGATGTCTTCAGGAGATGGCGAGCAGAACATAACATCCATAAATAGCAAGAAAGTACCATAAAATAAAGCACATCTGTTCAGATGTAGCTAAGCAGGAGCTATTCCTAGATAATTTAGCATCTTTTGGATAAAAGTATTAACAGGAAGCACACACCCAGCTCAGCATATAAATTTATTACATGCCATATACCACTCCAGGGGCAAGTGAGCCCTATCATTCACTAAAATGACTAGAACATTTCCAAATAGGATCCCATGTTTAGAGCACAGCCTACAGTGAGCAGCCTCAATAACTCTGGAGGCCTAGAAATCCTTCGGGTTATCCAGCAATATAGCACCCTCTATAGTGTTAGGGGCAGGATTTACCTCTTCCATCGGAAGGATGTGAAAAGGTCAACCAACGGATTGAAAATCTCCAGTTGCTCTATTTCACGTCCAGGAAAAAGTCTACTAGATACAGTCGTAGAACTCGACTCGGCACCTGAATCGCTGTGTTGTGAAGGTTGTCTTGAAGACATTACAGCTAAATTCTCTGAACGTATGGAGCCCATATGAACTAAACTCAACAGATAATCACGATTAGAAAATTTACCAGTCCTCCCGTGCTATGTGTAAACTAGTGTATGTAGTGTGGTGTAGTGTTGTGCAATGCAGAAATAAATAGTTCCAAACTAAAAGCAAAAGTAATTGACGAAACTTTGGATTTCGACCAGTGTGATTGTCATCGTTGACCGTTTCAACTAGCATTTATATTGATCGGTTGTGTAAGCTTTAGGACCGAACATCGAGATATCGAAGTGTGAAGTTCATTATTGAAGTCCATATGTTAAGTTTTGATTCATATTCTAAGTCCCAAAAGTTTAGTCTTTCAATTTCAAGCTCAAAGGTGGACATGCAATTCCTGTTGTTCGTTATAGTCATATTTTCTATTTTGTTAAGACAGAATTGGTTCTGATTGTTCATGCAAATTAACATGGGTTGGTTTGATTAAGTTTTCAAGCTCAATTCAAAGGCTTAAAATCGGCTAAATCCCCATAGTCGATCCATATCCTAAAGAAAATGAACGATCCCTCCCTGATCCCCATAGCCGAGCATCCCATCCCCGATCCCTCCTCCAATTCCATTAACCGAACCCTATGACATGCCTCTGCACTGATCCTTTACTTAGCCATTTTCATGTTTCCCTTAAATATTCACTCTGATCCTTCAGGCAAATCAAAATACCAATCCCTCTTCTCTATACCCCATCACGATCGGTCCCTCCATACTCTACACACAACACACGACTGATCCCTCTACTTCCTTTAAGCTTCACTCCTTTCCTTCTCCTCTTCTACCACCTCACTGAATCCAACGTCGTCACCATTCTTCTCCTTTTTGTAGGATCGATTTCACCCTAGAGGGAGGGGGTGAATAGGGTGATGCTGTTAATTATATAAATTATTACGGAAGCTTATAAAATTATTTCAACATAGATATATCAAAATTATAGCAGCACAAATAATAGCAGAATAATAAATGTAGAAATAGAACGACACAGAGTTTAACCAGCTTCGACAAAAACCTGCCTACGTGCTGCCCCCAATGTTTTTACTAGAAATTAAGTAGTCACACGCTTACACACGTAAACTCGCAACACACGCTACTGACTAACCTAACTCTATGCTCAAAACCCTGCCACAACTCAGGCACTGAGTTGCGAATTCTCAAACTACGCCACGTAGTTTGCCCTCTAGTCACACGACTAGAATTACACAAGTTTTAAAAAAAATACAATTTAAACGCAATTTAAAAACAAAAGAAACAAAACCCTAATTTAAAACCCTTTTATTATAAACCAATACTAATGAAAAGAAGGCCGACCCAATTTGACTTAAGTGAAATATTATTCCCTTTCTTCTTTTATGTATGTCGGCCTGCTTCCTTGTGAAAAATGGTGGCTTTCTTTGTTCGTCCCTCTCTGATTGAAAATTAGGGCTTTGAATTGCTGGCTTTAAGTTGTTCGATCGAATTGGGATTTCGCTTTCTTGCTTTGTCGATCGATCATATCTTTACTTTGCTCACGGCTCCTTTGATGATCGAGTTCGATCTAGCTTCGGTATGTAATTTGTGCTTTTTTCTTTTCTGGTTTTGCTTACTTGAACTCGATTGTTGTTTTTCGTTCGTATATATTTGTTTGAATTCGTCTGTAATTCTCCTCGGCCATTCGATATTGATTGAATGTTGACGATGATTTCTGACTTTGTCAATTCGTATATTTTTTATGATGGCTTGTTCATCACAGCTTCGAATTTTCCTTGCTCGTTTCTTTACCACCATGTCTCTGACTTGTTCGACATATTCTTTGATCGATGGTGATTTATCTGACTTGGTTCGATGTTGACTTTGGTTTTGTTTTGACTTTGTTTATGCGATTCCATGACTTGATAATGTCTTTGGCCATCACGGTTGCACTGATATTGTTTCTGGTAATTTTAATTTGTACCGCAGGTGACTTTCAAACTTGATATTGATTTTCGTTAACTCGTGTTTCTCATATTACCTACTGTGAGAAAACAGTGACTTTGACTTTTCATTTTATTTGTGTATTGTCACTGCATACATGTTCATTATGTAGTTCATTGTATCATGAGTTTGTGGTTGACTTCATTCTTTGGATCGACTTTGGCCATTGAATTTTTCTCTGTAGCTTATCAGGTTCATTTTGTATTTGCGTGCTTAGGTTGTAACTGCAACCATATGTATGCTGTATATTTACTCTTTGTAGTTGTAGTCTTGTGTTCTGGACTTGTAGTGGTCTGGAGCTCGAGTTGCATTCATTAGTCTTTGCATTTGTTTTCATTTACTTCGAGACAGTTTCAGTTGGAAGTGCATTTGTAGTTGTAGTATTCCTCTGTTTAGTATTGGTGCACTTGGTTTGCATACACTATTGCATTCCTGTATATGCACTCGAGTATGATACTTTTCGAGGCTTGTTCTGTCCAGATTCATTTGAACTTAATTGTAGCCTTTGTGCATTGTTCATGTCATTAACTTGTACTGTCGGTTGAGTTCGAGTTGCTTCAATGTGATATGATTTGGTTTTTGTTTGAAATGCTGGTGCATATGCTTGCTTATTTCTTGCCAGTGCATTCATATACATGTTAAGTCTTGTTTCTTTGTACTTCTGTGTAGACTGTTTGCTGGTGCATACATTTCATTTGTTGCCAGACCTGTAGCATGCATGTTGCCATTCCTTTGGTGCAGTTTCATGTATTTTGTTTATAGCCATTTCATTATTGTTGTGTTGCCATATTAGTCCTTTTGGCCATTTATGTTCATTCCTCATAGCGTTGTGCTTGCCTATGAGTTTCATTTGGTCCAGGTTGCATATCATATTGATTGAGTCGCTGTCTTGAATCGAACTCTTCTGGTTCATGTGTACACTTTGACTGGCTTGCCCCTGACCATTTTATAAACTTGTATATTCGACCTGCACTTATGTTGAATCCAGCTTTAAAGCTCGGGTTTGACCTTGTGCTGATATTGTGACATTATTTTTACTGCACTTGAGTTGAACCCGGCGTTTTGGGTTCGACCTATGCTTACCTGTCGCTGTAATTTTATCAAGTGTATATATCGGTGTGCACGGCCTTGTGGCATATATAGTGATACACTGTATATGTCACAAGTTGTTCGTGTATGATGAATTCGAAATTAGATGATGACGAACAACCCAAATAACTGAGGCAAATATTATTTTCAAATCCACATTTTATTTTATACTCCAAAAATATTTTATTTTCAATTTTACTGCGTCCATGTATATTTCTGCTGATTGCTCAGATGCTGGATTCACATTGCAATGAAGTTGAAGATGACTATGAGTTGAGTGAATGAGTGATATGTAGTGAGGTGCAATGTAAATGTGAATTGTAATTGAAATTGTATATAGTGAGAGTTTGAAATTTGTACTATCCAAAAATTGTAATAAATATTTGTTTGAATAAAATTTCTCTTTGAATTCAAATTCTATGTTATTTATTTTATTCAGCAAATATTTATTTAATCTATGAAAAATAAAATAATACATTAACAAATACATTTAAATGAATATATATATGTTTATTATCATCAAACAAAAATCATATAATCGCATATTCAACAATCTCCCCCTTTTGATGATAACATTTAAGATTTTGAATGTGTTAAATGTATTTGATCATTGATATACTCTAATTGCTCCCCCTATTTAAATGCTTCCTCTCTACACAAACCTCCCCCTTCATATATGCATATGATTAAAAATATGCGAATGAGCCTAGATGTAAATAGAAAATATTTGACCTTTGCTTGATTTTATTTTAAAAAATCTTAACTTTTCTCTCCCCCTTTTGTTATCAGCAAAAGAGTAATAATATTAGAAAAAATGGAGATAAAGTGATAGATATTAATCCAACATTAGAATTCAATTGAATATAAATATTAAATTTCAATAAAAAATCAAACAAAAATCATAAATATTTTGTTAGGCGCATATTCCACTTTTAGAATGATGGGAATGATGTCATCATATAAAACCATACAGTTGTGTCTATTTGTGGTATATTTATATCAGGAATTTGAATATCTACCAACCATGCATAACCGTTAGGACTTTTAAATGAGATTAGCAGTATTCCAATTTTATTATAAAAAAATGAATTCAAGTATCTTCTAACCACGCATAACCGTGAGGACTTTTAAATGGGATTAGAATCAACTTGTTAATTATTAAAAAATCAATTTTGATATGCGTTCCATACATGCATAACCGTAAGGACTTTTAAATGAGCATGGAAGCACATAACAAATTCTAAGTAATTCACCTATGCATAACCATGAGGACTTTTAAATGAGAGTGAATACTTTGGATTTTATTTTATTATTATTATTATTATTATTATTTTTAAAAAAATGTAAAATGTAAAATGAATGATTCATGTTTAAAGTATCACATGTTGACAAACAATATTGAATTTTGATGAGTGATGGTCGTTAGAAATATGATAGAAATAGAGATGGTCATGGAATTTTTACCAACAAAAAGTTTTATAACTCTTGTTTAAATTTCTAAAGAAATTTACTAATTATACCGTCTCAAGTCATAATATATGATAAATATCAACACTCATCACTTTTTCAATCACTATTTATCTTTTTGATAATTATTAGGGAGTCATATTAGTCAAAATAGTCATTTCAAATTCAAAAATAATTATAAAATCAATTTTTCAAAATGACTAGTCTGAAAACATGGTCGAAAATGATTTTCTAGAAGGGGTTATATGAGAAAAATTTCTGTTATTTAAAAGTTATTTGAAATGAAAATATGCAGATATTTTCTTTGAAAAACGATGTCGTTACTAAATGTCTCAACAAAAATCACGTTCAACTAGTAATTTTTCTATCAACTAGATTACCAGTGTAATCTGCATTTGAATTTCTCTTTCACTCAAAATTATCATTAATTGAATTTGATAGTCCAGACAATGAAGCGTGCAACAAAAAATTCTCAAAATCGATGACATTCTCTTGAATTTGAATTGAAGCCGTGTAAATAATCAAAAACCGTGAATATAGAGTTAGCCGTAAAATAACCAAATATATTATCATCCAATAAAACACTATTATTAATCCAAACTAATATATTCAAAGACTCTAGAGATTTTTATAGTGTTCTTGCAATAATAATATAATGGGCCAACAATTTTGAATTAGTCAGAATCAAAAATCATCATTATTTCATCATCACATTATTGGCTGATTTAACTCATAATACGGTGCAGATTATCACATTTAATATATCGTTCAATATACTATTACCTGTTTTACCTTTACAATATTTTCGTTGTTGTCCAGTCACCTTTATACTAGGCTAAGGAACTTTGCTTTGTCGCCCATTGTGTTTCTAGAACAGCCAGAATCCAAATAACACTGTTGTTGTTCCTTAGCCTGCCACCACACCTACACGATGAATGATTTTTGTGACCTATTTGTTTTTATAGGTCCGTGATTGTTAGTGGCAGAATATTTCGAAAAATAATTTTATGGAGACCCAAAATTATTTATATATGTTCCTTTTGGCACCCAGATTTATTTAACTTTGAGAGATTTTATACTTGTGCCTTTTGGAACCCAAGTTGGTATAGTTTTCACGGGTTTGGGTCTATACCAAAAACTATTTTGATTGTGTCCAAATTTTCTACAAATTGTGCACATTGAACTTTCTTGATTAATCTCATTTATAATATTTTTAGATTGATTATACCCATGTCCTTGTCTAACTGTATTAACAGTTTGTTTCCCTAAGAGCATATTCAACGATTTTTCACTCTTGGAAAATTTATCTAAAGTCGTTGACAGTTGTTGGACTTGTGTTTTGAGAGATTCATTTTCGTTTAACAATTGTGTGCACTTTTTAATAGAGTTTTCTCTCCTAGTATTTTCATTTTCTTTTAAAACCAGAATTCCATTTTCAAGTAATTTTATATTAATTTCTGATTTTTTAATTTCTTCTTCGAATGTTGGACACTTATCACATTTAGGGATCCTGCTTTGATAGGTTTAACAAATTGGTCGAGTTGTTTATTTAAATCTATCAAAGTATCTTTTTATGATTCAAGTTTGGCATATTTCTCCCTAGGTAGTTCAAAATAGCCATTTAATTCGTGGAAATATATAAGTAATTATGAGTGAGTGAGTTTTGATACTTCTCTTGGCTCGTCATCGTCGCTATCAGTTATATTACCTTGAAGGCACATATCTGATTTCTCACTCTCACTGCTTGTACTTCAATTATCTTCATCACTTGTATTCCACTTGGCTGCAAAACTTCTCCTTTTTGGTTTCTTTTCAAAGTCGCGTCGATTTTGAGGACAATTGGGCTTGATATGTCCGGGTTGGTTGCACTTGTGACAGGTGATCTTCTGTTCTTTTGAGTAGTCTAGTGCTTTTGCTATTCTCCTTTTAAATTTTTGATTTCGAGCTGGATTTCCGTATTTGTGATTCCACTTTTTGAATTTCTTCATTAGTAGTGTCAGCTCTGCTGCTTCATCATCATCATCTCTATCATAATCACTTTCTGTTGTTCCTTTAAGAGTTATTGATTTCTTTTAAGTGTCACGTCCTTCACGCTCTTCCTTGAATTTCATTTCTAGCTCATAAGTGGTGAGATTTCCGATGAGTTCTTCAACTTTCATCTGTTTTAAATCTTTTGATTCTTGAATGGCAGTCACCTTGGCTTCAAAACTTCGCGGAAGGACTCCGAGGATTTTTCAGATTATCTCCAACTCTGTGTATGATTTTTCGAGAGCTTTTGATTTGTATACGATATTGGAAAGTCGTCCATACATATCTTTGACATTTTCTTCCTTCGCCATTGTGAAGTTCTTGTATTCGTTGCTTAGCATGGCAAGGCGAGATTCTTTGACTTGAGATGTTCCTTCGTGAGTCACTTCTAGTGTGTGCCATATTTCCTACGCAGTTAGACGATGTGTGACACGATTAAATTCAAATTTATCCAATGAACAGATAATAGAATTCATAGCTTTAATATTAGCATTTTGTAATTTATTTTCTAGTTCTGTCCATTGATCCTTTGGTTTATCTATTTCCTGATTATCTATAATTATAGTTGGTGCTCTATAACCTGTCTCAACAATATTCCAAGCGTCAATGGTTTTAAGAAAAATTTTCATTCTATTTTTCCAGTAGGCGTATTCATGATTGAACGTTGGTGGTCCAACTATGGACTGACCCTCAGTAAAAAGCAGTATTAAAAGAAGCCATTTTTAAAATTAAAATTTTTAAAACAAGAACTGATTTTTGAAAAAAAATCGAATTTTTGAAAACAAAAGTTGACTTCTATTCCTAGCTCTGATACCACTTGTAGGATCGATTTCACCCTAGAGGGGGGGGGGTGAATAGGGTGATGTTGTTAGTTATAAAAATTATTGCGGAAGCTTATAAAATTATTTCAACACAGAAATATCAAAATTATAAGAGCACATATAATAGCAGAATAATAAATGCAGAAATAGAATGACACAGAATTTACCCAGCTTCAGCAAAACCTGCCTACGTGCTGCCCCCAGGTTTCTACTAGAAATTAAGTAGTCACACGCTTACACACATAAAATCGCGACACCCGCTACTGACTAACCTAACTCTACGCTCAAAACCCTACCACAACTCAGCCACTGAGTTGCGAATTCTCGAACTACGCAACGTAGTTTGTCCCCTAGTCACACGACTAGAAATTACACAAGTTTAAACAAAATACAATTTAAACGCAATTTAAAAACAAAAGAAACAAAACCCTAATTTAAAACCCTTTTATTATAAACCAATACTAATGAAAAGACGACCAACCCAATTTGACTTAAGTGAAATATTATTCCCTTTCTTCTTTTATCTATGTCGGCCCGCTTCCTTGTGAAAAATGGTGGCTTTCTTTGTTCGTTCCTCTCTGATTAAAAATTAGGGCTTTGAAATGCCGGCTTTAAGTTGTTCGATCGAATTGGGATTTCTCTTTCTTGCTTTTGTCGATCGATCGTCTCTTCACTTTGCTCAAGGCTCCTTTGATGATTGAGTTCGATCTTGCTTCCGTATATAATTTGTGCTTTTTGCTTTTCTGGTTTTGCTTACTTGAACTCGATTGCCTTTGTAGCCGATGATGATTGAGTTTTTATATAGGGTTCGAACCCCTTGATTTTCGTTTGTATATATTTGTTTGAATTCGTCTGTAATTCTCCTCGGCCATTCGATATTGATTGAATGTTGACGATGATTTCTGACTTTGTCAATTCATATATTTTTGGCCATTTATGCGCATTCCTGATAGCGTTGTGCTTGCCTTTGAATTTCATTTGGTCCAGGTTGCTTATCATATTGATTGAGTCGCTATCTTGGATCGAACTCATCTGGTTCATGTGTACACTTTGACTGGTTTGCTCCTGACCATTTTATTAAACTTGTATATTCGAACTGCACCTGTGTTGAATCCAGCTTTAAAGCTCGGGTTTGACCTTGTGCTGATATTGTGACATTATTTTTACTGCACTTGAGTCGAACCCGACGTTTTGGGTTTGACCTGTGCTCACCTGTCCCTGTAATTTTATCAAGCGTATATATTGGTGTGTATGGCCTTGTGGCATATACAGTGATACATTGCGTATGTCACAAGCTGTTCGTGTATGATGAATTCGAAATTAGATGATGAGGAACAACCCAAATAACTGAGGCAAATATTATTTTCAAAATCCACATTTTATTTTATACTGCAAAAATATTTTATTTTCAATTTTACTGCGTCCATGTATATTTCTACTAATTGCTCAGATGCTGGATTCACATTGGAATCAAGTTGAAGATCAGTATGAGTTGAGTGAATGAGTGTTATGCAGTGAGGTGCAATGTAAATGTGAATTGTAATTGAAATTGTATATAGTGAGAGTTTGAAATTTGTATTATTCAAAAATTGTAATAATTATTTGTTTGAATAAAATTTCTATTTGAATTCAAATTCTGTGTTATTTATTTTATTCCGCAAATATTTATTTAATCTATGAAAAATAAAATAGTACATTAACAAATACGTTTAAATGAATATATATATATATATACGTTTATTATCATCAAACAAAAATCATATAATCACATATTTAACACTTTTCACTTAATTCAACCCATGGCACGTCCGAACCCATCATCTCATCACGAATTGAAATCATATGCAAAATAAAAACCTATATACACACACACACACACATATGAATTGGCAGTGATATTTGGAGAAGACGGTGGCATTGGCGAATGGTTTGGAGATGATCGAAATTGAAGGGATCAGTTTATAAAAATATAAAGGGTTGCGAAGGATTTTCATTCAAAATTAAAGAATAAAGAGAGGGCAAAGGGTTTGGCTTCGCTAATATATAAACGAGGGTTCATATGTAGAAATGAACTAAAATGAAGGATGGAGGGGGAGATATTGGTTTATATACGAGGTCTGGGGGAATAGCCTGCCTTAGCTTCTCTAGGCAGCCGAAAGCATGAAGTCCCTAAAGTTGAGTGGGACCGGGTACGATCCCTACCGAAGGGGGAACCATCCAATCCTAATCAATGTACATAAAAATGAGAAGATGGGAGAGAAAGGGATTGGCTAGATGTGACGACCCGACTTTCTCTCCATAAAAAATCGCGTCATCATGAAGAAAGAAAGGGATAGAAAAGAGAAAAGAAAGAAGAGAAAGAAGAAATAACATCAGAATCTCAATAGCGGAACGAATAAATTATAATAATAACATAAGTATTACATAGTATACAACAATTATCAGAGTTACACCGACAATACAGCACATGCTAGACAGTTATAAGCACCTGTCTTGTTATTACAACTCAAATACAACATCAACAAAGAAACCACTTAGAGATACCAACACAACGGAAAACTATATATTTACACGCGAAAGCCTCCTGCTCCAATGCTCCTCCACAATTCGTCAAAGCCAACCTGAATCCCTTGGCTACTCGTAAAAATTTGAGTACCCAAGAGTTTAAGAAAAACAGAAATAAACTCCGGGTCAGACATGGGTCTAGTGTGAGTAACAGGTTAAAGTTGCTTAACTTTTGAAAAAACCTTTGAAAGAAAAGGTATCACATAAGATTTCCTACACATAAACATGGAAAAGTTTTTATCTTATGCTAACCAAAACATTTGATAAGAAATCTAGTGATATTATAATAGGTCTAGGGTTTTCAAGTAAATAAGAAATAGCCGAAATTGTTACATGATTAAATTCTAGCTACTAGCCACAAAAGTGGGTAATACAATCAAAACCGAGGGCACTTATTGGATTTTAGATTCCATACAATGGCAAGGTACCTGGGTATCCCCCGTCACAGTACGTGGCCTAGATCACCGTACCGAGGATTACTCCCAATCCCCTGCAACATAAAGTCGGAACCGTTTCTTACTGAACAGTCCCGGACAAGACCACCCCGCAGTTATGATCAGCAACCGCACCACATAGACGAAATAAAGGGACATCTAGACAGGGGTAAATCTCATCCTACTTGGGCACGACCCACTTAGCCTTGCTGCACCTCTCCGGTTTTAGCCATTCCCGGTTGTTGAGGCTTGAGGCTATGATTACCTCTATAGGACACATCACATAGAATGTTCATCGTCCACCTGACGATGTTCTGAAAGCATTCAATCCATACAAGTTCGTTTCGGATTCGAACGAAACCGAAGGCATTATCTCGTTACACTCATTTTGGAATCACCCTCAGAGTTAACGACGATAACCCTTGCACTTTGAATCTTCATCTTAACTTTAGATTCACGACCTATCGTTAATTTGGATCGATGTGGTTTTCGGATATCCAAATATGGAAACCCGATCCCGGTCTCACCGAATCCAAAATGTATCTTTTAAGGCCAAGTTGTTTTAGAGTTTAAAACAATTCAATTTCATTATCCATATACATACAGATAGATAATTCACAACACAATAGATAATTAACATTATCATCACCAACAGATAATCCATATCATCAATATAAACAGATAATCCATACCATCATCACAATGCATCCATATCACACAGCATTATTCATCTCATAGATGAGATTACAAACCATACAAGGCAACCAATATCATCCATTCATACATAAGCAATGATTTAATGATCACACTATCTATAATTAATTTAAAATGAATTAAATTAATTACTTCATCATTATAATCCTGCTTACTTAACCATTAATTGATTACAAATCAATTAAATAATCACCATCTCATTAGTCATTTCAATTAATCATTACTGATTAACAATTTCCTAATTACAATAAGTAATTAGCCTTTAAATTAATTACATAAGTTAATTATACTTAACACTTTGCAATCAATAACTTTTAATTACTTAGTCAATTAATTAACTAAAGTTAATTACATTAATCCTTTATTAATTAATTACTTCACTTATTAAGTATTCCTTAATTAATCAATTTTAAATTTACATCATTAATTTAATTAATTAATGATTTCTAATTTAATCAATCTCTCTATATAAATTAATTACCTTAAGTAATTAATCTTGCAACTAAACCATATATATATTAATCACCCTTGATTAATAACAATCCAGTAATTAACTACCCTTAATTACTTTATTAAATAAATTACTCCTTAAATTATTATCTCAATTAATCCCTTGATTAATTTCAAAGTAATTTAATCTAAATTACTTCCATCATCAAACATCTTTAATTACATTCAGTAATTATCAATTAATTACTTCCCTAAGTAATTACAATCCCATTACATAAAGTAATTATTCATCAAATCATCAAATGTTTAAATCAATTAAACTTAATTAATTAACCTAAGCAAATCACATTAACACAATTAATTACATTAAGTAATTAATTAATTAATTACTTCCATTAAGTAATTACAAAAACAATTTCACAAATGATTATTATTGATTAATTAATCTAATTAATTATTTAAAATTAATCACATTAATTAATTGTTAAATAATCTTAAGTTAATGACCTTCATTAACCATTCTTTAATTACATTATTAAGAAATTAACTCAGATTAACCATCATTAATTACAAATTAATTAATATTTAATTACCAATTAATTAATCTTTAATTATTTAATTAATTAAGTGTTAATTGCAACATAATTAATCCTTAATCACTCGATGAATTAATCTTTAATCATTAATTAAAATCTAATTAATAATCCCTAATTACAGATTAATTAACCTTAATTAATCAATCTTAAGTCTTTAATTAATCAATTTAAAAATTCTTAATTATTTTATTAATCATCCATATCATTAATTAATTAAATAATTAATTATTCATTTTAATTAACTTAATTATTTAACGAATCCAAATTCTTAGATTCTAACTTAATTTAAGAAAACATTTCTTACTTATATAAAGTATTTAAAAACACTTTGTTTCAAATTTACTTTAAATTTCATTTTAAACTTCATTTTAAATTTTAAGATACAAATTTAACTTAAACAAGGTTTTAAAACAATTCAAAACCCTTTTTATTTCATATGTTAAAGATATATTCATTTTATAAAGAAGTTTAAAAGAAATTTAAACCCAATTTCATTTTTAAATTCAAATTAGTTCAAAATACACTTTAAACATTCCAAATTATTTAAAAACAAATTCAATTTAAAAATTTCTTTTAATTTCAAATCTGAAATACAGATTAAATCTTTATTCCAGATTTGACTTAAATTTTTGAAACTTACTTACATTTTACATCTTCATTTAAAAATTTAAATCATTTAACCATTTCTAAAATAGTTAAAACAAATTAAATTTAAAAACTTATTTTATTTTAAAAACTGAAATTCAAACCAAATTCGAGATTTTAAATCTCAGATTCAAACTCAGTTTAAATTTTATATTTTTCAATTTAACTTCCAGTTTAAATTCAAAACTAAATACCTTTTTATACTTAAAAGTTTTTAAAAACCAAACTTAAATTTCAAACTTAAATTACTTCAAAACTCAAATTCAAACTAATTTTAAATCAGTTTCAAACTCAGGTTTAACTTAGTATAAAAATTTTAGTTTACATTTAAACTCTACTTTTAATCTTTTTAAACAGAAATAGGTTTCTATTTTTATTTAAAACCAAACTTAAATTTTCAAAATTCAAATTATTACAAAAACCAAGATTTAAACTATTTGAATTCATATTTAAATTCAGGTTTTTAACTTAGTTCAAATTTTAGTTTACATTTAAACTTTACTTTAAAAATTTAAAAATTACAGAACAGGTTTCTGTTTACTTTTGTAAAACCAAAAACAACAAATACTCGAGCCTTCCCTGTATTAACTTCGATTCAGAAACCTATCTGCTTCGAGTCCTTCACTCGAGTCACCCGAGATAAACACGAGAACTAACCCACTGCAAAACAAACTTTACCAGAATTGAAAAGGTGCACCGTGCTCATGTACGGTGGCGCCGTTCAACTCCCATCACCACCGATGATCTTCTCAGGTCATCGTTCACCGTTACATCCTAAAGCGAGCATCAGATCGTTCACAAATTCATGAAATCGCACTCGAGCTCTCAACCCCCAAACCTGGAACATGAACTGGAAAATGCCACCAAACCTGGAAAATTCCTCTTTCCCATACCTTCGGCCACCAGAAAGACAACAACTCTGGCCACAACAACTACCATGCTATCATCTCCAAAAATTCATTGTACTCGATCAGTTATAGATGCCGTGGTGTTCAATTCTATCAAACCCAGTAGAACTAGGGTTCTAAATTCAAATCAAAATCATCACCACCAAAATGCAATGCAACCCGATCCAATAATTTACTCCTCATCCCTAATCACTTCTCCACCTCGAGGAGCAAATTCAACTCAATCGAACACCTAAATCAACAGTGCTAACCCAAAATGTAAAATATAGAGAATATGGGACTGCTCTCTGGTTCAAGCATTATAAATTGTAATATTAGATTTAAAATTCATGAATTTGCATGATGTTTTGATATATAAACCTGAAACATTGAATTGTAATGTTTGAATTTTCACCTTATACAAATTGTTGCTCTGTTATATTTACTTTTAGGTAATATAAAATTTTATTTAACTTATATAAAATTTTCAAAACTTACTTTATCTTGTAATAAACAAGTTTCATTCAATTGATTAAATCATAACAGCAACCAGTCAAAAGAAAAGAAATTTTTTATCACTTGTGCTTATACTGTAAACAGTCGGTAACTTAGATTAATTAAACATGCATTCATTCATACACATAGATATACTCAGAAGTGTATTGGACAACATATATAAGACTACTTATTTTCATGGATAAATCAAGCAACCATATTTTTATACTTAAATTTTAAAAAAAAATTAAGTTACTCACTGATTTTAAATATGCAGAGAAGAGCTTCAGTTTGAAAAACCCTTTTGAACATCTTTTGCAATCCTGCTTGAATGCTTTTAAAAGCTTTAAACTTTAGCTTCCTGATTTTGAACATCCTTTAAATCATTTGAAAACTTGCTTTTAAAAACTTTAGTACTTTGATCTTTGAAACTTGAGTTGCAGATGTTTTCAACTTGCTTTAATTGTTGCATGCAGGGCAATTTTTCCAGGTTTTGAACGAAATTGAAATGCAGGATTTTTGTATCCAGATTTTTTTTTTGAAAAATGAATGCACGCTCTTGAAAATGGATAAAGGATTTGATATGCATTTTTTAAAATGGTTACCAGAGTTCGATTATGAAGAGGGATTTTCGGATTTGCATGTTTTGTTTTGAGAATTGTTTAAAGTAAATGTTTTGGAATGAAGATGAGAAAAAGGAAAGAATGGGAAAAAAGCAAGTTTATATAACAATATTTCCGATTTATTTAAAATCAAAGAAAATAAAAATTAAAACAATGACACATGTCTTAAGTGTTAACACTTGTTAACTTACTTATTTATTCGCTCAACACATGTTAGATTAGGCTTTTATATACTTACATATGTCCTTTTAAAAAATTTGTATTTATAATTAAAGTGTTAATAAAAGTTTTAAACTTAATTAATTAGTTTTTAATACTTAGTTATGTATATAGATGATAATCAAAGAATAAACCAAATATTATTATAAATTAAAAAAATATACAAATCAATCATTTGAAAATAATATTTTTAATCATTTAAAATAAATTTATAAAAGAGATTGTAAATTACTTAATATTTAAATGAATAAATGTTTCATTAATTAGTTGTATTTTAACTTTCATATCTAATTTACAAATCAAAATTATTAAATCAATATTTTTAAAAAGAAATAAAACAAACATTTTTATAACTTTATTTTAATATTCAAACTTAAGTCAAAATATATTTTAAAGAAATAAAACATTTATCTTATGTATTTAAAATCATATAGTTATTTATTAAATAGCTTTGAAAAGCTTAATATTAAATAGAAACCAATTTCCAATTACCAAAATATTATAATTAGAAAATATGCTATATAAATTAAATTTAAAACAAACTCATCTATTTAAAAAAATATAAATACACACACACACACACACTATAAATAGACAACAATTTATTAGCTTATTAAAAGATAAATTCACTAATTAATTATTTATATAAAAGAAGATTATTGAATCAATTCAAATTTATTAACAAAAATTATCAAATTAATTTAAATTTTAACACAGATTATTAAATTGATATTGTCAAAAATTCCGGGATATCACACTAGAGGAATTCCGATCCCTATAAACATTAAAAAAGGGAGCAAGGGATCTAGTACGTCCCCTATGTGCATGCAAATATGTATATAAGGATTATGTAAAGTAAATCGATACATAACTGCAATGAAATCGCATCTTATTCAACAAAAATTGGTCACGACCCATGAGCATGCAAATGCATATAGGAGCCAACAACAAGAACGTGTACCTGAATGTGCACATTTATATTTCAAAAATTCAACTTTTGAAATTGATAGAAACCGAATTCTCACCTGAAGCTTTTAAGGTTGAGACTGGATCAGATAGGTAAAGCTTACTAGTATCGTAGAACCAGATATAGATGGCAACTGATGGAATATAATCCTGAATTTATACTATTGGAAATCAACCAAGTGTTATGACGATTAAAGAGGGATGCGACACTTTGGGAAAATAATTCGACAAAAGGATAGCGACTATTTATAAAACTGGATGGATTTCTTTCTGATGACTCCAACTTGCTTCATTCAAAGCACGTCATGTTCAATGCAAGACGTACTATAGGGGGCAAGAGTTATCTGGCATTTTGACCTGGCTATATCCAAACTGATTGGACAAATTGAATTCGAATGTCATCAGGGCCAGTAAACCCAAAGTGATGATTGTGGGGTCTAGAAATTAAGTACAGATGATAATATGAAGCTGTGATTGAAGGGAATTGAGAGATATGCAATACAAAATTTTCAAAGCATGGAATATAATTTAATCTAGAAAAGGGATCGGCGATAATCTCTCTTAACCAAAGAGGTCGGCTTACTTCCACCATTTGAGCGCAACTCAATGGAAAATAATCGATATTTCAAGATCCAGAAGTCCAATGCATATTAAAATTTTAGAACAAGAAGTGGGGACCCTAGGGAGTCCGACCTGGGGATTGCATACCAAAAGGAGTAGGAAAGAGGGATCGACCCTCTTCCCTCCATAGGGATTGGTCATAATCAGGTAACAACACACTTTGCAACAATGATCAAGCAATAACTCAACATCTACTAATCCAATTAGCATGAAACTTGGAGGTTAGGTATAATACAACATGGAGAATCTCCTATAAGGATCACACCCCCAAACTCCTCCAGAATAGGGTTCGCCCTTGATCCCTATTTCTAAGGATTTGGGCCATGCGATCCCTCCCGTGGGCCCCTACGGTTCTGGAGATCATTCTGTTGAATTTTTAGGAAGATATTTTGTCATCTTCCTCTCTCTATATATAGACTTGATTGTTCATTTTTGAGATATTTACACTTCTTGTTGTTTTGTACTCTATTGTAACTAAGGATTTTGATCTAGTCCCTATTGTAGTCAGTTTACAAATTGATTAATAAAGTTATCTCTTCATAGTGGACGTAGGAAAAGAATGCCGAACCACAATAAATTGCCATGTCTCTATTATTTGCTTATTTCTTATTTCTTTACCGTTATATTCTCTCTATTTACATTTAATATTCTTCATTTATTTTTCTAAAAACTATCTATTGAGTGTTTATGCCAACTTTTGGTGCAAACGATCTTCTGCACAGCTAAATCTGCCTCCTTTACGTCTTTGGATGCTTTATTTGTCAAAACCTACTAAACTTTGAGTCAGAAATAAAAACTGGTTTGAATAATAATTTGACATCTCGTTTTATCGATTTTAAATGAGACCATGCCGCCTAGTGGAACGGTTTTCCCCTCTCTAATATCCTTTAAAAGCATATCTTTTGCAATCAAAATCCTGTAACCAAGTTGGTTATAATAAGAAATATACAATTACATGTATGCATATAAAATAAGTATTCTATGGACTATCTATCCCAACATCGTAGTTTTGCTAGGCTGACTCGGGCCAATGAGACATAATAAATGTTCGAACTTGCTGTTGGAGAAAAATTGATTGGTCAGTCCGTAACTTACTACTAGGGTTAACCGATCCTAAGGTTTTGTGAGCTTACCAATAACCTACCTCTACATTGTGTATTACTTTCTATGTGTAACCTACTTTTAGTCTTACCCTTGACAAAGCCCCGTACACTGGAATTTTGGACTTATATTAGCTAGGGGCTACCAGCTAAAGTATAAGGTGCGACCCTACACCAGTCCCATCTGGTTTTCTAATCTCTGATTCATTCTCTTCGTAAAATTCTAGGTTAACTACCATATCTATGTTTCCATGAAAACAAAATCTCTAAAAATGATTTAACCCTTGAAATTATACTTAAGACATGGAAAATGTTGGTCCTTTACCTTACTCAAAATACTTATGCCATAATATATGCTTTATAAAACACTGTCGATGAAACTTGAAATCATTAGGGTCTTTGACCCTCTCAAAACTTATGCTACAAGGCCAAAACTATGTAAAATCTTTACAGCTATATAACTCGGCAATGTCATCGCCAATAAAGATCTTTGCCCATTCTAAAGCATGATGAAGTCTTTTATTTGGAAATATATGGGGATAATGTCGAAGTCATAACAATAGGTCATAGTGTTAAACTATTAAAATTGAACTTTGCCAACTCTCAAAGACATTGGCATCAATGCATCATCGAGTGTATAATTTTTAGATTATGGGATAAGCTTGATGACTATAAAAAGCATGGTCTAGGCTCGAAGACTAGTTAAAAGAGGCTTGGCTAGACTCGACAATAGGTTGAAAAAGGCATAATATAGGCTTGATGACTATCTAGTCTTCGAGTTAAAACATTGAATAGTAAATGCAGCATCATGCTTCATAGTATAAAATGCGGCAACAAGCCTCTTGGTGTAAAATATGTATAAACATTAACATCACCATGTTGAAGACCATTACTTTATCTTTGTTGTCGTAACCTCGATGAGACCCAAACCTCATCTGCTTCATGCAAAACACATTGACATTGCAGCATTATTAGGTTCCACATCGATGGTAAGCGGTGGCTTGACATAGCCAATATCGACATGGTAAAACCGTAATTAACTTAAAAACTAAAATTTTACTATAAAATGATATTACTTTTCACTAAGCCTCAATACTTTGTCAAAACCTTATTGGATAGCACACTTTATCAATTAATTTATTGGAAAAAAACTACCGCAAGCCATAATTTTAAATGCTAAACATTTTACAAATTAACCCATATTATAAAACACTTTTACTTAAACATTTATGCCCTTTTGACTTAAACAATTTATTTATCCATTCCTAAACACTTAGGGAAAATCCTCAAAAATTAAAATAAATCGAATTAATCATACTCTTCGACATTTAAAAATTTCAAGTCCAAAAATTTATTTTAATTATTTTTAATAATTAAAATATGAAATTAAATAATTTCTCCACTTAGGAAATTCATATAAAATCCATGCTTACTTGAAAAATTATAAAATTAAAAACACATTTCAAAAATTATATTATTGACATCATATAAAAATCTCAAGTCATTTGGGTATCATATGGTAGGTTTTCCAACTCAAACACATCACTAAATTTCGTATTTAAATTCTAGAAAATCACTAACAAGCGTATAATCATTCAAATTACTAAAACATGGCATAATACTTGAAAAAGAAATGGTTTTTCACTTAAAATCGAAATAAATCAAAAACATAAGATGTATATTCATTGGTCACCTTGATTTAGATGAGAAAGAAGAGATTTGGTGTAGACTTGATTCCTTTTAGGTTTGATTCCTTAATCTTGTGGTTTCCTTCTTATTTTCTCTTTTCTATGGTCAACCTCTCTCTATGTTTAGTTTGTAGGCATATAAAATGAATTAAGGACATGAAGACAGAAGGGTCTAAGGGGTAGGAATGAAGGCTATTCCCATTGTGCCCTTATCATTTTCCTCCTTATCCTAACCTTCTATATCTCTAATTTACTTTTTAACTAAGGCACGACCTAAAGTTAATTACCAAATCTCAATTTCCTTATGCCTTTATATTATTTTATTTAATTTATCTAATTAAAAATTCTAAATAATGTTAGTCAAAATTAAGGCCATTATAGCTCGGAGGAGGGGTTCTATTCACAACACTCACATTAGCATGGCTTTTATTACACTTCAACTAGTGTTTGATCTCAATTCGATCACTTCTTGCCTACTCTAATTCTATGCTTTCAACGTGTAGCAAGGAGCCATTTAGGCGTTGTTTTGCAATCTTAGTGCTCTGCTTATATGCTTTGATGCTTTATTCTATCCCTTATCCAAGGCGGCGTTTGAATACTAAGTTTCTCTTAGCGCGTTAAGAAAATAGGTGTTTTTAGTGTATCGTTTTTTTACTTTGACTAAACTAAATATAATTACACCAAAAAATTCCAATTGCTTTTGTTTATTCTTGTTCTTCAACTTATTATATCAAAACGTGTTTGTTTTTATAAATTTCAACTCAAAATATATTGAGAACCATCCGAGAATTATTTTTTATAAATCAAAGCAAACGTGCAATTTTTATGTTTCCCAAAGCTTACGATAATCGTTCTTTGGATCAAAAATATAAAAGTACAATAATTCACTAACTTTTCACTTCTTTTAAAATTGACTTAACAGTTTTCCATTTTACTTTCTTGTTCTTATTATTTTTAAGTCCATTTTAAATATTTTTAGAGTATAACATAAAGTAATCTACTATAAATAAAAAAAATAAAATTATTCACAATTATTGTGCTTTTTCATGAATTTATCATTATTAGGTATACAAATATTTAGTTATGGTTATGGCAAAAGTTTCATTAGGTACAAGCTTTATTAACATTATAAACTATGAAAGTATTTTTTATTTAAAATTTATTGACTATAAACTTAGATTACGCATATATATCACTTATTGTAGAATAATAAATAGTACCAATCTAATCAATACAAATTGGGTTTCTAACTTTATGTAATTTCTATTTCTATTATTACTTAAAGCTAAATTTATTTGAACCATATTATGTGGTGAGCATTTATTCTCGTCCAGGCTTTTCCTACACTCCACTTATACTCTAAAGTCATTCTTAATACCCAACGCTCCATTCCACCTCGAGCAACATAGCTCCAACTTCCGATGTTCGAGTTCCACCTACACCAGGAGCATGAGGCCAAGGCTTCACTATTTCTATTCCTCATCAAGCTAAGATGTCCATGACCCCATTTACTCATTCTGTGTTTGCTCTACATTATAAACCTTTTGGTCATATAGAAATCTCTTCTTCTACTGTGACACCCACTTCTAAAATTTATACAGCCTCCAGATCACACATTTATTTGGAGATAAATCTCTTTGGGGTTATGGTCCAATATAGCCTAAATGTTCTCCTTGAGGGAAGTGTAGATAAGTCTATTGAAACCATTAAGATTAGAAAGAAAACTACACATCTTGGAACAGAGTTACCAAGCAACCTAGTCAAGCCAATGATAAGAAGGATCTATCCTTATTTTTTAAAAGGAAAAATATCTTGAAGATAATAATGCTACCATCGAATATGTTGGTGCTTAGTATGAAGAAAAGCATTGTTGAAACAACAAAACTTTATAACGGTAACTGGAAGCCTCATCAATTTTTTATAAGCCCTTGATAGATGTCAGGATTTCTAATAGGAAGCTTAAGAAGGCCCACGTTTTCGAAGCCATGCCGACAATGGAATGTGATGATGCCAGAGCTCTAACTGTGAATTTTAAAAAATACTTAGTTGTGTAACAAGTGGAATTTGAGGAGCTAAGGAAGAACAAGGAAGAGCTTGAGCAAATCTTAACTGATCAGCCAGGTCTTCCCCTAAAATTTGAAGTTGACACTCTTATAGTTTCCCTCTTCGAAGCTCAAGTCAACCTAGCTCAAACTCTAATTGAGCTTAAAGATAAAGAATCTGAGCTCTAAGAGAAAAGAGGTCAAATTAATGGGCTTTGATGATGACCATTTTGGATTTCATGAAATGATCTTCTGCTTGAATAACCTCCAATGGCTATATAACTACCATGAAGTCATTGTCGATTTATATGAGAAGATCATACACAATGAGCATGAGATATCTAAGCATTGGGTTCACACATTTAGTTAGGTTAACTTCATTATCAAATATTACTTAGCTAATGACCACGAGGCTTTCGAGAGAGGAAAGGAAAAGGTTGTTGAGGATAAGGCAAGGGAAGTTGCAATAAGGTTACTTTGAAACTCTGGCCAAAGGGAGACTTCTACTTCCAACATTCCTGAAGTTCGCACTACTTTTGGATCATCTGCACTTCCCACAACGTACAACAACTTGCACCCTAGTGGACCTAAATTGCTAAATCAAAATTCCAATTCCACCAATGTATGGATCATTAGTTTTGTATCCTGCAAATAAATAATTTTTATTCAGAGGACTATTGATATAATTCACAACGGAATAGTAAAGTACAATAAATCATATAGTTACTAACCAAGATTGACACTTCCAATCTCTAGTGTCCTTGTGACTATTGAGCATACAAAAGGAAACTTGTCCTTCCACTATTCCTACCTTGCACCAGTACATGTCCCTCTAAAGCTATCATGTAGGTTATAATGAGGAGGAGGTCAGAACAACATTTCGGTGACCGGTAAATTATACATTTTACACATAAAATTAGTTTATTCCGATTGCTTTCCGTCACATGCTATGCCTTTTAATTTTACTTAGCCATCTCGACTCCATGTACATGTACGATATGCCCAATCTACTAGAAGTAGACCATAACTACATATGTGTGTGTATATAGGAACCACGGTCCCCCGTCTTGACCAAGATACTATCCCCACTATTTTCCCTAACCCAGCACCTTATCGGGATTCATCATGAATGCAGTATCACCTCATGTCGTGGTGCATACCAAGGAACTTCCGCAGTGCATAATAACAACATCATATAGTTTAGCTGTATTCTATCCTACAGTGCTTAAACTCTGCTCCTTGGACTTATGGACTCAGATCCATAGGCTATAGAGGACTTAGCTCCTTAGCCTATTGTGGACTCATCCCCATGAACTACCCCATTCGTCTTTTAAGACCTCTCTTAAGGGTTACCTAGCCTTATCGTTAACAAACAAACTAGCAAACAAATATGACAGTGCCTGATCAAACGTAACCTACACTAGTAGTTGGTGTATCGCTAGGTGTTACTCTCATCTTTCCTACTGACCCTTCAAGATCGATAACATTCTCGACCTATGTACAACTCCTGCTCCCTAATATAGTATCAACACACTGGCATAACATAGATCTTTGCTCACTGTCCCATTTAGATTGCCTAATGCGATCAAGGCAACACCCTCCTAAAAGATTAAAATAGACCCTACTGGTGTATTTCTTCGCCTATATGCAAGCATATATAATTCCACGGGTCATATAGTTGGAGCCTTGCATCAATATAATGTATACACAACTGTTAGTACCCCCTTGTGGTGGGTAGATTTCTATTGTATAACGATACCGACCTCACATTCTAACTCATTCCAATGACTATGCCATTCTTATCTACTTAAGTTATCTACTAACTTTAATAATTCACAGCCATCATAAACGCATACTTAAGGCTACATGTGTGTGTACATAATGTATGTATATATGCATATATTTATTACTATTCGTTTGATTATTATGCCTCCACTGTTCACTGTTAATAACATTATTTTACTTCTTCGTGCATTTACTTCTTATTTAATTCTGGGTCATTTACCGCTTTCTTTTAAAAGTTCTAAATATCTTTTCCCATTTGCTTCCCTTTTCACACTATTCAATTTTCTATCTCTATTCCATTTCTTACCTTTTATTTCTCTTCCTTGTTTATAGGACTTTCCACACCCATTTATTTTTAAATAATACTTGCCCATCTTTTCATCATTTTTATTTAGTTTTTGTCTTGGGTATATTGCATATATATTAAGTCTTCTCTTAGATCATTATTATTATCACATTTATTATTCTTCAGTTAATCTTTAAGGGTCTCTGCATTTTAATGCATTGGAATTACGTCTCTCCCAAATGGAAAGATTAACACCATAGATTATCCAAAAGGAGAATTTGTGTTATATTTGAAATTACAAAGAATTATCTTTTTCATATTTATTAAAATAACAGTACAATATACTGCCAATATCCCTATTTTATACATATCTTTCTTTTTGGCATATTCCTTGTCATTTCAAATGATGCACTTTTGTTTATAGATCTAAACTTTATAATCTATAGGAATTTAATTTGGAACCCTCTACATTCCATTAAAATAAATTACTACACAAATCCCAATAATTTATATGTGATAACTTAATTTACATTTTACTTGCATATGTCGTTTAATCTACAAACCTGTAACTATCATATAATTTATAAGTTTCAGGGATTACTACTGCCCAATAATGAATTTAGGGACTACTGCCACCTAATATTTTTTAGATTCACGTACATTCAATATATATTTTAGGCTATTAATCACAGAATATGTAAGCAAGGTTTATAAATTCATTACACATATGTAATTTTAGCCTACAACTCCGATTTACATTTTAGGCTTACAGGAACAGATTCGCAATGATATAAATCGCATATTATATAAAAATATATATTTCTCACTCAACTTTTTAGCTTTCAAAATCTCCAGATCGAATTCCTGTCATTCAGATTGACTCACTTTTCTCTCTTTTTGAATACATACATCGCAAGGATATATATAATTATCAAAAATCTAGATCAAAGAAGAGATTTGGAGTTAATTTAAACATTAGATCCTGATTTATAATTTACCTTGGTTTTGACGATTTGATTCGACACTACTTTTCTTCTCAATCATCCTCTACTATTCTCCACTTGTATATATGTATAAACTATAACTATTTTTAAGAACTAAGAATTTTATGAAGAAGAGAAAATGATAGAGCACCGACATCTGATAGAAAATATAAGAAGAAAAATGAGGGGTTAGTTTCGTATTTAAAGGGTTTGAATCAATGTTAGCTATTCGATTAAATTATTTTAAATTCGGGCCATTCAATCACTTCAATAATCTCGAATTTACAATTCAATCGGTCGACTAGCAACCCTTAGCTGTTGACTATTGACGGCCGACCGACCCAAGTTTAGGGTCGACTGGTTGTATTTATTAACGATAGTTTATTTATAGTGTTAATTTTTTTTAATTTCTTTCCCTTTTCACCCGATCAAGATATTTTGTTTCCGTATTAACTTTTCTTAAACCCTAAAAAACTATTAATGTTAATTAATTTTTGTTTCCTTAGTGACGTATGTATTTATTTTCTACTCGAATTGTTCAAACTCTAATAACCTTTTCATTCAAACTCCGATCGAAAAATCTTATATATGAAAACTGATCAAAAAATCCCCATGAACCCAATGCTACAGGTTTCGTAGCCAAATTTTGACGTTTGTGAGAACTATAGTTTCCACTGTTATTACTTGTCAATTAATTTCGTTTTAAATTAATTATCATAAACATTACAGGAAGTTACGTTCTCCTACTTAAAAGTATTTTGTCCTCAAGATTCCTTAAGGACAGAATCACATAACACAACTTGCAACCATTCAAAACTATCCAACCAATTATAGTACAACAAATTTTTTTTACAACTAATCTTGTACAAGTGCACGATGTATCATATGATATGCGTTCTTAGCAATTCTAAACCCGTGCCTCTTATATTAAATCATTCTTTAAAATAATTATGAAAATTTGATGCAAGCAACCTGTATATACTAAAAGTTTTATATGTATGAAATTTTTGAAAAATAAAAAACTTTGTTTTTGCATTCAACTTTTCCTACACTTCTACCAATAGAAGTATAGTTTAACCAGTTTTTCATCCAAATCCTACCATCCAAAATACTAGCACACCATTGCCAACATCTAAATTTGGAAAAAAATCAATTTTCTAAACCTATATTCTTTATGTTGGAGAAGCGCTTAGATGGAGAATTCCATATTTCCATCCTTTTCTTGTGCACCATTTTCCCACTATATCTTGGAACCTTCTCTTTTACCCTCAATTCTTCCTAACTTTTCCAAGTACAATCCACATATGTCAATTTTATTTTTAATTTTTTGAAAGCAGAATTATTTTAGAACTATTTTTGTTCACCTATCGATAAGGCATGGAGACATAGGCCATAGCTAGAATAACTTTTTCCTTGTGCTAAGTATATGGCATTTCCAATCAAAAAATTTCTTCTTCTTTTTGTCTATTCAAAACCCTTTTAAATTAAAATTTTGAAATGAAAAATCTTTAAAATTCAAATATTCATTTTAAAAAAATATTTTCATAAATATATTTTATTTTTAAAATCAAAGAATTTATTAAAAAATTTAGAAGTATATAAATTTTTAAAACAATTCATACCACATCCCACGTAGTTGGGGTTCATCCAATAGTTTGATCTCCATTATGGAATTTATTCTATTACAGGTAAATGTCAATTTAAAAAATATTTTCGTTTATTTTAAAATAAAAACTAGCACATAAGTTTATTTATGAATTTTGGTTTTTAAGGTGTAGGGATAGTGACCTATAGTATTGCAACAACCTTTTCCTGTCCTTCGTTCGCCAAAATTTATCCCCAAACCTTTATTACTTCTTGGGACCTGCCATAACATTTCTTTTAGTAGCTAATTCAATGCTTCCTTAATTTAATTTATAAACTTCTAGCCTTTTATTTATTTTGCATTAGTTAAGTGTCTCCATGAGATTTCCTTACTTACACAGTTTTCCAATTAATATACCGGTCCATCCATAAAACCGATTTTAGAAAGAAACATTTTTCTTGATATTGTATGTGTTTTATACGACAAAAACAACTGATACTCACAACCCAAACATAAAAGAAGTAATTGCTGGAAGCTATCCTTCAACATTAACTGACATTTATGATGTTGTGGTCCTATCACCGTACTAAAATTAAAGGGATTTTTTTAACATGTCATTCCATTATAACCCAAATATCTTAACTTCTTTTGGCTTCTAATAATTAATGTCCATCCATATCACATCCAACTAGGGATAAATCATGCATCCCTACTCTGTAGTGGGTAAAAAAATTATAAATTATGCACACTTAGAATTACTTATTGGCAAATTGACCCGGCAGAATAATCTTTCCACCATTTATCTTGCCTTCCTTAACATTGAGTCTACTGACATCCTCTATGTCTATTTGCCATCTTATTACTTCTGTTACTATCTTCTTGTCATTCAGACCCTTAATAGTATTCTCAATTTTTTTGTATTTAAATTCTTTATCCTTGACCTTTCTCACAAGCATGTTCTAGAACTTGCAGAAGTGTACTTTGATATCATTCATCATTCCTTTGAGTTCTTCTTATGGCTTGCCAACTCATAATTAAACATTCTTAGGTTCTCACCAATATTCCTTACACTCTACAGAGATTCCTTATTGTTATTCTATGAGCCACTAATTTCTTCATAGCCTTACATTTTACCCCATCCTACCTAGGCAATCATACATATCCACTCCCAACTAACATTTCAATTTGGTTTTTGCCGCTTTTTTCAAA
Source organism: Allium cepa (assembly GCA_030765085.1). Lineage (NCBI taxonomy): Eukaryota > Viridiplantae > Streptophyta > Magnoliopsida > Asparagales > Amaryllidaceae > Allium > Allium cepa. The sequence goes on from CM060941.1 coordinate 431,853,365, forward strand.
AATTAGAACTTAAAAAAAATTTGAAGCACTTAATCCCAAAATTTTTATCTTTAGAAATATAAACTTAGAAACATTTTATTAAATTAAAAAATAATGTGGATTCTTATCTTTTAAAATTATAATTTAGGATATTTGAATTAAGCTTTATTTATCAAGTCCAAAAGAAAATGTGAGCAATTTAATTTTAAAAAGTCCCTTTCCTTTTCCTTTAATTCAACTTTTCCTTTAAAACCCTTTGTTAATAACAAGGATTTTTACTTTAGGGATTTTAACTCAAACAATTCACTAAGTCATGCTTTTAAAAACTCAATTCCTATACCGAACCATTTCTTTAAAAATACATTTTACAATGTTTTCAAAACATCTTATATAATTTTAAACAATAAAAACTAATGTAGAAAAGAAACTTTCATCCTATTATTTTTCTATTACTTGTTCTATCTCCACTTTCAATCCTTGGTAGTCTCTAATGTCATGTAAGGGCGACATTTTAAGAGATTCAGCAATCAATGTGTACCACCATGAAAAATATCATGTTTCCTTTGTTTTGCATTTAATTTTCTATGTTTCTTCTAATTAGATTGCTAGCATTATTTTTAATATAATCCCTGAACGTCGTTTTGAATTACTAACATTAGTTTATATAAATTACTAATATTGTTTCTATTTATATCTTATAATATTACTGCTATTTAACTGTACTAAAATAGCTCTTATTTAATTTGCACCTCTTTATACAACTTTTCCTCTCAAACTACTATCTCGTTTATTAAACAATCGTAATGCGTTCGCTTACTACTTTGTTTTACGTTTTGTCCCCTTTCCTGTTCTTTTTACCCCCATTTCAAACTTGTGCTCCTTCCTATTGTCCATCCCTAAAATGAATTTCACAACTTAAAATTTTCTTTCATCTTAAATAAACCACCGAGTTATATACGCATTAATATTTTTCAAAAGAAATAACTTTTAATTAAAACCCTATTTACTAAAATTTCCAATTTAATTAATTTTAATTTATACTAAAACTTATTAGTTAAATAGAACATTTTATTTAAACGAAACATAGGTATTTTGCTAAAATCGTTAAATTCTTCCATATAGGGTCGGACTTAGAGTTGATTTTCATTTGTTTCTTCTTTTGGACTTTTCTTCTTTGTACTTAATTACTAACTTATCTTTTTCCAAAATATCAAAAATCCTATTATTATCTTGGAGTGACGGTCACGCACCTTCTTTTGGGAACATATTTAATTCTTGCTTTCAGATATCTACAACATATAGACTCTTACTTTCCCCTTATCTGGACAATCCTATGGTGACCTACATCTATTAGGCTATCGAAGGCCCAACCAGGGAGTTACATATTATCTAGCTTTAAGAACCTTCGATATGATACACTCATGCCTTTATTAAGTCAATGCCTTTCCCATACGACCTGTTTCTCGTAGGGTAATCGGTGTGGGTGTATATCTCAATTTCATCCATTATTCCAACTTATAGTCGTAGAACCTATCTTTCAATGTATGGTTTTAATTACTCTATAGTTAGAATTTATAGGATTTGGCATATAATATATTTATATTTATAGGGAAAATACATATACGTTCACTCAACATTTCCTAATTTTGAAGATCGACTAACCTGAACTCTAATTCCAAATGCAACAACCCACACCCCCGTGAGCCTGAATTTTCACAAAATCGGAAACCCAAGTCCACTAAACTATGAATGATTAGTTTGGTATCCTATAAATAAATAAATGCATATTAGAGGACTATCGATATAACTCACAACTGAATAGTAAAGTACGATAAATCATATAGTTATTGACCAAGATTGACCCTTCTAATATCTAATGTCCTTGTTAGTGTTGATCATGCATAAGGAAAACCATCCTTCCACTATTCGTGCCTTGCACTAGTACCTGTCCCTCTCAAGCTATTCCATGGATTGTAATAAGGAATGGGTTAGAACAACGTTCTGGTGACTTGTAAATTATATATTTTTACATATAACACTAGTTTATGCCAATTTCCTTCCATCACATGTGATGTCATTTAATTTTACTTAGTCGTCTCGACGCCTTGTACGTGTATGATATGCCATATCTACCCAAAGTAGACCATAACTACATATATGTGTATACCATGGTTCCCCTTTGGACCAAGATATTATCCCTGCTAGTATCCCTAAACCAGAACCCCATTAGGATCCATCATCAATGTAGTATCACATCTTGTCATCATGCATACCAAGGAGCTCTCATGGTGCCTAATAATGGCGCATATAGTTTAGCCCTAATATATCTTGCCTTAAGGATTTTCTACCTGTCTGCTTCCTATTGTGGACTAGCTCCACAAAGTATTGTGGACTTAGCTCTTCGGACTATAGAGGATTCAACTCCTCCTGCTATTATGGACTCATCTCCATGGCCTACCCTATTCGTTTGATAGACATCTCTTAGGTTTACCTAGCCTTGCCGTAACAAACAAACTAGTAGCGGTGCATGGCCTAACATGATCTATATTAGTGGAAGGTGTAGCTCGTTAGGTGTAACCCTCGTCTTTTCGGCTGACCATTCAGGACCGACAATGTTGTCGACCTATGTACATCTCCTATTCCCTAATATGATAGAAACAAACTGACATGACATCGATCTTTTCTCACTATCCCATTTAGTTTGCCTAACGTGATCAAGGCAATATCCCTCCTAAATGATTGAAGCATACCATACTGGGTTATTCCTTTACCTATAATCAAGCTTATATAATTCCATGGGTCCTACAGTTGGATATATCCCACATCAGTATAATGTATACACAACTGCTTCTAGCCCCTTACGATGGGAAGACTTCTTACTGTAACACTACCGATCTCGCATTCTAACCCATTCTACGGACTATGTTTTTCCTAGCCACTTGAGTTATTTACTAACTTTAATAATTCACACCCGTCATAAATGCATACTGAAGGCTACGTATGTATATGTATGCATATATTCATTCATACTAGTTTGATTATTATGCGTCCACTGTTCACTATTAATAACATTTCTTTACTTCTTCATGCATTTTCACCTTATTTAATTCAGGGTCAATTACCGCTTTTTTTTACAAGTTTAAATATCATTTCCCATTTACATCCCTTTTCTCACTATTTATTTTCCTATCTCTATTACTTTTTCTAAACCTTTTATTTCCCTTCCTTGTTTAAAGGACTTTCCATACCCTTTTATTTTAAATTATTACTTGCCTACCTTTTCATCGTTTTTATTTAATTTCTTTCTTGCATATATTGCATATATACATATTAGTTCTTCTTTTAGACTGTTAGTATTATCACATTTATAATTATTTAATTAATCCTTAGGGGATTTTGCATTTTAATGCATTGGAATTATGTCTATCCCAAATGAAAAGCGTTAAACTAAAAATTGGCTTAACACCTATGATTTCATATAGAGTGGAATCATTTTGAAAAATTGCAATGATATACATTGGTTTCAATACGGTCACAAGGTTTAATCAGGGTTCTATGTCGCATGTTTAAAGGTAATTAGGTGAGTCATATAGATATTTTGCAGTCCATTTTGTTCATATGTTAGTGGTCATGATAGTCCATATGAATGGTATACTCTAGTTCAACCAAGGGCTTAAATGGCATTAGGAAAATTGATATGCAAGTCGAAATTCAAATCCAACTATAAAGTCGCATATGTCCAATGTCATAAATAGCTAAATATGCAAGTATAAAGGAACTATGTTATACGATATCAAACCACCAATTTCTATATTCACAAAAAGTCCAAGGGTTACAAATAGCTCTTGAAATCCCCAAATCAATTTAGGGTTTTACAACTTTTAATTAGTGAAAGGGAGAAAGTAAAAAAATCACGATCCCCTCACTAAATCGCGAAGGGGTCCTATTTATAGGAATGTCAATCACATAGGATGATAGACACGTGTCCCGGCTTAAGATCCGAGGACTCTGATAACTCCATTTTTATAACACTTTCGACACCACTTGCTAATAAAATCTAGGCAGTCTTTGTGTCTTTAGCGATTTGACATCTCTTATCGCTTGTAAAAGCTCGACATTCCTTATTGATGTAGAAGTTTGATAATAGTTTCTCTTGACATTCTTTAGAAACCTTAACTTTGCTGTTAAGGCTCACCATCCTTTAGAGATTTTTCCTTTATTTTTTAGGATAGCATCTTCTGTTTGCGGGTATTTGATAATACCTACTACCGTTGAAGCTTAATATCCCCTATTCCTCTGTTATAACTCAATGTCTATAAACATTTACCGCCTCGACACCATCATAACCTTTTAGAAACTTGACACCCTCTCTTTATTGTTAAACATTTGATTCAATCTTTATAGGATTGATGACTCTATGCGAGAAGCCCGATATCTTTAGAACCTTGAAGCTCGACTTCTCCAAAACCTTGTGATTCGACATCCTCAGAACCTTGAAGCTTGACACCACCTCTACTTTAGATATTCGGTATTTCCTTCAGATATTTGCTTGTCATTTTAAACTCGACATGTTATCTATTTATAAGCTGGACATTTCTTCATCTTATAGATTCAACATCTTTTGTAACATCCCTAATTTTTAATAACATTATTCAGAAGATTTACTTAGATAAACTAAATAGAACAGCGATGGTAAAAGGATTGAGATTTTAATAAATTACATATTGGGTCGTGCTTAATAATAAGTATTTAATGGGCATTAAATTGGTTTACAAGATAACTAAATTACACATGAGCATATTAGTAAATAGCCATTTTATTTTACATGGCTATAACTTCTCATGTTGTACATTCACGTTCATTTTTCTTAAATAAAAAATAAAATGCAAACCCTAAGATAGCCGGCCATTAACAAGGAGGAAAAGAGAAATTTCAATCTAAAGATCAAAAGCTAGGTAGGATAATCAACAACAAATCTCAAATTCCTTATCAAGTATAAGGTGAATTATAATTTTTTGCCATCTTTATTTTATTTTATGACTATGTATTTTCGGATTTATGATTTAATTCATTCTTAATAATGATATGGATGATGATATGCTTGAATCACATTATCTTCGAATTATTTTAATTTATACACATATGATTTTGCTCGGTTTTAGGGAAAACCAAGGGATTATTAATTTTAAAATGCCATGGAAAATTTTATATTAAGAAAAACAAGATTTTAGAGTTGGATTTTAATTTTTGGAATTTTCCAAGCTACAGAAATTTTATTATGAATTTTTCATGGTAAATATGAAGTATTTGGGTCAAAAATTTATTTTGAATATTCGTGGAAGAATTTAGGTCAAAATTTTTAATATGTTTGAGTACATAATGAAATTGACCTTTTATGATTTTTGGGGATTTTTTCCAGTTGATTTATTTGAGAAAATAAATTATTGTTAAAGAAGGACTTTCCTACAATTATAGGTTTTGTCATATGGAAGGGCTTGATGTTATAAAGCTTTGATTTAGACCTGACTAATATGGCAGTTTTTACTTGTAAAGTATTTGAATTTTTTTAAAGAAGCCAATTAAGGAGTTACAAATGGTAGGTTAGTTATAAAGGAATTGCTATTTTTAGCTATGAAACAACGTTTCAGGAAAAAGGAGGTTCCGCCTTTTTCGGTGGAACCTTTCGACTACTTTACCTCCGCTCTATCTTAGTCGAAACCATCACTGTACATTGTCGGAACCAAGGCATAAGGTATTAATGGAATTGGTACGAGGTGCGTTGGTAAGTAGCGGAACGTAGGGTGTCGAAAGCTATGCTTTCGTTAGAGTCGAAACCAAAGTTCAGTTTTAAAAAGATCAATGCCTGCTTAGTTTTTGTAGGGCTTACGACCGAATCAATACCCTATAAAGTTGAGACATTTGTGTGTTTTCTAAAGATAAATTCCTGCCTTATTTTACTTAAATTCTTCAACATAGCCGAAAGTTGTTCTTTCGAAAGGGAATTTATAAATAACTTTCGAAGGGGAAATTTTTCTTTAAATAAGATAATTTCGGAAGGTTAGTTTTTGACGTAATCGAAATCTAACTGCTATTTTCCTTCTGAAATATTGAAGTCATCAATAATTTTAAAACGTTATCCTTGTTTTTACCTAGGCTATGCCGCTTTCTAATTGCTTTCAAAAGGGGTTGAGGGTTTTGAAGATGATGGAGTTGAAAGGGGGTTACAACTCTGTCCTTCGAATTTTTAATTTTAAAGGTCTTTTCTCTCAAACTAGATGGTTTCGACATCATCGAATTTTCCCCAAATTTATTTTTGTTGGTTTCGAAAGAGATACTTTCATATATAAACGTTTTGACCCAAATGATGTTTCTAAAGAGTAAATCCAATGCTTTAAAAGTGGTACTTCAATTGTTTCGAAGCTATGTTTTAAAGAATGTTTCTTGATTCCATCGAAAGGTATCATTGATTTCAAAAGATATATACTTAGTGTTTTGAAAAAGTGGTTTTCTATGCTTTCAAAGGAGGTCATCTAGTGGTTTCGAAAGTGATGTTATAAATTTTCAAAACAAATAACCCATTCTAATTTTTAAAGGAAAAACCATGGCATAAATAAAGATTTAAAAATGTTATTCACATTGCTAACCCATAACTGTATTTTGGAAAAGGGTAGAATAACCAACTAGGTTAACCCAGTAGTGAATATAACTTAATAGATGTTAATATCTTAACAAAAGATATTGGCAGGTCCAATAGGTTTACAGTAAGACCATGAAAACTGTATGATATTGGCAGGGGCCAATAGGTTCATAATCAGCTCATAAAACTATGATTTGATACTGGCAGGGGCTAATAGATTTGTAGTTAGCCCATGAAAACTATATCTGGATTAAGTTATTGACATTCAGTCAATAGGTTCCTAGTTAGCCCATGAAAACTAGGATAAGAAATAAGATATTGGAGTTACCAATAGGTTCTTAGTGATCCCATGAAAACTAAGTAACTGGACAGATAGATCATAAACATTTAACATGTTAATATTAATCCTAGAACCTATAATTGAGATAGATAGTCAGAATGAATGGAGATCGGTAGTCCAGATTTGATTTACTTTTTTGCATATCATTATATAGTTTTTGAAATAATATGTTTTAACCATTATGGATATAGGAGCACAGTATATGGTTTTACAAATGTTTTAGGATACTAGTGAGGGGAAAACCCATTCCGCTATGCGGCGTGGTCTTATAAGATATCTATATGGTTTGAGATGGTAAATTATTATTCATACTAGGCTTTATATTTGACTCGAAGTTATTTTTTTCCGCTTAAACTCTTGGGTATTCAATTGAATTTGAGTAGGTTGCGAGTTAAGGTTTTCAAGTGTTCTGTAGATGAATAAAGCTTTCAAGGAAGTGCAGGAGGCAAGCTTGTTATTAGAGTTCTTTTATTTCCACTGTGTATTTTGTTTATAAAGGATAATTGTTTTCTTGCGTATCTGTATACTCTGATCTACCTAGGGGGCATCTTCATATGTCGCACTTGGTGTATTTTGTAATACTTATATGTTATCTAAATGTGGTTTGCGAATTGGGATTATGTAATCGAATTAGAATGTTTTGAAATGGAATGTAGAATTTGTTTGTTGTTTAATATTTTTTTCCATGTTCTTGTGTTTCTATGTATCAATGTATCTAACGTCGTCGTATTCATCTAGGTTTAGTAACTATGGATGACTACAGCATCCATAGCCTTCAGTCTTTGGCCTCCAAATAAGGGTACGTTACAAGTTGGTATCAGAGCATAGGTTTATGAAATTTTAAAAGAAACTTAAACTTAAAAGATTTTCCAATCATAATCCAATAGATCAGATAATAAAATTGGGGTATGGGTTAATGTTATATTGAATTATTTTATTTACTATATATAGTTATGTATATATAAATAAGTATTCCCTACTCTCTTAGACCATTCTTCTGTATCTTGCTAAGGCTCGTATGCAGATTTACGAGAAGGGAGACATGGAAGCCGGAAACGGAAGATGATATATCGGTGGAGGAAGCACCACAACTAATGGAAATGCTTGACCCACTACCATTAGGAATCCGGGTTGACAGGCTAATGCTAGTAATCAAAATGCTGATGCCAACGTGAGTGCTAGAAATCTTCCAGTAGATATGGGAGCGATGCATCAGTTCTATGCTGGTTTGATGCAAGCTGGGGATACTGCTAGAGTTGCTGGAAATGTAGGAGGAGCTAACCCTATGGCCGCAGTTGGCAGTATTACTTTGCTGAGTAAAGATTACACCAGTTTGGTTGGGAAGCCATTCTTGGGAATAGAGAGTGTCGTAGAAGTTCAGAATTGGCCGTTGCATTGTGAGCATACATTTACTAATTTGGGTCTGAATGATGTGCGAAAGAGAAGGTTGGCCTCTAGACAGTTGTAGGGGTCAGCAATACATTGGTGGTATAGTGTCACTGCCGGAGTACTGGAAGAGTAGTTAACTTGGGCTGATTTTAAAATGAGATTTAAGCATAATTTTGTATCTAAGTTTGCTAAGATTGAGTTGATGAGGAAGTTTATAGATTTAGTCAAGGAGAGATGTCATTAGTCGAATATGCTTCTAAGTTTGAAGAGCTGTTTTGATATGGATATGCTACTATAGATACTAACATCAAAAGGAATGAAAGGTTCATTCGGGGACTGAGGTCCGAGCTTGCAAGAAAAATCATGACACATGTGTTGTGATCCTTGTAATATAGTCGTGAAGATGGCCATTCACTATGAGGAGTTACTTGCTGATTTTGCTAAATAAAGGCCAGTGGAAACCCTGGGCTCTCAGGAGAAGAAGAGAAAGTTCTTTAAGAAGAAGGGAACCCAGAAGGGATATACTGCTAAGAAGTCAAAGGCTGAGGTAGTTTGCTATAAGTGTGACAAGAAGGGTCACTTTGCAAATGAATGTCGGTCGGGAAATAGGAAGAAAGTTGCAAGTAAGAAGAATGTGAAATGCTTCAACTGTGATCAAGTTGAGCACTACAAGAATCAATGTCCAGAGCCAGTTAGGGAGGGCAAAGGAAAGGTCTTTGCTATTGGATCAGCTAGGCTACTGTGGCTGATAAAGGAAAGACTATGATGGAAGGTACGCTTTTGATTCAGAGTATTTCAGTTAGAGTATTTTTTGATACCGGTGCATCACATTCATTTATATCTCAGTGTTTGTTGATAGATTATGTCTAGAACCTACCTACCTTGTTACTTTCTTAAGGGTTGCCAATCCAATAGGAGGGTATGCAATAGTAAGGATAAGATGTGACTAGTTAGAACTTGATTTGTTGGGTCATGAATTTACATGCAGTTTGCATGTTATCGATTTCGTAAATTTTAGAATCATTTTGGGTATGGATTAGTTGAGTAGGTATGAGGCTAGAATATTTTTTCAAGATAGGGAAATATCACCGAGACACCCTGATAGTCATAACCGAGTGACATTCTCAATAGAGAATACTGGTCGCATTGTTAGAGCCATGCTTAATGCTATGGAGGTAGGAAATGAGTTAAGTCGGTTTCGGATAGCAAGAGAGTTTGCAGATGTCTTTGAGCAAGTCACAGGGCTACCCTAAAAAGAGCTATTGACTTTAGAATAGATCGTGTGCGAGGAGCTGAACCTGTAAGTAGATCGCCTAGCAGGATGACACCTAGTGAGATGAAGGAATTGAAGGTGCAACTAGTGGATCTAGAAGGAATGAATTTTATTAGACCAAGTTGTTTGCCATGGGAAGTAGTCGCGGTGTTTGTGAAGAAACCAGATGGGTCGTTGAGGATGTGCATCGACTATCGTATCTTAAATGAAAGGACAATTAAGAATAAGTATCATTTGCAAAGAATAGATGATCTGTTTGATTAGTTAAGCAGAGCCAGAATGTTTTCCCAATTAGACTTAGCGAAAGTTTCCATCAGTTAAGAGTGGCATAGGATAGTATACCTTTGACAGTATTTTGAATTAGGCATGGTCCATATGAGTGGTTGGCAATGCCATTTGGATTGGCAAATGCACCTGCTTTCTTCGTAGACTTGATGAACCGAGTTTCCGAGAGTACTTGGAGAGGTTTGTACTAGTGTTTATAGATGATATTCTAGTATACTCTAAGTATAAGAGAGAGCATGAAGTTCATTCTAAAGTGGTGCTTGAGGCGCTGAGGCAGAATTAGGTTAAGGCGAAGTTTTCTAAGTGTCATTTTTTAAAGAAAGAGATAAAATTTCTTGGTCACATGGTTTCAAAGAAAGGATTGTCAGTCGATCCAGATAAGATCGAAGCCGTGAATAATTAGAAGAGATCAGAGATGTTGACTGAGATCAGGAGTTTTCTTGAACATGCTGGTTACTACCAGAGATTCATTAAGGATTTCTCGGGGATAGTAGCACCCTTAACTAAGCTAACCAGGAAGGAGGTGAGATTTTTTTGGTTCGAAAAATGTGAGGAGGTATTCCTTAAGCTAATATATTTGTTCACCTATGCACCCATGTTAGTAGTTCCGGACGGAAACTAAGGATTAGTGGTGTATACTGATGCATGTGGAACTGGATTAGGAGTGGTGTTGAAGCAGAATGGTAAAGTTATTGCCTATGCATCTAGGCAGCTTACACCGCATGAAGTTTAATATCCTGCTAATGTTTTGGAGTTGGCATTTGTAATCTTGGCATTGAAGATTTAGAGACATTATCTCTTAGGGGAGAGATTTGAGTTGTATACCGATCATAAGTCTTTATGGTATTTATTCTCTCAGAAGGAGTTGAATATGAGACAGCAGAGGTGGTTGGATTTTTTGGCTACATATGATTTTGGTATAGAATATACACCAGGAAAAGGTAACAAGTGGCTGATGCTCTTAGCACAAAACACTAAATTGCGGTGTTAGCTATGTTAGCTGAGTGGAAGGATTTAAAAGCTTTAGTTAGTTGTGATGTGCAGTTAAGATCGACTTCTTGTTATAGGCAGAGTACCACCATGTTATCTTGTTTAGAAATTCGACCAGTATTGATTGAGAAAATTGCTTCTAAGTAGAAGGAGGATCTAGTATTAGATAAAAGAATCAGAAGGCTTGAGGTTGGAACTGAGATCGATGATCTAAAGGATTTTATCCTTGACCAGAAAGGATGACTAAGGAAGAAGGGCCGGTTGTGTGTTCCGGATGTGGAGAACTTGAGAAAAGAAGTTCTTAGAGAATTCCATCAATCTAAGTTTACAATTCATCCTGAAGGAACCAAGACGTACCATGATACGAAGAGGAGCTTCTATTAGGAAGGCATGAAGAGAGATATTGGCTTGTGGGTTAGGCAATGTGCAAACTGTCAATAAGTTAAAGCGGGAACATTAGAAACCAAGATGGTTGCTTCAGCCTTTAGAGATTCCAGTTTGTAAATGGGATTCAATATTTATGGACTTTATAGACTGGTTGCCAAGGTCAAATCGAGATAATGAAAGTATATCGGTTATAGTGGACAGATTGACCAAGAGTGCCCATTTCATTCCAGTTAAATCAATCGGCACGACACCTATATTAGCTAAGTTGTTCCTGAAGAACATAGTTAAACTACATGGTGTTCCTAGTAGTATAGTCATTAACAGTGATGCTTTGTTCACTAGTGAATTCTGGAAGATTCTACAAGAAGTGATGGGTACCAAGCTCAATATAAGTACTGCATACTACCCTTAGATAGATGGACAGAAAGAGAGAATCAATAAGTTACTTGAATATTTACTAAGATCTTGTGTATTAGACTTTGGTGGATCTTGGGAGGATCACTTGCATTTGGTTGAGTTTTCCTATAATAATAGTTATCAGACTAGTATAAGAGTGGCACCATTTGAAACTTTGTGTGGAAGACCATGCAATTCACTAGCATGTTGGTTGGAGACTACAGACAGATTATTCTTAGTTCCAGATTTGGTTAGAGAGACGTCAGAGAAGACTGAGTTAATCCGAGGAAAAATGAAGGGAGCTTTATCAAGACAGAAGAGTTACACAGATAAGAGCCGTAAGGACTTAGAATTCTCAATTGGAGACAAGGTTTTCATTATGGTAGCACCTATGATGGGTGTGATATGATTTGAAAAGTCAAGGAAGTTAGCCCTAATATATGTAGGACCATTCTAGATTATAGAGAGGATTGGAAAGCTCGCATATAGAATAGAGTTGCCGAGCAATTTGGTAGGTGTCCATAATGTATTTCGTATGTCTCATCTTCTCAAGTAAGTGCATGATTCAGAGACTACTATCCTCTGACAGGATTGGAAGACTTAGTAGTAGAGCCTAATTTGACTTTTGTAGACAACCAGTTCGGGTTGTAGCTAGAGATAAGAAAAGATTAAGGAAGAAGACGGTTAGGTTTTTAAAAGTTTAGTGGAGCGACAATGAGAAGGACTGTACTTGGGAGACAGTATATATGATTAGAGATATTTATCCTGATCTGCTTTGAGGGTATGTCTATATTAGATTTATATAGATAGTGCTAGTCAGTTAGACTAATATGATTGTTAGGAGTTGTTACATATGATTTCCATATTTAGTATTTAGCCCTTACTGAATTTTGAGGATGAAATTCTTTAAGGGGGGAGATTATAACATCCTTAAGTTTCGATAACATTATTCAAAATATTTAATTAGATAAATCAAATAGAATAATGATGATAAGAGGATTGAGATTTGAATAAATTACATAATGGGTCGTGCTTTATAATAAGGGTTAAATGGGCTTTAAATTGGTTTATAAGATAATTAAATTACGCGTGGGCATTTTAGTAAATAGCCATTTTATTTTACACGGCTATAACTACTCATTTTTCCATTCACATTCATTTTTCTCAAATCAAAAATAAAATGCAAACCCTAAGATAGCCGACCATTAATAAGGAGGAAAAGAGGAATTTCAATCTAAAGCTAAAGATCAAAACCTAGGGAGGATTAAGCAATAACAAATCTCAAGTTCCTTATCAAGTTTAAGGTGAATAATAATTTTATGCCATCTCTATTTTACTTTATGACTATGTGTTTTTTGAATTTATGTTTATATTCTCTCTTAATAATGATATGGATGATGATATGCTTGAATCATGTTATGTTCGAATTATTTTAATTCATACGCATGATTTTGCTCGGTTTTAAGGGAAAATCAAGAGCTTATTGATTTTAAAATGGCATGGAAAATTTTTATGCTTAGCAAAACATGATTTTGAAGATGGATTTTAATTTTTGGAATTTCTCAAGCTATAGAAATTTTATTATAAATTTTTGATAGCAAACATGAAGTATTTGGGTCAAAAATTTATTTTGAATATTCCTAGAAGAATTCAGGTCAAAAATTTTAATATGTTTGAATACATGATGAAATTGATTTTCTGTGATTTTTAGCGATTTTTCCCACTTGATTTATTTGAAAAAAATAATTTATTGTTAAAGAAGGATTTTTCTGCAATTATTGGTTTTATCATATGGAAAGGCTTAACGTTATAAAGCTTTGATTTAGATATAATTAATGTGGTAGTTTTTGCTTGTAAAGTATTTGCAAAGTTTTAAAGAAGCCAATCAAGGAGTTAAAAATGATAGGTTAGTTATAAAGCAATTACTATTTTTAGTATAAAACAGCGTTTCAGAAAAAAGGAGGTTCCGCCTATTTCGGAGGTACCTTTCAACTCCTTTACCTTCGCTCCATCTCACATAGTCAGAACCCTAGCACATGGTATTAATGGAATTGGTACGAAGTATGTTGGTAAGTAGAGGAAGGTAGGGTGTCGAAAGCTACGCTTTAGTCAGAGTCGAAACCAAGGTTCAGTTTTAAAAAGATCAATGCCTGCCTAGTTTTTGTAGGGCTTTCGACTGAGTCGATACCCTATAGAGATGGAACCTTTGTTGTCTAAAGATAAATTCCTGTCTTGTTTTACTTAAAGTTTTCAACATAGTCGAAATCTATTGTTTCAAAAGGGACTTTATAAATAGCTTTCGAAGGGGAACTTTTTCTTTAACTAAGATGTTTTTGAAAGGGTAGGTTTCAACCTAGTTGAAACCTAGCCGCTATTTTTCGTCTGAAATATTGAAGTCATTAATGCCTTCGAAAGGTTATCCTTGTTTTTACCTAGGCAATGCCGCTTCCTAACAGCTTCAGAAGGGGTTGAGGGTTTCGAAGGTGATGGAGTCGAAAGAGGGTTTCGACTCCATCCTTCGAAGTTTTAATTTTAAAGGTCTTTGCTCTCGAACTAGATGGTTCTGGCACCATCGACTTTTCCCCAAATTTATTTTTGTTAGTTTCGAAAGAGATACTTTTGTATATAATCATGTTGACCCAAATGATGTTTTTAAAGAGTAAACCTAACGCTTTCGAAAGGGTAATTCAATTGTTTTGAAGCTATGTTTTAAAGAATGTTTCTTGATACCATCGAAATGTATCATTGGTTTTGAAAGATATATACTTAGAGCTTTGAAAAAGAGAATTTTTATGCTTTCGAAGGAGGTCATCCAGTGGTTTTTAAATTGTTGTTTTAGATTTTCAAAAACAAATAACCCATTCTTATGTTTAAAGGAAAAACGATGGCATAAATAAAGATTTTGAAAATGTTATTCACATTGCTATTAACCCGTAACTGTATTTTGGGAAAGGGCAGATTAACCATCTAGGTTGACCCGGAGTGAATATAACTTAACAGATGTTAAAATCTTAATCAAAAATTTTGGCAGGGGCTAATTTGTTTATAGTAATCCCATGAAAACTATATGATATTGGCAGGGGCCAATAGGTTCATACTTAGCCCATAAAAACTATGATTTAATACTGGCAGGGGAAAGTAGGTTTCTAGTTAGCCCATGAAAAGTATATCTGGATTAAGATATTGACATTCAGTCAATAGGTTCCTAGTTATCTCATGAAAACTAGGATAAGAAATAAGATATTGGAGTTACCAACATGTTCTTAGTGATCCCATGAAAAATAATTGTTGGACAGATAGTCTATAAATATTTAATAGGTTAACAGTAATCCTAGAAACTATAATTGAGATAGATAGTCAGAATGAACGGGGTTGGGTAATCCAGATTTGATTTACTTGTTTTGCATATCATCATAAAGTTTTTGAAATATTATGTTTTAACTATTGTGGATTCAGGAGCACATTATATGGTTTTATAAATGTTTTAGGATACTAGTGAAGGGAAAACCCATTCCATTAAGCAGCGTGGTCTCACTAGATATCTAAATGGTTTGAGGTTGTAAATTATAATTCATACCAGACTGTATATCTGACTCGAAGTTTTTGTTTTCCCCTTAAACTCTCGGGTACTCAATTGAATTTGAGTAGGTTGAGAGTTAAAGTTTCTAGGTGTTCTTTAGGCGAATAAAGCTTCCAAAAACGTGCAGGAGGCAAGCTTGTTGTTAGAGTTCTTTTATATCCACAGTGTTTTTTTTGTAAAGACAATTTTTTTTCTTGCCTATCCATATAATCTGATCTACCAAGAGGGCATCTTCATATGTCACACTTGGCGTATTTTGTAATAATTATATGTTATCTGAACATGGTCTGCAAATTGAGATTATGTAATCAAATTGTAATGTTTTGAAATGGAATATGAAATTTTTTTGCTGTTTAAATTTTTTTTCTATATTCTTGTGTTTCTGTGTATCAATGTATCTAATGTCGTCGTATATGGCCACCGAGGATTAATAACTATGGATGACTGCAACATCCGTAGCGGTTAGTCTTAAGCCTCCAAGTAGGGTGACGTTACATCTTCTCTATTTACAAGTTCATCATTATCTTTATTTATGAGTTCGAAATCTTCAAAGCACTTAAAAACTTGCCATCTTTATTGTCATATAAGCTCAGTTCCTATTTTTTAATGCTTCTATATCCTCTTGTTGACTTAGTTGTTTCCTTTTTCCCTTTACTCTAGCGTAGTAGTCAGAAAATATGTGGATAACATCTACCTTCCTCCTTGTATAAAAGAAGCTTTTTACACTTTAGTGTAAAACCATGTTCAATTAAGAAGGCCAGAAATCTGCTCAATAAGAAGTCAAGAAAACCATAAATTCAATTAATAAAGGAATAGAAATCCATCTGGTAAGAAGACCATAAATTTATTTGATAAGAAGACAAGAAATCCATATGGTCAGAAAACTAGATATTCATCTCTGAGAAGACTAGAAATTTATCCGATGAGAGAAATAGAAATCCATTTATAAAAAGACCAGAAACCCATCCGGTAAAAGAATAAGAAATTCATTTGTAAGAAGACCAGAAATCCATCTAGTAAAAGAATAAGAAATCCATTCTAGGAAGGCTCTTTCCTTTGAGGGTTGCTTTACCCTTGCCTTGGTGTAAGGTTGATTATGTTTGGTTGTTCTTCCTCTAGATGATTGCTTTGACCTACCTTTAAGGCAAAGTCAGACTTGCCTTGTTGATTCCTTTTCCCCTTTCTTACATTATAAGTAAGGATTTAGGATTTACTCTCTTTCGCCTCTTATTTCCTTTTAGGTAATGATTTAGGCTTTAATCAAGCCCTTTATTACCTTATAGGTACTGATTTATGCTGGTTGGTGTGTTTAGCTAGCCATCTTAGGTAAAACCAAAGTCTTATCTATCCTCTCTCCAGGAGATACTTCGGTCAGGCCTTATAGGCAGAACCAAAGGCTGGTCGGTGCTTTGGCTAAGCCATCTTTGGCGTGACCAAAGCTTTACTTCGTCCTCCCTCTAGGAGGCATTCCAGCAAGGCTATGCAGGTGAGACTAAAGGCTTGCGGTGCTCTGGCTAGGCCTAATAGCGGGGAATAGAGGCTTACTCTAATCTTTCTCTAGGAGGTGCTTTGACCAGTCCTTTATGGTAGGATCAAAGACTTTTTTTTATTTTCTAAGTTTATTTCTTTCTTTTGATTACCAATTTCTTAGATATGTTGTCTCAATTTCTTTATTAGTCCATTGTGGGAAAATACGGTATCAAGTGTTGGACATTCTAGGTTCTTGCTATTACAATGCCATCAGGTCGGCGTAGTTGATAAGTCCTCGGTGGTATCACTTTGTGGATAACAAGGGTCCTTCGCAATTTGGTCCGAGCGATTCATTTATTGAATTTTGGTATTTTCTATGACCTTTCGAAGTACCAAGTCTCCTTTTTGGAATGATCTTTCCTTAATTTTGGAGTTGTAACATTTTGATATCCTTCGCAGATAATCAGCCGTCGATATGGCCGCTTCCTCCGTAAATTCATTTATCAAATCTAGGGATTCTTTTCTCAGCTCTTAATTGCGATTGAAGGCATATGCAACCCTCCAATGGGATGGTACTTCAACTTCAATTGGTAGCATTACTCCATATCCATATATAAAAGAAAATGGAGTATGCCTTGTTGTAGTCTTAGTAGAAGTTTGATATGCCCAAAGCATTTGTGGTAGTTCTTCTACCCAATTTTCTTTTGCTTTGTCCAGTCATATATTGAGGATAGTTTTAATAGTTTTGTTGGCAGATTCAATGACTCCATTATCCTTGGGACGAGCTATGGATGAAAAACTTAGGATTATTCCATTCTTGTTGCAAAACCAGGTAAATTCCTTATTTCCAAACCGGGTGACTATGTTCTTAATCACAAACTTTAGTACTTTTCTCAATGTTATATTTGGTAGTGGTTCTGCCTCTACCCATTTGGTAAAGTACTCGATAGCTACTACTGCAAACTTTGCTCCCCCATTAGATATAGCCAACGATCTAATTAAGTTGATTCCCTACACATCAAAGAGCCATGGATTTGAGACTTGGGTCAATTCTTTTAGGGGTGAATGTGGAATTGTTGGAAATATCTAACATTTCTAATATCTCTTTGCATAATTCACTGCATCATTATTCATATGGAGCCAATAGAAACCTTGCCTCATGACCTTTTGAGCCAATTTTATGCGGTTAGAATGATCTCCACAAAATCCTTCGCGGACTTCTCTCCATAATTTTGTGTCACTTTCTAGATTAACACATCTCAAGTAAGGGAGTGAATATCCTTTTTATAAAGTGTTCCATCCATCATAATACAAGTTGAAGCTTGGTGTCATATCTATTTAGCTTCTCTTTTATCTTTTGGTAGTTTCCTTCTACCAAGTATTCAACAATAATCGTCATCAAATTGTTCACATATTGACTATTCATTCCCATATGTATGGTATCTTCCTGGATTCAATCATTTCCACTTCCCAGTTCCTTTTCTTTTTCCATGTATGTAAGAACTTGTGATCTAGTTAATACCATAGCCTTATTTTTCGGTTCGGGGGGCTTTTTTGTGACGACCTAGAATTTCTAACAATTTAAATTAGAATATTTAATTGATTTAATATTTAAAAGTTAATTTTAACTTGAATTCAAGATATCAATATTTACTTGATAATCAAATCATTGAATTATATAGTTTAAATATTGAATTTAATAATTGAAATTGGGTAAATTGTTGAATCTGAAACCTCTACGCATGTTGAAAATAATTTGAAGGCTTATAAAATTTATACTGAAGATAATAGAATAATTGAAATTTAATTTAAAGGTAATTTGTTCAGTTTTAATAATATATCGTTTAAATGGACATTTAAAAATAGCCTTCCGAGGCACAGTCTCGGAAATCAACGAAACCGGTTCCATTGGATCCATAATAGTTAGTTATTATCGGATTTCGATTTTCGTAGCAATCGGAGTTGTCGTTTGACCATGGCAGCTCAAAACGCTTAGATTTATTTTAATCGATTTGATTGAAATTTGATCGTTTTCTTTTGTAACTCGCACATACGATCAAATTAGCCTCCGAAACACGTACCATTGTGTTCGGAATGTGGGTAAAACCTTATTAACACCTATTGGCATGTCTGATTAGGAGTTCAAAATTTCACGGTGCATCACGAGATATTTTCAATATTTAATCATATAATACTCAACGCGTACTCTAGAAGCTATCCCAATTGATATTTATTCTTCATTCCCTCTCCAATCTAAACAGAAATAAAAACCGAAATTAAAAAAAAGAAAAAAAGAAAAAGGAAATTGCAGGCGATTATTAAATCGATGGCGACCCTCGTCTTCGTTCGACTTGTTCCTTGGCGTCGCGGCCTTAATCGAACTCGAGGGGGAATGAGGCGTTGTCGCGATCCTTTGTAGAGGTTAGGGTTTCGGTTTGTCTGGAGTGAATCGCATTTGGGATGAGGGTTCTTGGTTGAAACCGGTTGTGGCTTGAAGCTGAATCGTGTTCGATTCACAATCGCGAATTCAAATTCACGTTCGAATTCAAGTTTGGCTGAAGTCTGGTTGTCGAATCTAAGAAGCGGGTTATGGTATGGTGGGTTCGATGTTGTTTGAAGAAAAGTGATTGCAGTTGAAAATTTTATGGAGATCATATCTGATAGCAGTGGCAATTTCGAAGTCGCGTTGGTTGGTGGTTTCACGTTGCGGCAGGCTTCGAGGCGCGAGCTAGGGTTTGCTGAATTTTTTTTAGAGGAGGCGATGGCGCGCGTATCTGAGGCTGGGTAGGGTCGACTATAACTTGGGGTGGCCGCGCAGAGGGTTTCGAACGAGGGCTTCGACATCTCGACATCGTCGAAGCAGTGGAGCATGGTTTCGATTTCTGCAGCATTTATTTAGGTGAGTAATCTTCGATCTGTACAACTGATTTGCTGCTATGAATTTGTGAAAGCTTTAGTTATGTTGGTTGTTGTTATCTATCTGTGTTGGTTAAAAGAAAATAGTTTTAAATTTAAAAATGAATTTGAAAGAAAACACTTTAAATGTGTTTTGAGAATGATAAGTAAATTAGTTATAAAATGATACTTTTAAAGTTAATTAATTAAAAACTTAAGGATAATAAATCAAGTGATAGTTACTTAATTATCAAATAAGTATAATTATTTAGGGTTGTTAAGGAGTAATTACTTGAATATTTAAAAAGGGTTAATTACTTAAAGTAAATAATTTAATAATTAATTAAAATATGATTTGTTAGTTAATCTCTGAATATAATTAGTTAATGAGTAATGAAAGAATTAATTTGATGGAAATAATTAAGGATGGTTGATTATTTAATGAAATTAAATTAGAATAGAATAAATTGAAATGTAAATGATAAAATGATTAATTTATATAATCAGTGATGTAAATAGAGATTGATTAGTTAAGAAAATAAATCAATATAAGCGACTTATGAGAAGTTAATTAATATAAGTAATTATGGATTAATGTAATTAAAATAGTTAATTAACTCATGAGGTAATTAATATTACTTATTGATTTTGGGTTAATAATAATTAATATCATGAAATTAATTAAAGATAATTACTTGAATGTGATTGGAAGGTAATTAATCCAGGGAGATTAAATAAGATGAATGGATAGGGAAGGATTGATTGATTTATTGGTTTGAAATTAAATAGGGTTAAATGAAGAAATCTAAGAGATTGAGGTTAGAAATTCAATTAGAATCATTTGGACTAATTTGGAAGTGGTCAAATTTGTTATGAATGATGGAATGGTATTGGATGCTTGACTGAGATGATATTCCTGATATGAAATGTTGTTTATTTCATCTTGATAAATTGGGTTAGGATAACACGAGTCTCGAAGAGGCCGGGGTCGAGTATTAGGAAATACCCGAATCCTTTTTGAAATATTTTTATAGATTGATATGTGAAATCTATATGCTGGAGTGAAGTGATTTAAAGGAAATTGGACTATTTAAATCTAAGCCTTGGTACTTAGGGAATGGATGTGTGGAATAAATGATGTCTATAACTAATTGTGGCTTTGTGAATTGAATCGAGTTACCCCGGGTTTCATATAGGATGTTTGCTTTGGTACTCTATGTTAGTTGAGTTTACTCACGTTGATTTCCAGCCTGACCCGGGTGTTACTTTGATGTAATGCTCGGGTCAGACCGAGTGTTACAGATTTTCAAGTAGGGACGTTCTGGAGCTCAGGCGGCGAGCTGGATAACAGGATCATGTAGAGTATTTTCCGCTTCATTATAATATTGTAAATCTGAGACATGTTGATTTGTATATGTCCGGTGTTTGAGTATATGTGTAACTCTGATGTATTAAAATTGTAACTGACGGATATAGTATCCTTTTGTAAACTGTTATTATTTATTATATTTTATCCGCTGCGAGTGTGAGATGTTGTTTCCGCTCTTCTTCTTCTATATCTTTCTTCTTTTTCATAACTATCTGGAATTTTCGGGTGCGAAAATTTCGGGTCGTTACATTTTTCCTCAATACTAGGATTCTGTTGAAAGCCCGCTGGTACAATTTGAGTTGTTGATGCCCCTCGTGAGCTTGCCAACTTAGCCAAAGAATTGGCTTGAGAATCTCTTCCTCTAAGCACTTGGTGTATCGAAAAATGTTCAAACTGGGTTTGCATTTTCAGTACCTTTTTGACATAAATGATCAATTTTGCAGCTTTCATCTGATATTTCTGATTCAACTGGCTAACCATTAATTAAGAATCACAGAAAGTTTCTATCCTTAGGATCTTTAACTTAAGGGCTGAGATAAGTCCTGCTACCATTGATTCATACTCAACCACATTATTGGTGTAGGAAAACCTAGCTTTATTGCATAGTGCAATCAATGTCCATCAAGAGTAATAACTACTATCCTACACTAGCCCTTTACTCGTTTGAGGCTCCACCAACAAATAATTGCCGTTTAGGCTTCAAATCTTTTTCCCTTTCTGATTGTTCTTTAATAAACCCTATGCATTCATTAACAAAATCGGCTAGAGCCTACCCCTTGATTGTAACTCAAGGTTAGAATTCAATCTCATATTGGCTCAGCTTTATTCTCCAATTTATTTTCGAGCGTCGGGCTTACTAAAAACTTACTGAAGAGGAAAATTAGTTAAGACCTTGATTGGATGTGCTTGAAAGTAGGGTCTGAGTTTTCAAGCAGTTAGAATTAGACAATATGACAGTTTCTCTACAACCAGATATCTAATTTCTGCCTCTTTAAGCCTTTTACTAGTATAGTACGCCGGAAACTGGGTTTTATTCTCTTCTCTTACTAGAAGTGAACTTATCGCATGTCCGAAGTCTGCCATGTAAAGGTATAGATTCTCTCTGTCTACGAGATTAAATAAGACTGGAGGTTATTCTAGACGGTCCTTTAATTCTTTAAAGGCTTTCCTGCAATCTCCCCCCCACTCAAAGTTCTTCTTTTTCTTTATTATATCAAAAAAGGGGATGCACTTATCAGTGGTTTTAGAGATAAATCTGTTTAAAGCTATCACCCTTCCATTTAGGCTCATTAAATCTTTACTTGTTTTCAATTTTTCCATATCCTCAATCGCTTTTATTTGGTCAGCATTGGCCTCAATTCCTCAGGCACTAATGATATATCCTAGAAATTTTATTAATTATATTTTGAATGAGCATTTAAGCAAAGTCGGCTTCATTTGATAATTCTTAGTATTTCAAATATTTCCTCAAGATCTTTCAAATGGTTACTTTCCTCTTGGGACATAACTGGCATATCGTCCACATACACTTCTATTCATCTAATTTGTTCCTTAAACATTTTGGTTACTAATATTTGATATGTAGCCCTTGCATTATTCAACCCAAAAGGCATAACTTTGTAGTAGTAAGTCCCCAATCCATTATAAAACTTGTGTTTTCTTCATTTGATTTGAAAATGGAAATTTGATTATATCTTGAGTATGCATCCATGATAGATATTAGCTTGCATCCACTTGTGGCATCAACCAATTGGTCTATTCTAGGTAAAGGATATCACTTTCTGGGGATTTCTTATTTGGGTCAGTATAATCGATGCATGTTCTCCACTTTCCATTGGACTTTTTAATTAATACAAGATTAGCCAACCATTTGAGGTAAAATACTTCTCTGATGAACCCATTCACGAGGAATCTTTTAAACTCTTCCTTCGATGCATTTGCTTGAATTTTATTAAACTAGCTTTTCTTTTGTTGAATAGGAATCATATTTGGACTATATATAGAGAATGACTCATAATTGCTAGATCTATCCTGACCATATCCGAGTGAGTCTAGGCAAACACATCCTTGCTAGATTAGAGGAATCAGATAAGCTCTCTTCAAAGCTTGTCGTTCAGTTCTTTTCCAATTTTTACTGTTTTGGTTGGATTAAGCGAATTTAAGCTTACTTCTTCCAGATCTTCGACAGAACTATTCTTTTTTGCTTATTTCTACAATCTATTTTGGTAATGATTTCTTCATCCGCTATTTCATCGGTTATCTGGTTTCTTCTTTTCATTTTCTTTTTCCCTCAAAGAAGTTGAATCTTTTCAAGACATTCTTGGCTTTTCGACCACTCTTGTTTTTTTTTCATTTTCCTCGGATATTACCCCTAAAAAGACTATTATCCTAGGGCTTCTCCATTTCAGTTTCGCTTGATTTAACTTTCTCCAAATCATAACAAGAAATACCATCTCTTTTGAATTGCTCAAGCATAGGGAAGTATAGTTCTCGATAGCTAAATTGCTCCCATCTTATGGTTTCTCAACTATTCTTAGTCAAGAAGTTTACCACTAGATATTTTGATAAGGCAAATGCATCCACTTTATCTAAAGTTGGCCTTCTACATAAGCCATTATAATAGGAGGGTTGGTCCATTATTACGAACAGAGTTTCTAAATTTCTAGAGTATGGTGGAATCTCCATTTGCACCAAGAGCTTTATCTGCCCTACTAGAGTGGTCCCTTTATTATTGAACCCAAAGATAGGCTTAAAGCTTGGTTCCAACTTCTCATTTGGAATATTCATTTGATCAAAAGCATGCTTAAAAATGGCATTTACTGCACTTCCAGTGTATACTATGATCATTATTACAATAGATAGCCCAATTTATGAAATTATCATTAGTGGTTCATTATGTGGATGATGGACTACCCTTATGGAGTTATTATTAAGTTGGGCATCTGTAATTGAAATTTACTACTCTTGAATGGTGGATCTACCTAAATAGAGAAGACCCAATCCCTCGCTTCCTTTATAAATCTGCTTTTGGCCCCTTTGCTACTTCCAACGAGACGAGGACCTCCATGGATGACATCTATATGGTTAATTGGAGGAATAAAATGTTGTTGAGAATTATTCTCCCTAAAATTTGCAGTATTGCTTGAAGGCCTCAGATTATTCCCTTCAAGATGTAAAGGCTTCTGTGTTTCCTTAACAAACTTCTTAAGAGATCCTGATCTGATTATAATCTGGATTATCCCTACTAAGACAGGGAATTAATCAGTTTTTTCCTATTTGCTTTATAGTAAGCGCAATAATCTCCCCCTCTCTTGTGTTCAGAATTTCTTCTTGGTTTGTAGGATGTAGGGAAATTTCCACCATCTTTGGCCATAGTAAAAATGGAGGAGATAGGTTTACTCAGTTCTATGTAACTGGTTTTGGTGATCTTCTTCCACTTTCCTCTTCTACTTTCGTCCCACTTCGGCTTTTGTTAGGATGATCGAAATTGAACTTTCATTCCTCTTTCTTTGGTTGAGACTTTTTTCTGGCATGGTACGTCTCATCCATGCGGATGAATTTATTAGCTTGGGAAGGAAGTCTTGAAAATCTCTACACCTATGCACATAAAGCTCTTTCCAAAAAGGAGTCTGCTCAATAATCCCCGAGCGCACTGCCATAATCTTTTCCTTATCGGCTATATTTTCCACTTTTAGTGCTTCTACATTGAATCTTCTTAGATAATTGCCAAGCAATTCCCCTGGCCTTTGCTTAACATTAGCCATAACACTGATATCTATAGTAGGGTTTTTACATAGGAAAAACTATATCGGGAATTCATATGAAACTGCTTCCAATAATATATGGACTTTTCTCGGTAGTGTTTGTACCATTTAGCGGCTGCTCCTTGCTGTAGGGAAATGCCTGCAATGAACTTCACCAGAGGAGTTATGCAAATCTAGTTAGCTCTTGAAAGCTAGTAGTTGGTCATCAGGATTCATGGTTCCAACATATTTCAGTGAAGGGATTTTAACATGAGATAGGATTTTGACGGACAATATTTTCTCTATAAAAGGAGCTTCCCAAAAATTATTATTAAACCTTAGTTCAAGGGTGCTCTACCCTATAAGGTCAAGCATATTTTTCACCATTTTATTGGCCATGTCCTGTAGTAGGTTTCGTCATCACAATAGTCCTATCTACATGGCATGTATTCTTTGTGTGAGATTGAGCTACTTGATTTCTTGGGAGATCTTTCTGCTAGCTTTTCTTTGTTCTTCTTTCTACGATTCATTTTCGCTTTATTACCTTCTTTCTCTTGTGACTTTGGTGAATACATTATCGGTCCTTCATCTTAGGTTCCTTTCTTTCTTTGTCAACCCATGAAATTTTTTCCTTTATCTTTATTTCTGAGGATTGAGGTGTCTAAGTTTCTCCTTAGAGATTCACTTCTTCTCCTCCTTCGGAAAGCTTTGTTGTTTTAGCATATTGTTAGAAAAGAACTTTCTCAAGAAGCTCTTGCATAACTGTAAGTCGTCATGTTAAATTTTGAATTTTAGCTTCATTACTAGTGGGCTTTGCCGGGATTAAAGGTTCTCCAACCTCTGTATTCTCTAAAGATAAGTTCAGAGTAACATTATCCTCCAAGGTTTCTATTGTACTACTTTTTCATTCAGTACATTGACTTTCTTGGTCCTCACTATTTTACTGAAACAAAAGTTTACTTAATTAGTTTCGAAGCAAAGAAACAATGAGTCTGAGGTTTGGGACTTCTTTCTGGAGCCAAATGTTAAGCTAATAATTGGCTTAACACCCATGATGTCATATAGAGTGGCATCATTTTGAAAATCTCCAATGATACACATTGGTTTTAATATGGTCATAAGATTTGTTTAGGGTTTTATGTCGCATGTTTAAAGGTGATTGGGCGAGTTATATAGTTATGCAATAGTGCTTTTTGTTCATATGTCAATGGTCATGATAGTCGATATGCATGCTATACTCTAGTTTAAGCAAAGGCTTAAATGGCCTTGGGCAAATTGATGGTATGCGAGTCGAAGTACAAATCCAAGGATAAAGTCACATATATATCCATTATCATAAATAGTTAAATATGCAAGTATAAAGGAACTATGCTATGCGATATAAAATGTCGAAGTCCTTTATTCTAAAAAAGTCCAAGGGGTTACAAATATCCCTTGAAACACCCAAATCACGACTTGTAATTTGAGAAAGGGAGAAAGAAAATAAAATCACGATCCCCTCTCACTAAGTGGTGGAGGGGGTCAATTTACAGGAGTGTCAATCATGGAGAATGATTGACAAGAGTTCCGATTTAAGATCCAAGGGATCCTAAACTCCATTTCGATAACACTTTTGACTAGACCTGCTTGTAAAATCTTGGCAATCTTCGTGTCTTTAGCGATTCGACATCTCTTACCGCTTGTAAAAGTTCTGCATTCCATGTTGATGTAGAAGTTCGATAACAATTGCTCTTGGTATTCTTTGGAAACCTTACTTTATTAAGGTTGGCTATCCTTTAGAGATTCAACATCCTCCTTTGTTGTTTAGATGTTCGGTATCATCTTCTATTTGTTGATGTTTGATAATACCCACTATTGTTGAAGCACGATATCCCCTTTTCCACTGTTGCAACTGATATCGATAAACATTTCTTCCTTGACACCTTTATCATCTTTTAGAAAATCGACACCCTCTCTTTATTATTATACCTTTGATTCCATCTTAATAAGATTGACGACTCTATGCTAAAAGCTCAATATCTTCAGAACCTTAAAGCCCGACTTCTCCAAAACCTTATGATTTGACATCCTCGGAACCTTGAGGCTCAACACCACCTTTACTTTAGTTGGTTGCTATTTCCTTCAGATACTTGCATGTCCTTTTTAAACTCTACATGTCCTCTATTTATAAGTCGACAGTTTCATCATCTTATAGACTCAACATCTTCTCTATTTACAAGTTCAACATTATCTTTGTTAATAAGTTGGACATCTTCAAAGCACTTATAGCTTGCCATCTTTATTGTCATATAAACTCAATACCTATTTTTAATGCTTTTATATCCTTATGTTTGTTAGAACCTCAATTATTGGATTTTAATGACAACAACTATACACTTATGTCAAAGAATCTCTAAGCTAATTTGCAGGTACATAAGCATCAAACAGAAATAATCAAATACATTCAAAATGAAGATACACAGTACAAAAAAGGATGAAAGTATATATATGGAGATAAAGAAGAGATATACACGATAGAGAGAAGATGAAGGTGACAAACAAAGTTTTATTAGTCATAAAGTGTCATGTCTAGAGTTTACAAATGTTAAAAACTTCTCCAAATGATACACACACATATACATTCATATTTTAAATAAAAATTCAAGTTTTCAAAAAATTGCGTGGAGCGGGGCTCGAACCCAGGTCACTAGTTTAAAAGGAAAGTGCTCCAACCAAATGAGCTAGGATAATCCTTGTTACAAACTAAATTCAGACGTCTGAATAACTTCATTCAAACGTCTGAATGCTGAAACTAGAATATTGTTTCATAATATTCAGGCGTCTGAATGAAAATATTCAGACGTTTGAATAAGGCCAGAAATAGCCTATTTCCTTGCTGTTTGCATTTCAACTTAATTCAAAAGTCTGAATTAATCAATTCAGAAGTCTAAATATTGTTTAGTGCAAATTCAGAAGTCTGAATTATTCAATTCAGAAGTTTGAATTATTCAATTCAGAAGTTTGAATATTGTTTAGTGCAAATTTAGAAGTCCGAATTATTCAATTCAGAAGTCTGAATATCTACAACGGCTATATTTTCAAATAGGTACTTCCTTTCATGAAGAGACGCGTCTTTCATTTCAGTAGATTTGACCATATCTCTTCATGATAAATCTTCACGAACAAATGCACCTATTTATAATCTATATAAACACATTAGAATCATGTTTCCATAACAAGAATTCAATTTGTTCTTACTCTACTCTCATATTCTTTGATTTTAATACTCTTGTGCATTCAATTTTATACAAATTCATTCTATTACTTCCTTATTCTTCACGTATTCGTATATATCATAAAGGAGAAGATTATAAAAAGATTGTACTTAATTGACTTATCAGTGTTATTTAAGAACACATTACAGTCAGATGCATTTGTTATTTGTAAAGAAGTCATGTTCGGTTGCTTAGGCTGTTGAAGTCCTATTCGGTTGCTTAGGCGGGTGAAGTCTTATTCGGTTGCTCAGGCAGTGTAAACCTGTTCCTCCGAGTTAAATGAGGGTTGTTGTAGTTGAAATTCCAAAAGCGGTCTAGGAATGGACGTAGAATGGGAATTTCGAACCAGTATAAAAATTCCTAGTGTGCTTGTTTTATTTTACTTATTCATTACTTTAGTAACTTAGTTTATTTCCGCACTAGTTTAATACTATTCCATATAGCACGATCCACACTGTCTTTTTATTTGTAGATCCAAAAATAATATCATCGACATATATTGAACAATTAAAATATCCTGTTATTTCTTTTAATAAAAAAAGTTTGATCAACCTTTCCAATTTCAAAACCAGAATCTATTAAATATCCTTTAAGTCGATCGTGTCAAACACGCGGTGCTTGTTTCAAACCGTATAAAGCCTTTTTAAGCTTAAAGACATGGTTAGGAAATTGTTCGTGTATGAATAACGGAGGTTGTTCAACATAAACATTTTCTTTTATGAAACCATTTAAAAAATCACTTTTGACATCCATTTGATATAATTTAAAGTTATGAAAACATGCAAATGCTAGTAAGATTCGTATTGCTTCTAGTCTAGCGACTGGAGCAAACGTTTCTTCATAGTCAATTCCTTCTTCTTGATTATATCCTTGAGCAACTAATCTAGCTTTATTTCTAGTTTTATTTCCTTGTTCATCTGCTTTATTTTTGAAAACCCATTTTGTACCAATAACTGATTGATCACTAGGCCGTGGAACTAAATCCCAATTGTCATTTCTTTCGAATTGGTTTAGCTCTTCTTGCATAGTGATTAACCAATTTTCATCGGTAGATGATTCTTTAATATTTTTAAGTTCAATATGAGAAAGGAAAGCTACATGACCCATTTAATTTAATTTACTTCTTGTTCTAACAGATGAATTGATTTCTCCAATAACATTAACAGAAGGATGATCTCTTAATATTCTAGGTGGAGATTTTAATTCACTGTTATTATGAACAATGTTTTCATTATTTTCAACATTTGAAATTTCTGTGTTTGTGATATTATCAGGGAAATCTTCATCATCTCTTATACTTAGGATTTGTTTAAAATTTCCATCGAAAGATACATGAAGTGTTTCTTCGATGATATTTGTTCTTTTATTATAAATTTGATAAGCTTTGCTTCAATCCAAATATCCTAAAAAGATTCCTTCATTGGATTTTGGATCGAATTTACCAAGCTGATCTTTTGTGTTTAAAACAAAAATTTTGAACCGAAAACTTTAAAATAAGAAATATTTGGTTTTCGTCCATTAAGAAGTTCATAAGGAGTATTCTTAGTTAATGGTCGAATAGAGACACGATTCAAAACATAACAAGCTGTTGCAACTGCTTCAGCCTAGAAATGTTTTGGTAACGTACTTCCATTTAACAAAGTCCTTGCACATTCTTGTAAGGTTCTATGTTCTACAACTCCATTCTGTTGTGGAGTTCTAGGAAACGAAAAATTATGGAATATTCCTTTTTTCTTACAAAATTGTTCAAAGGCTTAATTTTCGAATTCACCTCCATGATCACTTCTTATGTTTTTAATTTTCTAACCTTTGAAATTTTGAATTCTTTTGACGAAATTTTTGAAATTATCAAAGGTATCACTTTTATTTTTCATAAAAATAGTACAAGTATATCTAGAAAAATCATCGACAATTACAAACACATATCTACTGTGATTAATGGAGTGTACTTATATTGGTCCAAATAAATCCATATGTGGTAATTCAAGTGGTTGTAAAGTTGAAATGACCTTTATAGATTTAAAAGATGACTTAGTTAACTTTCCTAACTGACATGCATCACAAATATGATTAATTTTAAAATTCATTTTTGGTAAGCCTTTCACTAAATCATTTTTAGAGAGCTTGTTTATAGTTTTGAAGTTAATATGACAGAATCTTTTGTGCCATAACCAAGGATCATTTATTTTGGCTATTAAACACGTATCTGAATTATGATTTATTTTCATATTCAGAACATAGATATTTCTGTCTCTATTACCTTCAAAGATAAGATTTTAATTTTGATCAAAGATACAACATTTGTTTTCAGAAAAAGTGATTTTGAATCCTTTGTCACACAATTGGCAGATACTAAGTAAATTATGTTTTAAATTTTTGACAAGTAAAACATTTAAAATAAGAGGTAAATTTGAAATACTGTTGTTGCTCATGTTGCCTTTGCCGATGATATAGCCTTTGGAGTTGTCTCCAAATGTAATGGAGCCTCCATCTAAGTAAGTAATATTTGATAGCATATCTTTGTCTCCTGTCATATGTTTTGAACAACCACTGTCGAGTATCCATTTTCCTCTTTTCTTGAGTGGGACCTACAAAAAATAAAAGATAATGCTGGTACCCATCATTTTAATAGGGTCCTAAGAGTTAAATCTGAGGAAACCAAATCCAAGAGGGTTCATTATCCCATTTGAAAATGTAATCTTTATTTTTATGTATAGTTTCTAAAAAGGCGTTTATATATTTCTTTCTAATCAAAACATTGTTTGTTTTAGGAATCCAAACTTTTATGTTTTTGGGGTAAGTATTCATTTTTGACTGTTTTACA
Organism: Allium cepa; assembly: GCA_030765085.1. Taxonomy (NCBI): domain Eukaryota; kingdom Viridiplantae; phylum Streptophyta; class Magnoliopsida; order Asparagales; family Amaryllidaceae; genus Allium; species Allium cepa. Next base: position 431,884,176 of record CM060941.1, read on the forward strand.
GTAGGATTAATATTTTTTTCTAATTTTCCTTTTAGGTAGAGCTTTTGTTTTGTTAACATACCCTAACTCTTTCTTACTTGAAACAGATTGAGAACTATCAATAATTTTAGATAGGGTTTCCCTTCCTTTATTGAAATTTGAAACATTCTTGGTGATGCTACCTAACTTTTTTTTGAGACTAGTATTATCTAATTCTATTAATTTTACTTTTGTCTTTAATTTGTGATTTTCAGAAACAAGAGCGTCATTCTTTTCTTTTTGAGTTTCAATTTCTTGATTCAAAAGAGTGAGTTGAGAATTAATATTAGAAAATGATTCTTGTAATTTTTCAAGTTCTTCCTCTAGTATTTTCTTCTCATCTTTGAGCATCTCTCTTTCGAATTCTGCTTTGTTCTAAAGTTCACGAGTCTCCTTATGTTTTCTTTTAATTTTTTTTAGAGTGTCAACTAGCTCTGAGTTTATCTCTATCATATCATCGAAAGTAAAATCACTAACCTTGTTTTCATTAGCCATAAAGCAAACATTAGCTTGCTCGTTTTCACTGTCACTGCTGCTATCTGATGAAGAGGTATCTGAATCATCCCATTTAACAGAGAATGCTTTCGTTTTCTTATCTTTTCTTCCCTTATTGAAGTAATTTTTCTTTAATTCTGGATATTCTTTCTGCATATGACCTTTCTTATGACAATTAAAACATTCTAGAACTGAAGATGATGGTTTGTTTTGAAAGTTCCGTTTTCCATTGTTTCTGTTGTTTTTTTTTGGAATTTCAAGAACTTTTGAAATCTTTGGCAATAAATGCTAGATCTTCTTCTTCTGAATCTTCATCTTTTTCTTCTTCAGCATGGAAAGCTATGTTCTTTTTATCTTGTGCTTGTACTCGTTTTGCCTGCAAATTCACTTCATAGGACATTAGATTTCCTATTAACTCTTCAAGTTTTATGGTAGGAAGGTCATTAGCTTCTTCAATAGCTAAGACTTTTCTTTCCCACTCATCCGTTAAAGAGTTTAGGATTTTTGATACAATATCAAAGTCAGTGTACTTTTCTCCTAATCCTAATAGTGAATGATAGATATCTTGAAATCTAGAGTACATATCATTGATGGATTCATCTTGTTTCATTCTAAAATTTTGAAGCTGATTTTTGAGCATGGAGATTTTGCTTTATTTGACCTTGTTAGTTCCTTCATCAGTGATTTTCAGCGTTCTCCATATTTCATAAGCTGTTTGACACATGCTAACACGATTAAATTCATTTCTATCTAGTGCAAAAAATATCATGTTCATAACTTTAGCATTGGCAGTAGCATCTAATTTTTGTGTGTTTCACCAAGTGGAGTATTCTCCAGTAGGAAGAGTGTATTCATTCTGTGTGATATTCCATGATTCAAAACTATTAGATTGCATATAGATTCTCATACGAGTAGACCAACGGTTATAGTTCAAACCATTAAAAAATGGAGGTCGTGCAGTGGATTGACCTTCAATAAAACTAGTGTTATTGACATTGTTATTAGTAGTGCTGGTGTTGTTTTCCATATTAACAAGATATCAGATAACTTTGTAACGGTTATAAGATGTCTTGCTCTGATACCAAATGAAAATAACTAATAATGCAAGTTATTACTTAGGATCGACTAATATGGAATATAACTAAATCTAAAGTTATTGCTTAGGATCAACCACACCCAAATGGGTATAGTTTCCTAATACCTAACCCCTCCGGACCCTAACATAGTGGGTGTTAAAAATAATTATTATTTTTTGCAGGTACTTGGAGAAACAAAAGGAAAAGGATAGATTTTTGAATTTTAAAGAATGTTCCATACGTTCAATAAAATTACGTGCTTACAATGAAATATGGACTTCAAAAAATATGGTAAAATCTATTTTATTTTTGCTTCATAATCAATAATGAATTTGTCTCGTTATTTATAAGATATTTTATATAATTTATTATATTCCCTCATTCTTTTTTATAATGACAAAGGGGGAGAAATTCATATGCATAAATCGAGGGAGATATTATACTTAGGGGGAGATGTTATACTTAGGGGGAGCTTTAAACATATTAATATTATCTTTTTATAGAATGAATATTTTTTAAAATTTTGTAGTTGTCATCATCAAAAAGGGGGAGAATGTTAGAACCTCAATTATTGGATTTTAGTGACAACAACTATACAATTATACCAAAGAATCTCTAAGCTAATTTGCAGGTACATGAGCATCAAAAAGAGATAATCAAATACATTCAAAATGAAGATACACGGTACAAAAAAGGATGAAAGTATATAATGGAGATACAAGAAGAGATATACATGATAGAGACAAGATGAAGGTGACAAACAAAGTTTTATTAGTCATAGAGTGCCATGTCTAGAGTTTACAAATGTTAAAATCTTCTCCAAATGATATACACACATATACATTCATATTTTAAATAAAAATCAAGTTTTCAAAAAATTACATGGAGCGACGCTCGAACCCGGGTCACTAGTTTAAAAGGCAAGTGCTCTAACCAAATGAGCTATGATAATCTTTGTTACAAACTAAATTCAGACGTCTGAATAACTTCACTCGGACGTTTGAATGCTGAAACTAGAATATTGTTTCACAATATTCAGACGTCTGAATGAAAATATTCAAATGTTTGAATAAGGCCAGAAATAGCCTATTTCCTTGCTATTTGCATTTCAGTTTAATTTAGAAGTCTGAATTAATCAATTCAGAAGTCTGAATATTGTTTAGCGCAAATTCAGAAGTCTGAATTATTCAATTCAGAAGTCTCAATATTGTTTAGTGCAAAATCAGAAGTCTGAATTATTCAATTCAAAAGTCTGAATATCTACAATGGATATATTTTCAAATAGGCACTTCCTTCCATGAAGAGATGCGTCCTTCATTTCAATAGATATGACCATATCTCTTCAAGATAACTCTTCACGAACAAATGCACCTATTTATAATCTATATAAACACATTAGAATCATGTTTCCATAACAAGAATTCAATTTATTCTTACTCTACTCTCATATTCTTTGATTTTAACTCTTGTGCATTCAGTTTCATACAAATTCATTCGATTACTTCCTTATTATTCACGTATTCATGTGTGTGTGTGTGTCTATATCATAAATGAGAAGATTATAGGAAGATTGTACCTAATTGGCTTATCAGTGTGATTTAAGAACACACTACAGTCAGATACATTTGTTATTTGTAAAGAAGTCCAATTCGGTTGCTTAGGCAGTTGAAGTCCTATTCGGTTGCTTAGGCGGGTGAAGTCCTGTTCGGATGCTCATGCAGTGTAAAGTTGTTCCTCCGGGTTAAGTGAGGGTTGTTGTAGTTGAAATTCTAGAAGTAGTCTGGGACTGGACGTAGAACGGGAAGTTCGAACCAGTATAAAAATTCCTGGTATGCTTGTTTTATTTTACTTATTCGTTACTTTAGTAACTTAGTTTATTTCCGCACTAGTTTAATACTATTCCATATAGCACGATCCACACTGCCTTTTCAATGCTGACTCGCTTGCTTCCTTTTTTCCTTGATTATTTCTCTAGCATAATATCGGAAAATATGTGGATAATAGAAAGGTAAACACTGTAAATTTCTATATCTTGTCTAAAAGGAGAATTTGTGTTACGTTAGGAATTGCAAACAATTATCTTTTTCATAGTTATTGATATAAACAGTAGAAAATACGGCAAATATGCCTATTTCATACCTCTTTTTTTGGCATATTCCTTGTCATTTCAAATAATAATCTTTTATTTATAAATCCGAACTTTATAATCTATAGGAGCTTACATCAACCCTCTACATTCCAATGAATTAAAATACTACTTAAATCCCAAAAAATTATTGTGGTACATTTTACTTGCACACATCATTTAAATATACAAATCTAGAACTATCATATAATTTATAAGTTTCAAGGACTACTACTACCAATCCTAAATTTAGGGACTACCACAACCTAATATTTCCAGATTCACATACATGCATCAAGTTATCAATTACAGAATATGTAGGCATGGTTTATAAATTTACTATACGCATACAATTTTAACCTATAACTCCAATTTACATTTTAAGCATATAGGAATAGATTCACGATGGTTAAATTGTATATTATATAAAAATATATAATTTTCGACTCACCTTTTTAGCTTTCCAAATCTCCAGATCTAATTCATGTTATTCAGTTTGACTCTATTTTCTCTCTATTTGAATACATACACCGCAAGCATACATTTATCTTGGTTTTGATGATTTGACTCGACCCTATTCTTCTTCTCAATCATCCTATACTATTCTCCACTTGTATATATATATGTATGTATGTATGTATGTATGTATGTATGTATGTATGTATGTATGTATGTATGTATAAATAATAACTATTTTTAAGAAATAAGAATTATGTGGAGAAGAGAATATGGCAGAGCTTCGATGTTGCTTAGAAAATATGAGAAAAAAGTGAGGGGTTAGGTCCGTATTTATAGGGGTTCAAATCAATGTCAGCCGTTCGATCAAATTATTTTAAATCTGAGTCATTCGGCTACATCAAAAATCTTGAATTGTTAGCTCAATCGATCAACCGCCACCCCTTATCGGTCGACCACCGACGGTTGATCGGCCTAAGTTAGGAGTCGACTGGTCATGTTTATTTACGGTAACTTATTTGCTATGTTAAATTTGTTAATTTCTCTCCCATTTCACCCGATCGAGATAATTTATTTCCATGTTAATTTTTCTTAAACCCCAAGCAACTATTAACGTTAATTAACTTCTATTAGTTGCCTTTTTTCCTTAATTACATATATATTTAATTTCGACTCAAATTATTCAAATGCTAATAAATTTTTCATTCGAAATCTGATTGGAAAACCTTATATGTGAAAATTGATTAGAAAATCACCATGAACCCAATGGTGCAGGTTTCGTAGCCAAATTCTGAGATTAATGTAAACTCTATTTCCACCGTTATTATTTTTAATTAATTTCTTCTTAAATTAATTATCGTAAAAATTACAGGGTGTTACATAACTGGCCTCATTGTTATAGCATTTTTAGCACCATCCCTCTAAACTTCCTAAATTACCACTATTGACCTTAAGTCATACATTCCTATATTTATAACTGCTCCACTTATGACATAATTGCCTCCAATGAACAAAAGGGATTCAGTTTCAATGATCCTAGGGCGATTGGTTCCTACATGTGCTAACCTGCTCTCAGCAAAGGTACACTTTTTTATTCACCTTTAATAATAATGACGATATCCCTCTATTGCAAACTTATAACCATTATACCTATATTACCAACATCATAGAAAACTTATATATGTCTTTGGTAGCTACTCTCTCTACAACCATGGGTCTAGAGATGAAAAGGTTTTTCCTTAGACCTAACTTTGAAAAAATCGAATCCCTTGATGAAGGGGATGACCTCGTTATCGACATAGATGAAAAGGGTGATGGGGAGGCCGTTGAAGCCCTCGGGAAAGAAAAAATGCCACCACTTCCATCAAGCCTCCTTGGCACACTGCTTCATTCACCAATTGGAAGATTGACATTTTCAAGGTGAAGAAAGTGAGGGTGGATGAAATTGTTTTAGAAATATCCAAAGCCTCTTCCTCAAAGAACATAATATCTATTGAATGAGATGAGGAAAAAAGCCAAAACTTCGACTTAGGATTTCAAATATCACTTCCAAAGGAGACATAAACTGAGAAGCAATAATAGCATGAAATGGTCATTTTTGTATTCTTCTTGTTTTCCTCCTTGTTTGTACCAAAATTAGGCACAACACTCATCGGAAGTATTTGAAGAGATAAAAATAAAGAATAGAAATGTAAAACAAGGATTATCTAACAAACACTTCAAGACAGATAACAAAAACATGCAGAACCACAACAATTTAGAGTGGTTCAGCGTATGGCTTACGTCCACTGTGAAGTTGATGACTTTATTGACGTTCACTTGTTAATTACAACTGACTACAGCAGATTACAGTGTTGAAAATCGAATACAACAGCAGCTATGTAGTATAGAAATAGTTCCGGCAGAGTCTGGATGTCAAAGAGCCAAAAGATCCTTTTTCTATGGGCCCTGGGGTTCTTTTTATAGGCGTAGGAGGGAAATATCTCGCTCAGATCTCAAGAGACTTCTTTTGGCACGTGGGTGGGCCCACGCGATCGATCCCAGGTAATTTCGACTCGATCCATGATCGATACGAACAAATTTCATATCGATCAAGATTTGCTCCAATCGAGTCAAAATTTAGCATAAACATTCTTTAGGTTGTATGCAAGTCCCTATGAAAATTTCATAGCATTTGGACTTGTGGACTGCAAGTTATGATCGATGCAAATTGGAGGTTTTCAGCTTTTGGTCCCCTTCGCATTGATACGATTCGTATCGAGCACTTTGACTCGCTGCTGGTCACGTGCTTGTGAGTGACGTGGCGTTTGATTTTTTGATCGCTCCACTTTCGACGCCGAGTTGGCCGAGTCATTCCAAAGTTTTCTCCTCGTTTATATGAAAGACGCTGCCATGTTCGCACCGATGGAGGTTGCACAGTTCGTATCGATGGAAGTTCCCCATTTCATATCGATCGAGTAGTATGTTGTCCAAATCGAATAGAACTAGCTCTGTTCGTATCGATCGTTATTATGTCCCACTTCATATCGATTCTTTGTATGTCCACTACATATCGATGAGAGATGTTGGTTTCACATCAATGAAATGCCGATCGATACGAAGTATGTGTGATACTTGATCGATACGAAATGGACGTTAACGTTACGATCAATGGATACGAAGTGCGATCTTGTTTCGTGTCCTAATGGATATGAACTGAGGTCACCTGATGGATGCAAACTAACGAGTCTTGATGGATTCGAATGAAGTTATTCTAAGATGGATACGAACTTGACAGTTATCGTATGAAGTTGAGCTTGTTTGATAGTGGAGTCAATAGGTCGGTACGAACAAGCATTCCTCTCGATGGATATGAAGTAGCGCACCCTAATAGGTTTGAATAATAGGTGACTTGATGGATGTGAATAGATGGATAGAGCGATGGATTCGAACAGATCGATTCGAACCAAGGCTTTTTGATGGATACGAAGTGAGGTTAATTCCTTTGATTTGCATCGATCACATCTTGACCATACGAACTTCGATTGATTTGAAATTTGGAACATTGGCTTTCTTAGCTCTACTTGTCATGGCATATCAATTGTAGCTTGATACGGACTCGGAAAAAATTTATCGACATCCATAGTGAACCTGTGTTTACTCGACATTCGGGATGAGCGATCATTGGTTTTCAATCAATTCCTTGATATCTCGGCCTTGCCAAAAGGCGGGATAACACTCCTTTATTGTTGTAGCGATGTACGTGATTAGGTATTGATTTTGTACCAATGAAAAATGATAAATAATGATATATTTGCTATACACATATCAATTTCCTACACATACAGTTCTCTTGCATTATCAACTTTGCCTACACATATTCTCATATATGCTGATGAAGTGACAAAATTGACTATATAGTTACATACCTTCATATTTATTCCAGATAAATGCATCCAGCAAATATAACTTTGTGAAACAAGTAAATTTTATCATTTAATTATTAGGAGACGTGTTATCTCACTTACTTTTTGATCAAAATTTTCTTGTCCAACCCTAAGTAAAATAAGCATTATTCTTTGTTATTTACTAATGTGCATGCCACTTATTTATAAGTGAGCATCTTATGTTTGTATCCCATTAGCACAAAAATTTGAGTGTAGCCATTCCATTGGTGCTAATATTCAAGCATCTAGGTTTATTAATGCCTAACTTTGAGTATCTTTCTATTGATGGTTACTTTTGACGTCCAAATTCATTAGTGCATGCCTGTGAAAAATATATTCGGTCGATGCTTACTCTAGGTATCTAAATTCATGGACACATACTTTGGGCATTCCAATCCATTGACGCCTATAATTTACCTCCATTTTAATCAACTCCTATCTTTAGCATCTAAATTCACTAACACCTACTCTAGGAATTTGAATCCACTAACACCTACTGTGAGCATTATGTTTCATCGATGCACGCTTTAGCCATCTGTATCCATTAGTAGCTATCATCGAGGTACCATTAAGTATCCTATCTACTTTAAGATACATGAGTTAATCATTATTAATCTTGCAATGCATAATTTATCTTATTGAATACAGATCCATCGATTCAAAAAGCGAATTCATTAATAAGTTCATTAGCAAAATCATCCTTATTACATAGAATTCAATTCAAAAAATGATATAAAATAAATACCTAACAAGGTAATCAGGAAGAATACAAGCAAAGATGCTTATTATTCCGCACTCATTTATCTACTGTGGGAAGGTAGAACGTGCCATATCCAAAATTTTGCTCTATCACTTAGGCTCCTTACTAATATTGATGAACTAACCTCGAGTTCTAGAAGACCTATTTTAAAAAAAGTTCGTCTATCTTAAATTTTTAGTTTCAGACCTTAACGTTGAGCTGTCGTTCCACTCTTTGTTGGTAAGCAAAAGCCCATAGTTTGACCTCTTCTTGTTTCTCCTTTGCAAAGTTGAGGGATGGTAGCAATGTTTCTCATTCACCAAATCTCATAATGCATGCGCCGATGAGAAGGGAATTAAGCTTTAAGTAGGATCATTGACTCGATTTTATTTACTAGTATGAATAACATCTATGTAATTGTTATCTTTTGCGTGATACGATAAGCCACCCTATAATTCTAATGGTATTTCATTGATCCAATTTTCCTTCTCTTAACGAAACTTTAATTTATAAAAGATTCAATAGTCTTACTTACTACTTCCATCTATCTATTGGCTTATGTTATGTTAGCATAGAAAAACAATTCCGGATATGATACTGAGCACAAAAATCAATAAACTATGAAGTATCAAACTGTGTTAAATTAACTGTGATTTTCTTTTATGATACTCCAAACCTACATAGAATGTTTTTCACTATAGAATTGGTTATCTTTGCCGAGGTGACAGTGGTGAATAGCTCTACCTCAACCCACTTAGTGAAGTGATCCATAACAATAATTTCATGCTTAGCTCCTCCATGTACCATTGATAGCACTCCAATAATATGAATCCAAAAATGAAGATGGCCCGGCTGACCATCTATATAAACTTGTTTGATGAGGGTCTTGATAGATTAATGGGTCGCTGCAACTAGTCACATTTATCTAAAAATTTCAATGCATCATTATTGGTAGTGGACAAGAAGTATTCATAACAAGTACATTCCATGTTAAGATTTCCCCCTACATAATCTCCAGTATTTCTTTAATGTATACTCTCAAGGATTTTCTTTGCTTCATTCTTATCCACATGCCTTAACAAGGGGGTTGAGAATCCTTTTTGGTATAAGATGTTATCCTATATTATATATAGCTTTATCTTTCTCAAATGCTTCCCGCCTCATTCATTTTTTTTTGCAAGAATCCCTATGTCTAGTACACTTTAAACAGTGCCATCCATGACTGCTTTTCATCGGCTTCCATGACAAAGTCAACATCCTTGATCCCTAGGGGCGATAGCATCGATACTGGAATGATCACCCATAATCGCATGTTTGTAGAATAGCTAACTTGGCCAATGCATCTACACTAACATTTTCCTCACCGGGAATATGTATTATTATATAATAGTCAATCTCACCTAGTAGTTCAAATAACATCATGAAGTAAGTGGTCTATCATGCACTCTTAGCTTGAAAATCCTTCTATACTAGGTATGCTATCAATTAGGAGTGATCGAATATCCACAATGATGGTATTCTTAACGTCTTAGCAATTTTGAGTCCGACAATCAATGGGACATTTTTTACTTAATTGTTGTTCGCATAAAACTCCAATTATAAGGCATAATAAGGCTCCAACCATATGGAGGTACAATGACCACTAGTTCCCCATAATCATGTTATTGTTTGCTCCATCTACATATAGATGTCATAGCGGTTCCATCGTTTTCTCTTCATCTCGTTATCCTAGATAGTGAATCCAAAGATGAAATCCACCAACCTCTATCCTTTAATATCCTTCTTGGGATGGTAAGTAATTTCATAATAACATATTCCAATACTTCATTTCAATAATATTTATGATGTCTCGAGAATATGCAAGACTTGTTTTAGGGATTGATCACTAACACCTTGATTGATGAGCTAGGAACTATGTGAGAGTGTTAAGGGTACCTTTAAAAGGAATCTTGTAATTTATTGCAAATTATTGACTCGGTAATATAATCTCATTCGAGATAAAAGGTGTTTGTTTTTAATTTTATACTTTTATTTTAAGAAATATTAATTAAATAATTAATTTACATATATATAAAATGGGAAAAATCCTTAAATGATATGTTATATGATAATAATTAAAATGAGTTGTAATCATGAGAAATTATCACAATATAAAACAATATATTATTTTAAATATTTTTGATCAAAATGTTTTGAGAGAGGATATCGATACATCATGTGAACAGAGTACATAATACTCTCCAAATGTTGGGTAGTGTATTAATCATGGTTGTTGGGCACACTAAGGAGTAACACACCAATAGTTATTAGATAACTTTAGGATGACTCACTTGAGAAATATTTAGTTGGTTAATAACTACTAGGTCAAACATGAAATCTTGAAGTGACAATGTTATACGTTTCTCTGAACTTGAGAATACTGTTGAACTTCAATGTGGAACTCTACTCTGATTATATTTAAAACATGGCATGACATCTATTGAGCGACTATAGCTGGGTCTAAGTTGAAGCATTGAAAATAAAAAACTATTTAATAAAGAATTCATCTCCTCGGTTGTATGAGGTTAGTATCGTGATTTATTATAGCTGACTCAAATTCAAAGTCATTGGTCAGAGTTTACAATCAATAATAAATGTCATTAAGGACTTTATTTCTTGACTAACTGAGTTGGTTAAGGATAATATTGGAATTTTGATCAAAACCAAATTCCATAAAACCTAAAGCGATATAGTTTTGATGAAGAGAATGTTTGTAAATCATTGTTACTAAAAGGCACCGCTTAAGAAAACGTAAATTAGGATTTTACAAAAAAGATAGATAATCTATAAATTCAGCCAATCTATCATACTGCTAGTTAAGGTAGCGTGTGAACGTTGATGTTTGAATTGTTCAAAATTAACCACGACTGAATTCGCACCTCTGGTTTTCATAACGATATTATTGAATTCTTTGAAAAACCACATGATTTAATTAATTAAAAATGTAAATTAATTAAATTAATTAATATTTGAGAAATACTTATTATTATTTAATATATTTGATGTTTTGGAGTTGTTTTGGAATTATTTGATGCATGTATAATGGTTATGTTTTCACGCGTCAATATATGGCATCAATGTAATCTAAACGAGTTTAAATGAAAGATAGTTTCTTGTAAGACATTTCAGAAATTTTGGACTATAAAGGTGGAAAATATGGCCAGCTACAAATGTGAAGAGAGAAGGCTAGGATAAGAGAAAAATGAGGGATTGATTTTGGAAGTTTAAATTGAAAGAAAGGAAAATGTTTTGTTCTCTCAATTAAAACAAATCCATTAATTTTGTTTCCTTCATTTCATTTTCTTCCCCCTACATTTTCTTCTTGTCATGAATGAATTCTTTAGCATCCCCTTTTAAAACAAAATCAATTCCAAAATAAATTAAAACATCAAATAAATACGAAGACAACATGGTTCATCCTTCACTTGCAAATTTAGGTGTAGATTAAATGATCTAAGGAGGGATTTCTGAATGAAATGTAACTTATTGGATAGGTTAAAGAGGTATTTTCTAATTCTAATTATATTCTTGGATGTAATATTCTTATCACTATTTGACATGAATGTATTATTACCTCGCCATGATTTAAAATTATTAATGCAATTTAAATAATTTGTTGAATGATTCGATTTTCTTTTAATATGATTGTAAAGACCCGAAATTTCACTTCTTTGATTTGCGAATATTTAATTAAATTTAAATATTTAAATAATAGGTTTTGTAAAATAAAAATATTTTAAATAATAACTAATGATGGTGAAATCATTTTCAAATTTTGTTTACGAAAATATTTTGTTCGATGAAAAATAGAAAATGTGATCGGAAACTGTTTTCTGAATTTTCGATTGGATTTCGGAGGGGCCGGTAAGTGAGGAAGGGCACTCATAAGAGATGACACGTACCATAACCACTCAAACAACCATATACAGTTCTATGAAAGAGTTTTGTGATATATTCAGATGTCGGAATCTATGCGTGGTTCCAAAACCCATTGGGGTATGGGGTCTACGTGTGAATTCAAGATCTATTTGAGATATGAGAATCCACGGTGATTCCAAGACCCATTGGGCATTGGAATCCATGTAGAATTCAATGATCTGCTTTGATGGTTGTGCGTGAGCTGGAATGTCGGACGTAACCTCACCAGCGGTATGACTAAAACCAGAGATATGAGGCATGACCAGTAGGGTTGGAAAACAAATAGAGTGCAGTCGGCTCCACCTAGACGTTATCTACAGTTGTTATGCATGCATGAGGCGATGCACTCGGTCTTAGCGAGGCCAACTATGTTTTTCCTATGGTGCATCACTAGGGATGTATGCTGCTTCAGAAAGATATCTCTGATTCTTGTGTAAGAGGACCGTTTCTTAAAGTACCAAGAGCACCCCCATGGAATCCTACACAATTAGCGAACACACTATATCGAATTTTGATTATATACCTATTATTGTTGTGATGTACACTCATGAGCCTCACAGCTACTTGATTATTATTATTTCCACCCTTAGACATTATTATGATATCATTAAATTTTCTGATATAAATGTTTTGGTTATCATAAGGTAAAAACCCGTACATATTTACGTGAGGCATGGTCTTATGAGATACCTTTGATTTTAAAAGTGTTTTAAACATAATGATCCAGTTTTTTGAGTTTTCTCACGCCAAACCCATGTCTGACCCATAATTTTATTTTCTTTCCCTAAAACTCTTGGGTGCTTAAAATTTTATGGGCAGCCAAGTAGTTCAGGTTTTCCCCGAATGCATCTTAGAGGACCTTGGAGCAGGAGGCTTCATCGATAGCTAGTTATTATCTTTTTTCCACTGTATTACATGTATCTTGTATCGGTTAGGTATGGACATGCTGTTATAACCGTCCAAGGGTGGAATTGCATAATATGACTTTGTTGTATCAATTTTGAAATGACTTTGTAAAGTATTATGAAGTGAGATTCTATGATCATTTTTGTTTCTTCTATCTTCTATCTTCTTCTTTCACCCCTAACGATCGGTTTTTCCAACACTTGAATGCTAGGCACACAATATAGTGGACGTATTAATGTCAATTTTTCAAGTTCGAAAACCCAGGTCGCTACATTTAGTATCAAAGTGCAAGTTTAAGTGAGAACCTTGGCCCTGGTGGGGTAAACTCCTTCGAGATCGGGTAAGTGAGACCCTTTAATGTGTATGAGTGCATTATATATAACAGTGCTTATTTGTTAGTGAATAATGTTTATATTGTGTTGATTTATCTATTGAGTGGTTTATAATTTAGATTGAGACGTTGGACATCACGTGTCGATAGGGGTTCCTAAACACTTGAACAAGGCAAACTGTCACATTATTGTTTTGAAATTGGGTAAATGAAATGATTTTACCTAGAAATATATTTGTATATAAATAATGATTTCAAAAATAGTATAGTATTTGGAGGTATTATTATTATGAGATAATAATATTCTATTATTTTCACTTTAAATTTATTAGCCGTGCTTGTCCAGTTGAGCATTGACTATTGTTAGTGTGTGTAGGTAGCGTCCCTTTTTAGGATTGGGGCTGGGTAAGTAGAAATAGGGATAACATTGAAGCGAATACCTAGTGAATTAAGTTTAACGATTTGACTATAAGGTATTCATTCATAATGTAGGGTTAAATTTTATTTAATAAAAGATTTTATTAAAAGCTCAAATATTTAAAATAAATATTTGTAAAATGTTTTATAAAAGTTAATTTATAAAAATGAATTTATGGGAATGTATCTTGGATTAAAAAGAATTTAAATTGAAAATTTGTGAACTTAAATCCCGGGGGTTTTGGAAAAAATTTCATGGTTGTGAAAAATAATAATAGTATTATTTGAAAGCAATTTTGGTTCAGGAATAAAATTTTGGGCGTGAAAATGTTAATTAAGAAATATTTTCTTTGGATTGGTTAGAGGGAATGGGTCTTGATTGTTTTGTGATGATCTGAATAATCTTCTAAGTGACAATTGAATGTTTGCCTAGGGGAACATTGTGGTGCACTTAGTTAAAATATTCTCTTTATCATTGTATAATCAAAACAAGTTCATACCTCGTACAAACACAAAGCGAGTTGGTGATAAATGTTTTGTTGGAAATATGAGAAATATTCTTTCAAAAATGGGATTTTCAAATAAAAGTAATATTCTTAAGTTAACTAGTTCGAGTGGCTCGAAAATAACTTAAAGTTGGGGAAGAGATGTGTTCGGATGGTAAACACTTCTCTTGGGTATTAACTTTCCTAGTAAGGGAGAGTATGGTACTCTTTGGTAGTTCCTAGTTTCGTAGTATCATTTTGGAGTTACTTGGGATATATATGTATATATATTTTCTATGATTAAAATATATTGTTTAAATTCAAAACGTTTTGACACTACAAGAAATTCGATTTGTAGTAGCGCTCAAAAAATGCTACAAAAGGTTTTGGTGGCGTTTTGATAAACGCCGCTAGAAAACATGCGACTAAAAATCCATGATTTTTTGTTGCATTTATTTTAACGCCACTATAAATGAATTTTTAGTAGCGTTTTTTAAACGTTACTAAAGATCTTTTTTACAGCTTTTAAGAAACGCCACCGAAAAGGTGCCGTTTACTATCTAATTTTTTTGTTGCACTTATTATTATTTTTTGCAGCGTTTTTTGAACGCCACGGAGATTATCTGAGTGACTATAATTGCTGATTCTGTAGCGCTTTTTAAATGCTATAAAATATTTTTGGTGGCGTTTTTTCTCCCCCACCGTATGTTTCGATTTTATTGCCTGCTGTTGCACGACTACATCTGATTTCGGCTCCAATTCAAGTACTTCAAAACTTACAATAACGTAATATATAAACATATACACATTCAAAAATAACACATTCAATGAACCACAATAACACAAACAAAAGCAATTACATATCCACCGCTATATCATAACATTAGGGTCAAGACAAAAGGTTAACCATACGTTTACACAACCAAACTACCATAAATAGTTTCATGATAGTACATGCAGCTAAAGTAGTGCTGCTACCATACATACTAGTTTCATAATAATTTCATAACAGTTTTAATCAACCTAACTACATACATGTGCTGCTACCATACCAAAAACCAGTGCTGCTTCTTGAATTCTTCACAAACGTTTATCTACCTGTAAAGAATAATAATCATGTTACTAAATATTTTTGAGGTGAAGGTATCAAAATCAAAAATGGACAAATATAGAAGTCCTTAGACTATAATACTTCAAACAAATATGCCTCTGCGTATTGACCACTGATGTGAGCACATTGTAATCATCCAACAACTTTTACATCATGTTTGTGAATTCAGTGCACTAGACTTTCCATACGACAACCATCCTCTTCAACCATGCACTCCATTCAAAACACCAATTCAATCACTTTCTTGCTCTACACCAATATTTATTGAGTAATATAACTAATTTTTATAGTCGATTATCTAGGAATATTATCAGGGTATTAGAATCAAAGTTTGAAAACATTTATGATGAACAAGTTATATACCTTTCAGTTTGTTTTCAGAATGACTAGTGATGGTGGTATCAGCTTTACTTGGGGACATTTTACTAAAGGTGAGTAATACCTTATCGACCATTGAGATTGCTTAGTTTGCTATAATAATACCTGTTATTTTGCAGGAATAAAAAATTATGATTACATGGAGAAACTAATGAAAATGAAAATACAAAATGGTTTCTTTGGACCAATTTATTCTCATCTGCTGCAGTGATATCTCTCCATGGAGTTAATGCATCAACCCTGAGTGGCATTTTAAGTGAACATAGACTTATGGGTAACATATTTTAGGAAGCTAAGGAACTAGTTATCAACCTACTTCTTTATGCACTACAATCATATTTCAAATAATTCAGCAATTACCAAATATGGCACAGATATCTTCCCTCCATCTGTAGACTCTTAACCATGCTTTCTGCCTTCGAGCTATCCGATGATCCCTGATGAAATTCAAGTTTGACACAGAAGTGGTCGACACTAGTAGGTAAAAAGAAAAACTTTGTTTTCTTCTTTTTCTAACAAAGTTTTAGCGATAACAAGCATATAAATCAAGAAAAAAAATGTTAGGTACCTGTTCCTGAGCTATAGTATGAAGAGTTCTGTTGACATCCGTAGCCATTCGTTTAGCATCACCACATACATAAATGCATCCATCATTTGAAATTATATCCCTCAGCTCTGAAGCCTGTTTGTTATTTGGTATGTTTAGACAAATTTTTTTCTGAAATGTGTCAAAATATAATTCAGTAACATACCTTTTGAGCCATCTTATGCTGCACATTCAGACAGTTTATATTATTGGATCGTTTTCTAGCTACAAAGATGATATACATAGAATATTATAAAGCTCAATTTGAAAATATGCACATGTATACTCAACTATTTTAGAAGTACTTTCCTTTAAATGTTTTGTGACCAGTTGCTTGAAGACAATCATTCGGGCTTTTGAGTGAATATTGTAGTAGAACCTGGAATGAAAACCCAATAAATTAATCATTGTTGAGGAATGTAGAATTAATCGAACTTTGTCTTATTCGAACATTTCATTCATCAATTTTGACGACTCTATACATCCAGTCCATGCATGCATTTGCTGCCCGGTTATGGGATCGATGATAAGAACAGTAGGGAACAAGGACACAAGATAGTATGTGCAAATCTTCTTGCTCTCATACTCGTGGTTATGCATCTGCAAATGAATGAGAACATGGATTGAATAAGACATTAAGCAAGCATTTGTGAGTACAATTATATGTAACACAAAAAACAACATAGGCCATTTTTAAACAATGTCATCAAATATTTTTCTTTTAACAAGCGCATCAAAACCAGCGATGCAATATATTATATATTTATGTTTTTGATATGAACATCGATCCAGAAGATTAGATATGGAATGTCGAAATACGATAATTGTGGATGAACATAAAACTGGAGATATGTTATCACATCTACAAAAATTAACGGATTTTTGATAAAAATATGACATTAAAAATGAATCACATCAAGAACCACTGCATTACGTCAAGAACCACTGCTAAGTAACAAGCGGTATTATAATATTTACTATGTTTCCAACGTCATGTATTCAAAACGTTAAACAATCATCACTTCTTCATACTTCCACCACAACCAAGTTCTCAAACTCCATCGTCCTATACAACAAAACTACAAACAGACCAACTACTGTCATCAAAATCCACTTCTGGTGCCTCAACACTATTTGCAAACAAATTGCAGTGCATAGTGATCTCCACTGAGATCACCCCAGCCAATCTCCATAACCATCAAATTGTCATCAACACTGCCTATAACAACCAAACACAGTTCACCCTCTAACAAACAATTCACCACTCTACTACCTGCCTTGTCACAAACCTCACACAAACATTGTCCAGTCCACCACTTCTTCATCCAAGCCTGCCACTTCATACATACTCCACCGACATCCATCCAAAATTCACTACCTAAAAAAAATCCTCTGCCTTCAAAAAATCACTATCACGGTTCCGGACCCCATCATCTTACCATCCTCCAACCACCGCCAGTACTCACTGCACACTCAACCACTTTCTCCATTAACTTTTGCCAAGCCTTCATCATCCTATCACTTACAACCATATCATCAAGTTATTGCCACCCATCATCACTGTCCTCACTACTTCATTTATCAATTCCATAGCAATTCCCCTATTTCATTTATCATCTCTGTCTTAGCTACTTACTGCAACACTCACCCCATAAAATCAACATTCATATACCATAAACCATACTTCAGATATCTACAAGCAATCACAACTTACCTATGCATATCAACTGCAAGCATTTCTTCACAGCAGCACATTCAACTAACCACTGCACTGCCTCAAATCGTTCACAACCATAACAATTTCTGAAACCACCTCTCTTCAAGCCCAACCATTTGCCTATAGTTCATACATTAGTCTGCATCTCACAACATTCTTCTAACCACCTCTTCCGATCATCACAACTGCACTGCCCAGTCCTCGAATCAACAACCACCTCACTGCTACTGATCAATCCACCCCACAATCAACTTCAAAAACTCCATCCAACAACATAATCTCCACTGCCTATTGCAATTCACCATTTTGAGAAAAGGTTTGTCTTTTTTTTTAAAAGAAAAGAAAAAAAATAGAAACATACAGGGCTCTAATGCTTGAAAAATGTTTCACTAGTTCATCAATTCTGGGATTGGAACTGTTTAGTAAAGAAATAGATAATTTGACATTAAATAAAATAATGAAGACATAAATAGCTAAAATACACCTGAATACTTTAGTTATAACACTGCGCAAAAACAATTTCCATGTAAACCAATTTGTGACATGTTTGACACAGTTGTGACATGTTATCAAATTAAGTTACCTTGATGATCCCATATGTGACATGTTTGACACCGTTGTGCTCCTCTAACCATCTTCTCTTCAGCCATCTTATTTGATTCAGGATATACATGAACAAATGCCCAATTTCTCCCTCTTCGTGCTTTGTTTATTTCATTTAATGCAATTTCATATTTACAGTCACCAGGAAATAGCCGATTACTCCATAATACAAGCGGAAGAGAATCCCCTGCAACAATAAACTTCTTAGTTTTATTTCTTATCAAATAAATAAATGATAATACAAATACGCAGAAACCTATTAGATATAAATAATGAATGGATTCAGATCGAAGGAGACTGGTTGAGCCTTTGCCTGCTTTCATGCTTTGTAAAATCATAAAAGCCTATTTTGTTGTTACCAAATCGTTGCCATGCCACCAAACTTCCCGAACACCGCCTTTTGCTCATGGGTTCATGGATGCATTACGATTCGTGATTCCTAAATTTTATTTACGCAGGGGCTTTCATTACTAACATAGTAAGTGCGATTTGGTGCCCTAACTTATTTTGCGGCCTAAAGCAGTTGCTTTTTTTGCTTTGGCAAAGGCCGGCCTGTGAAATTGGGAGGTGGAAAGCGGTGGTTAGGATGAAGGAAGAAGAAGATTTTATAAGAGGTGATTTTGGTGGACGAAGATGAGGAATTTTAGGGATGAAGATGAGGGTTTTGAGGGTTTGGAAATAAGATTTTTTTTCCATCGTACTTTTTGAAAGGCGGATGGGAAAAATAATAGTGTTAAAATAAGCTATGAGCGGTCACGGAAAAATTTAGCCAAATTTTCATGAATTGTTGGCGGGAACCCATTTGCAGCGTTCAGTTGTTTATTGTTATATTAAAAAAGGTCCAACGGTTGCATATGGTTTTAAACGCTACCAATTAATGCAACTAAAAGCAAATTTTCTTGTAGTGTGAAATAAGGCCGGGTATTTGGATCTTGTGTTTTCTTAGGGAAATAAATGCAAAATGAAATAGTTGAATCAGATAGGGGTATATACTCTTAGGATGCAGTGGAATAGTATCCAAGTGAACCTAAATTTAGACTTATGAAATGTTGCACAAATAATTTAGTGGAAATAGAATTGGTATTAGGGGTGACCAATTAAAGAAGTGCGTAGGTTGGATGTAGATCATCTCTTGTTTCCTATAGTTTGATCTAAGATTCGAGTACATGGCTTTGATATGTGATGAGGATTTTCGATATGGGACCAGTCTTTTCTATCATAGTTACAGCTATGTAAGAAGAACAGAGGTTCCAAATCAAGGAGCTTGATCGGAGTCCGCACTAGAAAATCGGATGGCCGATACTAGTTCGGAGGAAACTTTATGTATTCGAATGGAGAATGAATCAGACTTTGTATATGAATGATCTATGTAAATCATTCAAACAGATGTATAGTGCTATGTGTTTTCTAGGTTTGGTAGAGGTGTAATTTCGGGGACGAAATTCTTTTAAGGCGGGAGAATGTAACGACCCGGAATTACACTACTTTGATTTGCGAATGTTCAATTAATTTTATATGTTCAAATAAGAGATTTTATAATGAAAATAAAACCCTTTTAAATAATAATTAATGATGGTGAAATCATTTTCAAATTTTATTTACAAAAATATTTAGTTCGATGAAAAATAGAAAATGTGACCGGAAATCATTTTCTGAATTTTCAACGTTTCATCGTATAAAAGTTGTTTGAAATGCTGTGAGCCTTGTTTATTTTTGAAACAACATTTAGATGGTTAATAATGTGAATTAGTTAGTATATATTGGTACATACATAAGTATATATACTTAAGTTTATACATGTATATACTAAAAGATGCCTTCAGAGACATGATTAGACACTTTGGCGACTCGAGTACAAACATGTTTAAACATGTTTTCTCTGACATGATGAGGGAGGACAAGATGGATCCTGAAATGAAATGTGTGGTAGAGGGTGTTGAGGTGGCAAAACAATGTGGAGGGTAGAAGTTCGAGGGTAGTATAGTAATTTACCTTTTCTATCGCTTATAAATAGCCTTCCACTTCTTTAAAATTTTCTACTCTTCCTCCTATCGTATTTTCCACATCTCCAATCCAAATGAGGATTTTTCTTTTTTTTAAACTATGAAAATTTCAGCGGATAGAACTTTTATTTGTATGACTTCTGAAAATTTAGCGATTAGCTATGCCCAAATCTCATGTCTTTCAGAATCATTTTCGGACCCATATTTTCAAGTTCGAAAATACATATTCTTCTTTTGACCATATCTCTCTCAAAACAAATCCAAATTGAGTGATTCTTTTTTCGAAATGGCAGAGAAAAAGATTTCCAAGAAATTTATTTTGATCACTTTTCCAAATTTCAAGACTGACATGGCTTAAAATCAAAGAAAAAAAGATCCATTTTTGAGTTGATTTTGTGGTTTTCCAAGCTTTGCAAGTTCTAAAGTATTTCAAGTTCTCAAAAGAGTTATGCAAAATTTTGGTGGGTAAAGTTCTACATTTTTGTGGAAAGATTCAATATCACGTACCTATTTTGTTATAGGATATATTTTTTGGATGGTTGAATTATCATATGGTTTGGATGTACATATGTTGCTAGTTTATGGTTTAGCGTAGATTTGTGGATCGAATGTTAACGTGATGTTTTTAATTATAAAGTTATAATACTTGTATTATGGTTGGAAGTGATAAGGAAAATTAGTAAGTAAATCAAGTAAATGGAAAAGTTAGTGAGCAAGATTAGCACTTGAAAGGTGTTTGTGTTCGACATAGCGGTCCCTTGAGTTTTTTAAATTCGATTACTTTGTTTTAAATAAAAAGTTTTCTAAAGTTTCTATCCTTTTGTTTTGCTTATAAAACTTTATAGTAAGTTCATAAAGTAAGTTAAAGATAATATATATTGTTTTAAAAGACTATTTGAGATGTTAATCAAGTTTGGAAGTCATGGTATCCATAGCAATAGTCACCATGAATGCAATTTCGATAAATGTCCTTTTTTTGAAAATTTAGTTTCATACGTTAAAAATTAATTTGGAAATGTTTTATAAAATTAATAAAAATGTTTTAGAATGTTAATTAAGTTTTCAAATTAATTAAGCTTGTTAATTAATTATGAATTAATTATTAAACAAGGTTCATTAATCTTAATTAAATAAATTATTGCTAGTTAATTATCCTTTAAAAGTAAGACTAATTTTTAATAGCTAAGAGTTAAGTATATGATTTATTTTTAGTTAACTATTAATTACATAAAAGGTCAATTATTTATTTATTCAATTAATCAAGTGTTTAGTCATTTTTAATTATAAATAAATTAAGGTTTTAATTGAAACAATTATTTATTAAAGGTTTAATTTATTATTTATGTTTTAATCAAAAGATTATTTAATTAATTAATTTAGATTAATTAATAGTTAATTATTAATAAAGGTTTTTAAATTATTATTTAATAATTAATAAATGATTGATTAAGGGTTTAATTTATAAATAAATTATTTATTAAAGATTTAATTATTTATTAATTTATATTTAAATTATGTTCAATTTAATAAAGATTAATTATAATGTAATAAGAGTCTAACTTATAATTAATCATTTTATGGAGTTTTAAGTTTTTAATTCTTATTTTCCAAGAATAAAATTGTTTTAAAGGTACTTCTTTTTTCAAAGATGATTTTGAACATAAGAGATTCAAATGTCGATATCATTAAGTAGATAAATAATTATGAAAGAGTTATGTAAATGGTTTGATTGTGTGGACATATGTTAGCAAAATAAATCTCCGTTCTTCTCTAATGTAGTTGTTTATTATATGGACATGTGTTTGCAGAATAAATCCTCGTTCTGCTATAATGTAATTATTTATTGTGTAGAAATGTGTTAGAAAAAAATCCCCATTTTTCTATAAGTTTATTGCTTGATTTTTTGGACATTTGATAGCAGAATAAATCCCCATTTTGCTATAATGCAATTGTTGTTTGTGTGGACATGTGTTTTAGCAGAATAAATTCCCTTTCTGATACACACTGATTGAATTGTTTGGACATCTATTTAATAGGACAACTCACCATCTTATTATTATGTTATTTGGACATGTGTATTTCGGTGCTTATATTGACATGTTATTCCCTGTTTTGTATATGAATAGAATTTACATACTACTTGACCTACGTAAATAATTGTTAAGTGAATAGAAATTCAAATTAAAATTAAATGGTAACTTAAGTTAGTACCGTTGGGATTGCTAAGCCTCTTCTGAACTTATAATGTGGGTTTTTGATTTAACTTAAGTTATTTCACCAAATTGGGTTTTAAATTTTATAAATGATTTTCAAGTTATACTATTGTTTAATAAAAGTGTTTATAACTTCTTTATAAAAGGAGTTTTTAGTAAATAAAAGGGTTTTCCTAAAGTGTTTCACAAATGATATTTCATAAATGATATTTTATAAAAGGTTTTGTTAAAGGAGTTATATTTTTGGAAGAGATTGAACTTGGAAAATAAGTTGGGTTTTGAATGATTTTAGAAAAGTGGTTTACAAATGGTTTAGTGATTTAAAAGGAAAATTTATAAATGTTTTAAGATTTATAAAAGGGTATTTTTCTAAATTAAAATTGTGAATTCACAAAAAAGCTTTGTAAATAGATTTAGAGATATTTATGAAATAAAGATATTTTTGAAAGAAATGGTTGATCTTCATGACGTAATTCGAGGGGCAGAGATTGCCTATAGCTTACTATGTTTTCTTTGGGATAAATACGTAGCCATTGCATAAACTGCGATCTATGATTAATATTGTATGGTACTTTATATATCTATTTTTAAAAGTTTACATGTATTTTTGAAAGGAATGGTTTATGAATATAATTATTTCAATGAGATAAGTAAATGAATAATTTGATAAATATTCCAAAAAGACATTCTAATTAATCGGAGTTTAATTAAACGAGCCTTAGTGGTTTCCATGAGAAATGTGATCTCTGTTCGATTATTTGGAAGTTAAATAACCAACTATCAAATTTTGGCTTAAATATGTAATGCTTCTTAATTTTGGCGGTAGGGAATAATTCCTTACTAAACACCGAAGGATTTCAATTCCGAAAATATCTTGGAGAAACACAAGAATTTTATAGTACAGTTGTAGTCGGTGGTGCCATACTATACGTATAAATTAGTTATTCTTCTAGGCAAATGATAAGGAGATCCATCAACTTAAATGGTTAGAGGGTGATCCCCATTTTTGTGTTGCCGGATTATATCCTAAAGGACCAGCATTGAGCATTTTGGAAATCGACGATTGGTTTTTGTAGCACCCGATAAGCGGGCCAGGGGTGTACTTGTAAGAGAAGACTCGTACTGTAACTACTTCAACAACCGTATATGGTTCTATAAAGGAGTTTTGTGATATATCGAGATTTTGGAATCCAAGAATGGTTCCAAAACCTGCTGGGGTATGGGGATCCATATGTTATTCCAAGATCTATTTGAGATATGGGAATCCATGTATGATTCCAAGACCCGTCCGGATATTGGAATCTAAGTGGGATTCCATGATCTTTTTTGATGTCATTGTGTGAGCTAGAATGCCAAACGTAGCCTCACTGGTGGTAATAAATCAAAATAGAGATAGAAGGAATGGCTAGTAGGGTTGACAGACCCATAGGGTGCAGTCAGCTCCACGTAGACGTTATCTACAGTTGTTATGCATGCATGAGGCAATGCACTCGGTCTTAGCGAGACCAGCTATGTTTCTTTTATTGTACATCACTAGGGATTTATGCTACTTAGGAAGGATATCTCGAATCCTTATGCAGGAAGACCGTTTCTCCAAATACCAAGATCACCTCCGTGTAATCCTACACAATTAGCAAACACACTTTATCGGTTTTTGATTATATACCTATTATTGTTGTGATGTATACTCAAGAGCATCACAACAACTTGAATATTATTATTTTCACCATTAGACATTATTATGATATCATTGGATTTTTTGATATAAATGCTTTTATTATCGTACGGTAAAAGCCGTCCGTATTTATGTGCGGCGTGGTCTTACGAGATACCTTTGATTTTAAAAGGGTTTTAAACATAGTAATTAAGCTGTTTGAGTTTACTCACACCAGACCTATGTCTGACCTGGAGTTTTATTTTATTTTCCTAAAACTCTTGGGACCTTAAATTTTTATGCGTAGCCAAGCAGTTCAGGTTTTTCCAAGATACATCTTAGAGGAACTTGGAGCAGGAGGATTGATCGATATATAATTATTATCTTGTTTCCATTGTATTATATGTATTTTGTATTAGTTAGATAGGGATAGGCTATTATAGCTGTCCAAGGGTAGAATTGTATTAATATGATTTTGATGTATGAGTTTTGAAATGACTTTATAAAGTATTATGTTGTGAGATTCTGTGATTGTTTTTGTTTCTTCTATCTTCTTCTTTTATCCCTAACGGTCAATTTTTCCGGCATTTGAATGCTCGTCCCACAATACAGTGGACGCATTAAAGTCGATCTTTAAGGGTCGAAAACCCCGTCATTACATTTAGTATCAGAGTGCAAGGTTAAGTGAGAACCTTGGCCCTGGTAGGGTAAACTCATTTGAGATCGGGAAAGTGTGACCCGAGATTGAGTATTAGTGTATTATATATAAGAGCGCATATTTTTTAGTGAATACAAAATATTTTATATTGTGTTGATTTTTCTGTTGAGTGGCTTATGAAATCTTGTCGAGACATGGTATGCCATGGTGTCGATAGGAGTTCTAACACTTGAACAAGGCAAACTGGCACAATATAGTTTTGAAATTGGATAAATGAAGTAGTTTTACCTAGAAATATATTTTGTATATAAAGAATGATTTCAAAAATAGTATAGTATTTTAAGGTATTGTTGTTATGAGATAATAATATTCTATTATTATCAATTAGGATTTTGTTAGCCATGCTTGTCCAGTTTTGCATTGACTATTGTTAGCGTGTGTAGGTAGCTTTCCTTTTTAGGATTTGGGTTGGTAAGTAGAAATAGGGATAATATTGAAGCGAACACCGTATGAAATAAGTTTCACAGTTTGACTATAAGATGTTCGACTGATGGTGTGGGGTTAAATTTGGTTTAATAAAATATGTTATTAAAAGCTAGAATATTTGAAATAAATATCTGGAAAATGTTTTATTAAAGTTAATTTATAAAAATGGATTTATAAGAATGTGCCTTGGATAAAAAAGAATTTAAGTTGAAAGCTTGAGAACTTAAATCCCGAGGCTTTTAGAAAATGTTTCAAGGTATTGAAGGACAATAATAGTATTATTTGAAAGAAATTTTGGTTCAAGAATAAAATTTTAGGAGTGAAAATGTTAGGTAAACAATGTTTTCTTTCGATTGGTTAAGGGGGAAGAGTCTTGATTGTTTTGTGATGATCTGAATAATCTTCTAAGTGACGATCGGACGTTTGCCTAGGCGAACATTGTGTTGCACTTAGTGAATTATTTTTTATCGTTGTACAATCGAAACAAGTTCGAACACCGAACATACCCAAAGTGAGTTGGTGGTATATGTTTTGTTGGAAATATGAGAAGTATTGTTTCAAAAGTGGGATTTTAAAGTAAAAGTAATATTCTTAAGTTAACTAGTTTGAGTGGCTCGAAAATAACTTAAAATTAGGGAAGAAAAGTGTTCGGAAGGTAAACACTTCTCTTGAGTATTACCCTTCCTAGTAAGGGAGCGTACGATACTATTTGGTAGTACCCAATTCCTTAGTATCATTTTGGAGTTACTCGGGCTATATTTTTTTTCTATGATTAAAATATATTGTTTCAATTGGTAAAAGTTTTTGAAATAAGATCGGGTATTTGGATCTTTTGTTTTCTTAGGGAAATAAATGCAAAATGGAATAGATGAATCAAATAAGGGTATATACTCTTAAGATGTAGTGGAGTAGTATCCAAGTGAACTTAAGTTTAGCTTTATGAAATGTTTCATAAATAATTTAGTGGAAATAGAATTAGTGCTAAGGGGAACAAATTAAAGAAGTGCGTAGGTTGGATGTAGATCATCTCTCATTTCCATATAGTTTGTTCTAAGGTTCAAGTACATGGCTTTGAGGTGTTCCACGCCATTCCAGATAAGAATCTATTACTTGATTTTTGACAGCAGCACTGGATGAGGATTTTTGGTATGGGACTAGTGTTTTCTATCATTGTTATAACTACGTAAGGAGATCAAAGGTTTCAAATCAAGGAGTCTGATCAAAGTCCGCACTAGAAAATCGGGTGGGCGAAACTAGTTTAGAGGAATAGTTATGTTTCAAATAGAGAATGAATATAATTTTGTATATGAATGATCTATATGCATCATAGGAACTGATGTATGGTGCTAAGTGTTTTCTGGGTTAGGTTGAGGTGTAATTTCGGAGATCAAAGGTTAAGGTGTAACGACCCTCCTTTTTGGACGGTTTAAATCGACGATAAAACACACACGTCAGAATTAAGCCATACAAAGGGCAGATTGTCATGGGGTAAATAAGGAAAAAACAAAGAAAGAAAGAAAAAAATGCAGAATTTCGCAGCGGAATGATAAAATATAATAATCATATAAACAGTTCATGAAGCTGTTTACAAATAACATTGATTAAAACTTTTACAATATAGATCAGAGTTACGTACCACAAGAATAAATAATAAATAAATGCATCGAAACAACCTGATGTAGTGAAATAAATATGATAAATAATAGTACAAAATCTTCGTCTTCGTCCTCCAGAAAGCAGTCTTCGATAACTAAAAATCTCAGACTGACCCGAGCGAATTGAAAAGACAAAACACTTGAGTCAGAACTAGAAGATCTTATGTAAGCTAAACCAACAGTAAATAAATATGAGTGTAACAGCATCAAAGATGTTTATGGAGTTTGACATCTCCTATCCAGTGTCTACGTGAGTGCAATAACTTAACAGATGTTCGAGATTTACACCTCCTAAGGATCCGTTAAACTATCTACTATGTAGCACAATGCGCTATTATAATATGTATACAGTAAAGTAAAGTATTAAAATAGCGTTAAGGCGTTACCATATCCCTTAACACATTTTGTATAATGTCGTAGTCTATACAGATACTGTAATCCACCCACACATGGGCTATCAGGGAGCACTCCAAAGGCACGACACAAAATAAACTCGTAGAAGGCGCAATAAGGTATGTGAACACGGCACTCGAGGCAATGCCAGGGTAGATATACCGATTATGGTTCCGAACTGGTGGTAACACATAGCATCCACTACCACCCACCTCAGAACACACTCCCATAATCAGAATCAAGGGGTGGCCACCAAATCATCACAAAGTCATAATAGGGTATCGAAGAAATGTGTCTGATCGGAGATGCGACCTCACTTGGCCTGGCATGGCTCCTATTTTAGTCACATCAAGCTGACTGATGAGAGTTAGGGTCACATAAATACCTCATACAGCACCAAAACGTCCAACTTCATTTCAAGAATCTCCACCATGTATACAATTGTTAAAGTGGTTTTCGGTATTGGCAGAGAGTATGACAATGTTCGATCCTAGTCTCTTTAACAACCAAATGATTATTACACACCGGATGGTTCTTTTACATTTCTTGAAACCAATTCATACTTGACATCAAAATATCATATTCTTAAAACCATATCACTTTCAAATCATATCACTTTCAAATCATATTCACTTTCAAAATCACATTCACTTCCAAAATCATATTCACTTTCAAAATCATATTCACTTCCAAAATAATATTCACTTTCAAAAATCATATTCACTTTCAAAATCATAAATAGTTTTAACAGTTTATAAAATAGTTTAAAATAGACTGAAATAGTTTAAATTGAAAAAATAGTTTAAATAGATTTAAATTGGATTTAAATAGATTTAAAATGATTTATATAGATTTAAAATAGATCAAGTGGACTTAAATTATCTTAAATGGATTTTAAATAGATTATATAAATTTAAAATAGATTAAGCAGATTTAAATGATATTAAATAGATTTAAAATAGATTAAATAAATTTAATTAGTTTAAAATTGGTAAAATGGATTAAATTGGATTAAATAGGTTGTAATAGATTAAAATAAATTAAAATAGTTCAAACTGATTAAATTAGTTTAAACTAATTAAAATAGTTTAAATTAGTTTAAATAGATTTCAAAGTTATATCCAAACATTTTCAATAACTCAATTCCGATAAATTCATTTATATTTGACAATTCAACTTTGAAATTCCAATTTTAATTCTTTGAACAATTCATTGAATCAATTCCAAGTTCAACATTTACGCTTGGATTTTAGGAAATAATTCAATTTATATAAATCAATTTCTATTTTAAAAATGCCAGTTGATTGAATTCAAAATTTAAAAATTTAAAAATCATTTAATTTAACCAATTCGGTGTCCGTATATAATTCTCTACCCTGTGTGTAACAACCCTGTTTTGGGTGATTACCTGTAAAAATTAAATTATAATGGTAGTGTAATTTAACAATAGAGAAATAAAAAATTGGAGTTAGAGAATTTGTTAAAAAAAATTATTTTGAATATAAAAATGAGTTTCGAATAAATAACAAATGGAATATGGGCTTTAAATAATGAAAATGATTTCATTGTAGAGAAATGCAACAATTATATAAATTATTGACCATTGGCTTCTTTTAATAATTTTTAAAAGATATATGTAAGTTTTTAAGGTGGTTTATTGAAATAAAAGGTGGAAATTGGGGGGAAAATAAGTTTTGGCTATAAATAATGTTTTGAAATGGGCTGAAATATTTTTCTAGGTAAGTAAGTAAATTATGTGGAATTTTAAAAGTTAAAAACAATGTTTTATATTTTGTTAAAATAAGGATTTCAATGATAAAAACATTTTAAATATATAAACTAATCTTTTTATATGATAGAAAATGTATTATTTTGCATGTATACAAGTTTTTATATTTTTCTTGTGTGTAAATATGGAGAAAATGGATTTTTATCATGTGTAAATGTGACATGTACACATTAATATTGTTAAGTGTTGTTTAATAAACCTTAAGCCATTTTAATTCTTCTAATTTTTCTTCTCAAACCCATTAGCCTATTCAGCTGAGCCTGGTTAAGAAAATAGGGAAAAGAAACTGGCTGTATGTTCATTTCTTATTACCTTCTTCCTCCTACAGCCCAAAAGCATAGTCAGTAAACCATTTTCCCAATTTTTCAAAACCAAGCTAATTTCTTAAGCACATTCAACCAAATTCCAATCTTTGTGCAAGATAAAGATAAATCAAAGGTATATAGCTCCAAATCATACAATTTCATCACAAAAATCTTTTACAGTTCGAAGTTTTCTAATTCTCTTTACTGTATTTTTTTGCATGTCTGTAATTGATTTCTACAGGCGTTCAAGTCTTGTAATCTCAAGCCAAGCTTCTGTCTTACGTCTAAATTTGGGTATTGCATTCAAATCAGCAAAGTGAGTATCAAAACTCACATTTTCTACCTTCGATTGATATTTCAAGCTAAGAAAACTCAATTTTGTTTGTTACATGTTCAATTGTGTATTGCTGTCGGTAAATTAGGCATATCTCTTTCGTTTTAAGTCGGAATTTAACTTTCTTTAATGTTCTGGAAAGCTTGAAAAGAGTGAGATAACTTTATGTTAAACACATTTGAAAATTTTGAGATTAAATAGTCGAAAAACCCAATTCCAAATCACTGTTTGGCCGCTGTAAAACTGTGACTTTCTATGCTATGTGTTGTTGGTAATTTGATCATAACTTTTTCGTTTGATGTCCAAATTCGAAGATTCTTGATGTTTCTAAAAGCTTAGATTATTTGTGGAAACTTTCATATTTTGAGTTTTGTTAAATTTTGATGCTTACATGGTCGAAAGTTCATTTTGGTATTGCTTTCCCGAAACTAAAACGATAGCTGTAGTGAACTTGAGATCTGAAATTTGTTTTGACCATATCTTTCACGTTTCTTATCCAAATTCAATAATTTTAGATGTTTCGAAAAGCATAGACTTTATGCTAAAATTTTCATGTTTTTAGGTTTTTGAAATTTTGAAGCTATCGTGGTCAAAACTGTGTTTGTTTGTCGCTGTCCTGAGAGCAAAACGACAAGAATAACAATCATTGACATGAGAATTGTATTAGCTTATTTTTGCTCTCATTCTTTTTTGATTTTGATGTTGTTTTTGAGGTGTTTTGAGAGATATGATTCCTATCAATAGGCTAGCTATATTTGGATAATTTTAAAACCAAATTTAAATAAAATTTGAATTGATTTTGAGTTAAATTTGAATTGACTTCGTATTGGATTCAAGTTATCGATCTTGAGTTATCTTTCTGGTTTTTCATTATTTTCAAGTACGGTTTTCACTAAACCATTTTGAAGTGATTTTTGAAATAAATGGACATTTCAGATTATTATTATACAATGTTTTAAAATTATTTTTATAATATAAAATCTATTTATTTCCTATAATAAATGAATTTCAAATATTGGTTTTATTAATCCTGTCGGGCAAAAGTTCTAAAAGTTTGTTTTCTCTAATAAAATATTTTAGATATAAAACATACAGATTTATACTATTCGAACGTACGAGAAAGAGAATTAAATGATTTAGTAAAACACGTGGTATGAGACATGTGCGTTTACTATTTCAGCTAATTCCGGACTTGTACGATCGAAACTATCTGGATTATTGATTTCTGAGTTATTTAGCCAATTTACGGTGGGATTTGAGATTATAATTCCTATCTTTAGGAATTATCTAGAAAGGCCAATATTTGGTGAGTTTTATGATTTGAAATTTCTACTTTGAGATTTATGGTTTATGAGGAACCATCACGATGTTTTCACTTATCGATGAGATGAGACAAGTTACGCTGCCATTTAAAACTTGTTGATGAGATGAGACGAGTATGGTGTCTCCTTATCACTCGCCAATGAGGTGAGGCAAAATATGATTTTTTGAGTTTTAAGATGATCCTAGTGTGGCATCAACTAGCAGCTAGTAAACCGCTAAGTGTAAACATGTGGTATGGAACACATATGTTAACACTTTTCGGGTTCCTATCCTTGAGTTTGTGACGCGTTCACGATGTTTACCTAACAAAACTGCTTTGAGAGGTGTTAGCGACCTAGTCATAGAGACAAACTGCTTTGGGAGGTGTTAGTGACCTTGTTAGGGATGACAAAATGGCTTAGAGAGGTGTCAACGACCTTGTCATGTGGACGAACTGCTTTGGGAGGTGTTAGCGACCTTATCTGAGGCTTCGGCCATCTGAATTTAGCACGTGTAGCATTGCTTTGGCATTGCAATCGGGGATTTTTCCAATCCGGGTTTTTTGAGTTTTCTATTTTATTGTGATTTCACCATTTTAAGATGTTTCATTTCATCGATAGCCTAGTGCTATATGAGATGTAAAGTGATTTCATGTATGATGTTTTGAACTATTATCGAGTTCCTTGAGTTATGATTTTGGATGATTTCATGATTTTATAGGATATTCTGGGTTTTTCCATTTTGGCGAGTTGAGATTGAGATTTATATACATTTATACCAATGAGATGAGGCATAATTGAATTCAAAGATTCTTCTATATTTGAATTTTGGATCATCCTATTTGAGAATATTTTATGTTTGCCATTTTGGCAAGGGTTTGTATTGATGTTTCTCCTTTTGAGGAGATATGGTTCACGAAAACCATGTAGATATTTTGGGATGTCACCGATGGTATGAGACGAATGTTTATATTATTCGAGTATTATTGTTGAGTTCACCTCTTTTGAGGTCTTTGTATGCTTAAGTGACATTGTTTCACTTAAGTCATGAATATGTGTTCTTTCTATCGCCTCTTCTCATTTGAGAAGAATTATCACCTTGTATCTTACGCTTCACATTATCGTATATCCTTATTAACTGATTGTCTTAGCTAGACTGACCCGTGTATTTTATACTCGGGTTAGAACAAGTTGTTTCAGGTTAACTAACAGTTTCAGGACTTAGCTTTGCTTGGATATCAGCCTAGCATTTTTGTGTAGTTTATATTTCTTTCCGCTTGACTCTGATGTGTATTTTGTTTTGATGTATATTGTGTGGTCCCTGAACCACTTTTGTGTATCGTTTTGTATTGTACTGGGATGTATCAGTGTATATGTATTTATATATATGATGATTACGGTTCTGTGATATGATATGCATTCTGCTATTGTATTTTGTTCTGATTGATCCATTAACCACCTATAGTTTTGTATTAAGTATTTATTGGATATGTCGATCCACTTGAGTAGATATATATATATATATATATATATAGCAATTGTCGATGTATTCAATATATATTTAAGACAAGGTTGTAGATTGTCGCTCCTAACCAGCCCTATTCTCCGCATTAGCAGACAGAATTACCCAGTAATTCTCTTTATTAATGTGGGTCTCAAGGTGGGGTGTAATAGCTTGGTATCAGAGCTAACTTCAAAACAAAGTATAATAAACACAGAATAGAAACACATATTACGGTACATCTAAGTGTAATACAAGTGTTAGAAATCCCTTAACCATTGTGTCCTTTACCTTACCGTGTCTTTTAGAGTAGACAATTTAGGATATGTCTAGGAATGTATTTTATTCCATAATATTCCCAAATTTAATTGATGATATCTTATCTTAAGAGTAATTTAAATTGTGACTGTCTTATTTGAGTCCTCTTCAATACGAGTGCTTGACATCCATCCATATCGAAGGAGTTTGTTGATGATCTTTGATGCTCTTACCTTGTGATTTTTTGAGGATTGTGAATCCTATTGAAGGGACCGTAATCTTTGGTATGATGTTTGAGGATTTTGGGATTTTTCCTTATAGCTTACCTTTTCGCGCGGATTAGCATGCTTTTTCCTATCTAGAATTGGAATGATTAGAGATAAGGCAGCTTGGGTATTTTCAAGTCGCATTCTGTCATCTGAAGAATCCTATATTTAGGTATCCTAATTTTGGCTGATTTGTTGTTTCTTGCTCTTTGGAATGTTAATGATGATTCTGAAGTATCTATATTCACTCTTAAGTTTCGAGATGTTGATGATATATCTCGATTTCATGTCATTGTGACTCCGTTTATTTCTGTGAGTTTGCTTTGGATATGATACCTAATCAGGAAATCGAATATTGTATTGACTTCATTCTCGGTTCTTGGCTTTTCGGTTATCCTCCCACGAGGATGTCCTCTAAGGAAATGAGGTGATTCATTGAATTTATTTGATATTAACATTCTTACCCCTTTTGAGATATCCTTCTTAGATACTCGATTATTGATATACTTTGTGTTATTACTTCACTTGAAGTAATGATTTGTTGTTTGTTTTCTTCTTCTCATTCGAGAAGATATCTTATGTCTCATAGATTTCTTTTAATCTATTGAGTGGTGCTAGGGTCAAACCTCAGCTTGACCTACACCGATTTTCATGAATTATGAGTTATGAAGGGTAGACTTCCTTTTGCAGCACTCTACACTCGCGGGGTTCTTGTGAATAGTTCGTTATACCATTCGAAAAGATGAACACTCTAGTCTATTCCATCAATCTCATGAATCGAGAATTTTGGGAATATCCCGATGAGTTCTTCTTGTTTCTTGATTTTGTGAATAAGTTATAATGAATTTTCAAATTCTTCAAATTGAAGAAAAGTTTTTGAGAGAAATTGGATTTTTGTTTTGAGAACAACAAATAATATTTTGATTATTATGTAAGAGGTTTTTCTTTTAAAGAAAATAAATTATTGTGTTGGATTGTCCGTCTAGTGCTTTAAGAATTCTGGTCGATGCGTCTGGCCAACGTTATCGATAAGGATTCCTAAACGCTGTGATGAGACAGTCGGACATTGTAAATTGAGTTTTAATAAGTAAAGTTTGAAAGTAATTAATATGGTGGAGTATTAATTTTTATTTTTAATGTTTAATGAAACCATTGAACATAGTGAGTGTTGTATGAGTGGCGATGCAGTTGATCATTCGATCAACTCGGCAGCCAATCGATGAGGTCATTCACTATAAATCAATGGCGAGGTAATACCCTTAAATTTTTGAATATGGCAATTTAGGTAAGTAAAAGCAAAATAATTCTAATTAAGGGGATGTCTTAATTAGAAGAAAATATCATTTGATTCTTTGATTAATAAAATGATGTACTTGTGGTAAAAGAATACTTTGGTTTGGAAAATTAAAATATTAACTGAATATTTTAGTAACAGTTATCAATGATGGCTATAAAAAATTGTTTTGGTACTTATTTATTTGATTAATAGTAGAAGATGGATATAAAACTCTATCTTAAGAGAAAATAAAGAAGTGTTGGTTTAGAACATTTAGTATAAATTGGTGAGATGGTTTTTGTTTTAAACTTAAATGGTATTAAAACTTATGGGATTGAAATTGCAAAATTCTTTTGAAAAAAAATTTAAATTAATTATTAACTTTAATTAGTTTTATGTTGATAATCAGATGGAAAATTAATTTTTATGACTAGTCGAAATGTGAATTTGAATTGTTTTGGTAAATAGACAGTTCATTTAGTACAATCAATTTAAGTTGTGTGAATAAATTTAAACTTTATAAATATATCCCAAAGATTTATTTTGGTGGATAATCAATAATCGTTTCTTGATAATGGAAGAGATTAGTTATCTCTTCCAAAAATTAGTTTTCATAGTTAATTATCTTTAAAGCTAGGTTTTGGAAAATAAAGAAAGTATTTCCTCTTAATAATATGTTTTATGATGGTTACAAAAGTTGATCATAATTTTTTATGTCTTAGCTTTCTAGAAGAAAAAAACACTTAACAAATGATTTAGCAAAAAGCTTGGTTAAAAATGAAGTTTGAGCTTAAAATGGTTTTGGGTAAATTTCAAATTTTAAATTGGTTTAAAAGCTGAAATTTCATAATACAGCGATAACATGAGATTTATTACTCCAAATGAGCATAATCTTTTTCCAAGTGAAAGAGGATTCAGTAAGCTATAAAGTTTCTTTTTACCACTTTTAAAGATTTTTCTTTTTACTGAGTCTAAAATGTGTTTGAATGTGCATAGGCACTTCTGCCCTATTGCAAAATTCTCTAAGGCTTAAGCTGAAAGTAAAGTTAACATAACTTTCAAACCGTAAATCCGATTTTGACGATCTTTATATTTCTGGAAAGCTTACACTGATTATAACAGCTTCTATTTTATAAAGTTCCTCAGATTTTGTTTTTTAGGTCAAAACATGTCTTCTTTACAACGGGTTTGAAATGAAATTGGTTTATTTCCCTTTAATAGTTAAGTGTAGCACTTTTTTATTTATGAGCAGGAACTAATATCATCTATTTGAGTACAGGTGAAAAGAGTATAGTTGGAATATATTTGAGCAAAAAGAATATATATAAGTTTGTGCAAACTCGCTTCAAAATGCTAAAAAGAAAGGTATGTTTTCGGATTAATTTTTAAGAGTTGAATGATGATATATATTTTGTGTTCCGACATGATGGTCGATGTATATTATGCAAGTCATTTTAATATATATTTTATAAGGCCCTCCATACAAAGGAGACTCAGCCGATTTTTTTGAAAATTTCTAACACTTAAAAAATTTGAGAAACAAATTGGCCAAAAAATATATAATAATAATATATGTTGCAAACAAGAGAATACCTATGGAAGAATTAGAGAATAAACAACTTAAACTTTATTTACTCTAATGAAGTGTAATGAATTTAAATTTAAATCTAAGTAAGAAGCTTTGGAAATTTTCAAGTGTTGAAAATTGAGAACTTTAAATATTGAAGATAATAGGTTGGAAAACTTTAAGAATATTTGTTTAGTAAAATGGAAGTATAAAAATCAATTCCTTGAGTTTGTTTTTCCTTTGTGCAATTATCTAACGACTTGCATTTACGCGGTTATTTGGGTTGGTGGTATTGAAGGAACCACCGACCTTTTGTTTTACCTCTATTGTTGTCAATCTTTTATCAGTGTGATTCCTTTCGTAGTGACACACAAAAGGTCATGTCAGTAATTATCTAGTTAGTTAGAATCGGGATAAAGTTATGTTAAAATTCCGACTTTATTTGAGAAGCTTATGAGAAATCAATCTCACTCGATTAATCTTTTACATAGCATTTTGTCTATGTTCTTGTTTCGAAGGTGTGACGTCTTCGAAATTATTGCATATTACTCCTATTTTAAAATTAATGGTTCGACAATACCAATGCCTATGCTTGGGAAACCATAGAATTAATCGAGAAATCTTATCTTGGGTTTTTTTTAAATCTTATGTTGAGAGTGAGAAATTTTAAACTCAAGCTTATATATCTTCCTTTGTTAGATGAAATAATCGTGTTAAGTACAGCTCTTCTCTAGAAATTGCAAGGACGCAATTTTTATAAGGGTGGGAGTCTGTAACAATCCTGGTTTTGGTGATTACCTGTAAAATTGAATTAAAATGGAAGTATAATTTAATAATAGAGAAAAAATAAATTGGAGTTAGAGAATTTGTTGAAATTGTTTATTTTGAATAAAAAAATGAGTTTCGAA
Organism: Allium cepa; assembly: GCA_030765085.1. Lineage (NCBI taxonomy): Eukaryota > Viridiplantae > Streptophyta > Magnoliopsida > Asparagales > Amaryllidaceae > Allium > Allium cepa. The sequence continues at coordinate 431,921,568 of CM060941.1, forward strand.
TAAATAGCAAATGGAATATGGGCTTTAAATAATGAAAACGAATTCATTGTATAGAAATGCAACAATTATATTAATTATTGACCAATTGTTTCTTTTAATAATTTTTAAAAGAAATATGTAAATTTTTAAGGTGGTTTATTGAAATAAAAGGTGGAAATTGGGGGGAAAATAAGTTTTGGCTATAAATAATGTTTTGAAATGGGCTGAAATATTTTTCTAGGTAAGAAAGTAAAATTTATGGAATTTTAGAAGTTAAAAACAATGTTTTATTCATTTATTTCAGTAACTGGTGTATTTTAGTTAAAATAAGGATTTCAATAGTAAAAACATTTTGAAAATATATATTATTCTTTTTATATGATTGAAAATGTATTATTTGCATGTATACAAGTTTTTATATTTTTCTTGTGTGTAAATATGGAGAAATGAATTTTTATCATGTGTATATGTGACACATACACATTAATATTGTTAAGTGTTGTTTAATAAATCTTAAGCCATTTTAATTCTTTTAGTTTTTATTCTCAAACCCATTAGCCCATTCAGCTTAGCCTGGTTAAGAAAAGAGAGAAAAGGAAATTGCTGTACGTTCATTTCTTATTACCTTTTTCGTCCTACAGCCTAAAAGCATAGTCAACAAACCATTTTCCCAATTTTTCAAAACCAAGCTAATTTCTTCAGCAAATTCAACCAAATTCAAATTTTTATGAAAGATAAAGATAAATCAAAGGTATATAACTTCAAATCATACAATTTCATCACAAAAATCTTTTACAGTAAGAAGTTTTCTAATTCTCTTTACTGTATTTGTTTTGCATGTCTGTAATTGCTTTCTACAGGCGCTCAAGTCTTGTAATCTCAAGCCAAGCTTCTGTCTTGCATCTAAATTTGGGTATTTGCATTCAAATCAGCAAGGTGAGTATCGAAACTCATATTTTCTAGCTTTGATTGAGATTTCAAGCTAGGAAATCTCAATTTTGTTTGTTGCAAGTTCAATTGTGTATTGCTCTCAGTAAAGTAGGCATATTTCTTTCATTTTGAGTCGGAGTTTGATTTTCTTTAATGTTCTGGAAATCTTGAAAAGAGTGTGATAACTTTCATGTTAAAAAAATTCGAAATTTTTTTTTGTATAAAGAGTCGAAAAACCCAACTCAAAATTACTGCCCTTTCACTGTAAAACTGTGACTTTCTATGCTACATGTTGTTGGTAATTTGATCATAACCTTTTCGTTTGATGTCCGAATTTGACGATTTATGATGTTCCTGAAAGCTTAGATTATCTACGTCAACTTTCTTGTTTTGAGTTTTGTTAAATTTTGAAGTGTACATGGCTAAAAGTTCATTTTAGTATTGCTATCCCGAAACTAAAACGATAGTTGTAGTGAACTTGAGATCTGAAATTTGTTTTGACCATATCTTTCACGTATCATATCCAAATTCAATAATTTTAGATGTTTCGGAAATCGTAGACTTTGTGCTAAAAGTTTCACGTTTTGAGGTTTTTGAAAATTTGAAGCTAACTTGGTCAAAACTGTGTTCGTTTGTTGTTGTCCCGAGGGCAAAACGACAACAATAACAATCATTGACATGAGAATTGTATTAGCTTATTTTTGCTCTCATTCTTGTTCGATTTTGATGTTGTTTTTGAGATGTTTTGATAGCTATGATGCCTATCGATAGGCTAGCTATATTTAGAGAATTTGAAACCCAAATTTAAATAAAATTTGAATTGGTTTTGGGTTATCGGTCTTGGGTTATCTTTCTGGTTTTTCATTGTTTTCGAGCACGGTTTTCACTAAACCATTTGAAGTAATTTTTGAAATAGGAATTCAAATTTTTTATTATATAATATTTTAAAATTATTTTTCTAATATAAAATCTATATATTTCCTATAATAAATGAATTTCAAATATTGGTTTTATTAATCATTTCGGGAAAAAGTTCTAAAAGTTTTTTTCTCTAGTAAACTATTTTAAATATAAAACACATACTTTTATACTATTCGAACGTACGAGAAAGAGAATTGAATGATTTAGTAAAACACGTGGTATGTAACATGTACGTTTACTATTTCGATTAATTCCGGACTTGTACTTTCGAAACTATCTGGGCTATTGATTTCTGAGTTATTTAGCCAATTTATGGCAAGATTTTGAGAATATAATTCCTATCTTTAGGAATTATTTAGGGAGGCCAATATTTGGTGAGTTTTATGATTTGAGATTTCTATTTTGAGATTTATGGTTTTTGAGGAACCATCACGATTTTTCACTTATCGATGAAATGAGACAAGTTACGCTGCCATTTAAAACTTGTTGATGTGATGAGACGAGCATGGTATCTCTTTATCACTCGCCAATGAGACGATGCGAGATATGATTTTCTAAGTTTTAAGATGTTCCTAGTGTGGCATCAACTAGCGGCTAGTAAACCGTTAAGTGTGAACGTGTGGTATGGAACACACGTTAACACTTTTCAGATTCCTATCCGTGAGTTTGTGACTCATTCACGATGTTTACCTAACTAAACTGCTTTAAGAGGTGTTAGCGACCTAGTCGTAGGGATAAACTACTTTGGGATGTGTTAACAACCTTGTTAGGGCTGACAAAACTGTTGGATAGGTGTCAGCGACCTTGTCATGAGGATGAACTGCTTTGGGAGATGTTAGCAACCTTGTCAGAGGCTTCGGCCATCTGAATTTAGCACGTGCAACATTGCTTCTGCATCGCAATCGGGGATTTGGCCAATTCGGGCTTTCTGAGTTTTCTATTTTATTGTGATTTCACCATTTTAAGAAGTTTATTTCATCGATAGCCTAGAGCTACATGGGATGTTATATAAGGTGATTTCATGTATGATATTTTAAACTCTTATCGAGTTCCTTGAGTTATGAGTTTGGATGATTTCATGATTTTATAGGATATTCTGGGATTTTCTATTTTGGCGAGTAGAGATTTATATACATTTATACCGATGAGATGAGGTATAATTGAATCTGGAGATTTTTCTATATTTGAATTTTGGATCATCCTATTTGAGAATGTTTTGTGTTTTCCATTTTGGCGAGGGTTTGTATTGATGTTTCTTCTTTTGAGGAGTTATGGTTCACGGAAACTATGTAGATGTTTTGGGATGTCGCCGATGGTATGAGGCGAATGTTTATATTATTTGAGTATTATTGTTGAGTTCACCTCTTTTGAGATCTTTATGTACTTGAGAGACATTGTTTCACTTAAGTCATGAGTATGTGTTATTTCTATTGCCTCTTCTCATTTAAGAAGAATTATCACCTTGTATCTTACACTTCACATTATCGTATATCCTTATTAACTAATTGTTTTAGCTAGACCCACCGTGTATTTTATACTCGGGTCAGACCGAATTGTTTCAAGTTAGCCAACATATTCAAGACTTAGCTTTGATGCATCTGCTTGGATATCGGCCTAGCATTTTTGTGTATTTTATATCTCTTTCCGCTTGACTCTGATGTGTATTTTGATTTGATGTATACAGTGTGGTTTCTGAACCACCTTTGTGTATTGTTTTGTATTTTACTGGGATGTATCATTGTATATGTATTTATATATATGATGATTACTGTTCTATGATATGATACGCATTCTGCTATTGTATTTTGTTCTGATAGATCCATTAACCTCCTATAGTTTTGTATTAAGTATTTATTGGATATGTCGATCCACTTGGGGGTGTGTGTGTGTGTATAGCGATTGTCGATGTAATCAATAGATATTTAAGACAAGGTTGTAGATTATCGCTCCTAACCAGCCCTATTCTCCGCATTAGCAGACATAATTACCCAGTAATTCTCTTTGTTAATGTGGGTCTCATGGTGGAGCGTTGTATTATGGTCAAGTGATATGGATATTTATCATTTTAATCCACACTTTAAAATTTTATGGTTGTATATCATTTCAAACTACAATCTTGAATTAAATAAAATCTACAAAATCGCTCGAGTCTATCATTTCAACCCATAACGATTTTTCCCTAATCTATAGATCATTCGGGTATGAATCATTTCAATGCGTAGGGAACTTACATTGTTATAACAATATAAATGTACAACATCTGGTCAACCAACATCAACAATCAACATCCATTACAATCATTATCAAAATCAACCAATAAACATCAAAAGATAACCAATTATCAATAGCAGGTATTAAATTGACAATTAAATTCAATATTAAATTAAACGATTATTAGATGCAATAAAAGTCGAATTTAACTAGAATGATAATTTGAACATACGAAACATCAATCAATTAATTTCTAATCACATCATAAATTTAATTAAACTAAAATAAGATAATCTAGTAGTTGTGAGGGGGTTAAAACATTCACCTTTGATTTAAATCAATTTGAAATTCAATTAATGGTCCAAAATTGAACAGTCTCAGAATTCGTCCAACCAAGACCAAAATGTCCGAAATTTCGATACGGTCGCAGCGGAGCAAGTGCACATAAATCCAACTTTGTATGCAAAATATATTCGGATTAGAAGGTTTGAGAATTTAAAAATATAATAATTTATAAAATAAATGAAAAGAAAAGGCAGACACGTCACCTGCCTGCTCGTCTTGAACCCTATGCGACATCGCTTGCTTCGAACACGATGAAACCACGAACCCGCCACCTACAGATCCTCATTGTCGCACCTCCATGACTTGCGATGCCATGATTTAAGAACGCCATTCACCTCCAATCTTCAAGCCGACCCTACCACGTCGAACCGGCCTAAAGCACACCGTTTGAGGTAATTCTGATCACCTATGACTCAAACCAATCATGCTAATGCGTCCAGCACGATGTCCTCTACAAGCTGCCACTCCCCGATCGTCCTAAGGTCGACGATCCACCATCGAAATCCCAAACACAAAAATGGATGGCTAAGGTTCAACCATGATTTCTAGACAAATGATGATTTGATTTGAGAAACGAATTGCACCAGTGGATTATGCTCATCAAGAGCTTCAAAATTGTATAAAATTTGACAAGGTTTTGAGGAGTTTGATTTTGAAATTGAATTTGGAGATTAGATTTGGGGTTTGAATGTAAATTGGGTTTCTGCCATTTAGGAAGAGAGAAGGAATAGTCAGATAGAACTGTACGTACAGTAATAAGAATATGACCGCTAGTGTTTGAGAAACAAGACTATTTATATAACTGAGGCCCGATAAGAAAGAATCAACATCCGAACTAGTTCAAATTTACAATAACGACCCAAAAAGCCTGTTTCGCTTCCGAAACGAAAGTGGATCATCCCATATATCAAAATAGATGTTATCGATAATTCTAAATTCAATAGAATAAGTTTCAACTCCTAATTCCATCGTATAAAGAAGTTAGCTTAAAATCAGCTTATTTCAAATTGATTTCAATTGAATTTTATTAAATTGATTTTTTGCGTGTTTCGAGTCCATACGATCAAACGACAACTCAGATCGCTAAGAAACTTGAAATTCTACAATAATTCATCTTTACGGATCCAATGAAATAGGTTTCGTCAAAATCCGAGACAGTGACCAAAGTTGCTATTTTTACATTAATCAAATAAATTAATATTAAATTAATTAAATCACTTTTTTTCAAATTTAATAACTAACAATTTTCATCATTTTTAATTACTTGGACATTTACAACGTTTTAAAATAAATTTTCATATCAATTCAATGTCAATTATTTTACTAATTATAGTATTTAATTTCAATTCAAATAAATACAGTAATTATTTCTTTAAATTCTAATAAATCCATTTATTTGCCTTTTCATCTTGTTATTCAACAATTGTCATCTCATGGATAAAATGAACATTTGTCTATATCTTATTACACCGATAATCTACAGTTATCATCTTAATTTTCATTAACGTAACATTAAATTGCAATAAATCCAATTATAATAATTTAAATTCCAATAATTTTGATCAAACTTGATTTCAATCTTTATATTCAATCATTCATTGTTCTATGTATACATTTAACATTGGTTTCAGTCTTATTATATTAATATTCTACAGTCATTATCTTGATTCATTTTGACGCTATATTTAAGTCCATTTATTGCAATTTATTTCTAATATGATTTCAAAAAGTTAAACAAATAGGTAATAAATAACAACTGTCAACTTTTCTTAATTTAATAACATCTGTAAGTTTGTTATCTACACACAATTGTCATAACTACTACCATAACACTACCTTATCAATTACAATTAGTTACACACTATTTCATTAATTAATGCAACCTTTTAATTATCAATTACTCTTTTAACCCAATTATCAATTAATACAAGTTATTACAATTTATTTATAATCTATGACCAATTATAACTTTTTAATCATTTCAATTTATTGGAATTGCATTTAAAGCAGTTATCAATTACCTTAAATTAATACTATCACATTTCATTCCAACTATATTCTTATTATCAAATCATAAATTTTCATTTCTTCCAACAATAAATCACAAAACCTTGTTAAATTACCTATTTTTAATTATCGAAAATTACGGATCGTTACACTCTCCCCCACTCAACACTTTTCATCCTCGAAAAGGGAAAGAAGGGAAAAGAAGGAATTTATATAATCAATATATCTTATTCAAAATATTAGATTTTATAAAAAATTAATGTACATAATTAAATAATTTAAATGAAATATATCAATTTATGAACAATTAATTCCTTTATATTCAAGTTAACGAAAGTTTGGAAAACATTTCACAAAATCTTTCTAAGTCCAAAATTTACGGAAAATTTTGGCAGAGTCTCCTTTGTTCGGAAAGGTCTGGGAGAAATAATAATATCAATAATACAATATATATCACATATATTCAAATAATATACCCCAAACAATGGGAAAAAAAATAATAGCGCTAGAAAACCGTAATCCGAAAACATATCTATTTGTCGGACAAACAACGCTAAATTCATGAAACCAAAAGCAGTAGCAATTGCTTCCATAAACCTGTGTTACACTTATATAATCCAAAGAAGTTAATAATTTTGTATAAAAGATAAATATTTAAGTTGTCTCAATAAATAACAACCAAAACATCACAAATAATAATAATCATTTGCAAACAAACAGTACAAACATTATTTCAATCAAGAAATCAATCATCCATCCATAGCAACCAAAACAAATTGTTTGTTCGGGTTCACAACTTCTAATCATATAAAATAATAAATAAACTATGAAGTAAACCATACACTCAATAGTAGTAGATGAAACTTTATAGATCATTTATACATCCTTACATAATAGAAGTATCATTTCCCAACCAATCCATAAGCCACACAAGCAATAATTTCAAATAATATTTAAGTTTTATTCTTATTACTTCTTTCACATTATTTACTGTTCTTTTTCTTTTTTTTATACAATGCTTGTTTAATTACTTGACATTTGTCACTTACAAAATTCATTTTCCATTTATTTACACAATACCATTTTCTTTTCATTACCTTACATTCATTACTTACATAAGCTATCTTCATTTCAATTATTAGATTATTCATTATTATGTAAGTCTCTTTACAATTTAATTCACCCTTTATAGATTTAATTCCTTTTCACATTTATTCTTCCATATATAGTATTATTGAATATTAAATTCATTTTTAAATCATTTCATTGTTTTCAGAAGTTATAATCATTCAATTAATATAGTAGTCGTTTTAATTATAAATGGCTTCAATATTTAAGTTTGTAATTATTTACTTACAATATTCACCTTTCTAATTCATTTAATTTGTACCTTTCAAATTATTAACTTAAGTTTATAAAAATTTATAGCATCAGAATTCTTTTCAAGAAGAAATTCCATTGAACATTTTTATTTATTAAAGTTTACTTGCACAATATTCTATTACATATCCTATTTAACATTACAATTTTTTACATTTTGGTAAGTTATATATGTGTGTGTGTGTGTGTGTGTGTGTGTGTGTGTGTGTGTGTGTGTCTTTTTATAATGCAATAGAAAGCTACACAAGTTCATCTTGTTCTTTTTTTTTTCAAAGTTCAATAATTCATCTTCTAAATTTTCATTATTCTTATGTTTACAAGTTTCCTATTTCTCATATATACCATTAATCACTTAGCATCTAATTGCTTATATTTTCATCATTCTAGCAAATTCCAATTATTAAAATAATTAAGATTTCATTCATTGTTATAATTGAAAACTACTAATTGTTACAAAATTTAAGAACTAAACTCCGGGTTCATTTTAGTCACATAGAAAATCAGATCAAATCACATTTAGAAATTCAAAATTAAGGTCTTATTCATCAAAAAAGATGTGTAGTAAAACTAATACAACAGTCTTCCCACTTTGAAACTCAAAAATGAACGTCGGTGATGCGTGCACTCATCACCGAAATTATTTTCCAGCGACAGAGAGGGGAGTACAGAACTTATTTCCTTTAAAAATTCTTTTTAAAATTTCCTTCCAAATCGCATTGAAATATTTATATCGGAAAATACTCTCAAATAATACTAATATCATATTCCAAAATCTTTCAAAAGGAATTTTCAAAACCCCGAAACTTAAGTTCTAAATTTCTAATTTATATTTACTTTATTTGCAGTTCATTTTTTCAATCGGTATTTATAAAATTTCTCTACCTAACAAACAACATGGCACATCCAACTATATCCTTTATAAAATTTATTATTTTATATACAAAATATGTAATAGGCAAAACTATTTCATTTACCTGTATTTCAAAACATATTGTATCGATCTATCCTATTAACTGTTTATAAATCCCTAACGGTGCCACAGCGTCCCATGTCCCGACCGAAATTTATAAATCTAGAACGGAACAAATTAACACAATACAAAAAACCCTTTACAACACTAACAAATACGCTCACTCATATATACACTCAGCGAATCATTTTAGGGTATTACTACCCTATTTTATATGAGTCAGATCCCATAAAACTAAGGTTATCGCTAAATCAAGGCTCTGATACTAATTGTAATGACCCACCTTTTTGGACGGTTTAAATTGATGATAAACAATACACGGCAGACTCAAACCATACAAAGGGCAGATAGTTAAGGGGTAAATAAGAAAAAAATAGAGAAAGAAATAAAAACAATTACAGAATCTCGCCACGGAATGAAAAAATATAATAATCAAATAAACAGTTCATGAAGCTGTTTACAAATAACATTGATTAAACCTTTTATAATACAGATCAAAGTTATATACCGTAAGAATAAATAATAAATAAATGCAGTGGAATAAATATGATAAATAATAATAGTAAAAAATCTTCATCTTGGTCCTCCAGAAAGCAGTCTTCGATAACTGAAAAGCTCAGACTGGCCCGGGCGAATTGAAAAGAAAAAACACTTGGGTCAGAACTATAAGATATTATGAAGTTAAATCAATAGTAAACAAATATGAGTGTAACAGCATCAGAGATGTTTACGGGGTTTGACATCTTCTATTCATTATCTACATGAGTGCATAACTTAAAAGATGTTCCGGTTTTACACCCCCTAAGGATCCGTTAAATTATCTACTATGTAGTACAATACGTTATTATAATATGTTTGCAGTAAAGTAAAGTGTTAAAATAGCGTTAAGGCATTACTCATATCCCCCTTAACACATTTTATATAATGTCGTAGTCTATATAGATACTGTAAAATCCACCCACAGGTGGGCTATCAGGCAGCACTCCATAGGTACGACACCAAACAGACTCGTAGAAGGCATGATAGGGCATGTGAACACGGCACTCGAGGCAATGCCAGGGTAGATATACCAATTGCATATCCGGACTGGTGGTAACGCATAGCAGCTACTGCCGCCCACCTCAAAATACACTACCATAATCAAAATCAAGGGGTGGCCACCAAATCATCATAAAGTCATAATATGGTATCGAAGAAATATGTCCGATCGGAGGTGCAACCTCACTTGGCCCGGCGTGGCTCCTGTTTTAGTCACATCAAGCTAACTCACGAGAGTCAGGGTCACATAAATACCTCATACAAAATCATTCACCAAACCATCCTACATCATTTTTGGAATCTCCACCACATACACGGCTCTTAAAGTGGTTTTCGGTATTGGTAGAGAGTATGACAATATTCGATCTCGGACTCTTTAACAACCAAACGTTTATTACACACCGGATGGTTCTTCTACATTTCCCGAAACCAATTCATAATTGATATCAAAATATCATATTCTCAAAACCATATCACTTTCGAATCATATTCACTTTCAAAGTCACATTCACTTCCAAAATCATATTCACTTTCAAAATCATATTCACTTTCAAAAATCATATTCACTTTCAAAATCATAAATAGTTTTAATAGTTTTAAAAATAGTTTAAAATAGATTGAAAAAGTTCAAATAGAAAAAATAGTTTAAATAGATTTAAATTGGATTTGATTAGATTTAAAATGATTATATAGATTTAAAATAGATTAAGTGGATTTAAATTATCTTAAATAGATTTTAAATATATTAAATAAATTTAAAATAGATTAAGTAGATTTAGATGATATTAAATAGATTTAAAATAGATTAAATAAATTTAATTAGTTTAAAATTGGTAAAATAGATTAAATTGGATTAAGTAGGTTATAATAGATTAAAATAAATTAAAATAGTTTAAATTGATTTAAATAGTCTAAATTGATTAAAATAGCTTAAAATAGATTTCAAATTTATATCCAAACATTTTCAATAACTCAATTCTGATAAATTGATTTATATTCGACACTTTAACTTTGAAATTCCAATTTAAATTCTTTGAGCAATTCATTAAATCAATTCCGATTCAACATTTACGCTTGGGTTTTTGAAAATAATTCAGTTTATATAAATCAATTTCTATTTTAAAATGCCAGTTAACTTAATTCAAAATTTAAAGATTTAAAATTCATTTAATTTAACCAATCTGGTGTCCATATATAATTTTCTACCCAATGGTTAAGTGATACAGATATTTATCATTTCAATCCGCAATTTAAAATTTTATGGTTATATATCATTTCAAACTAAAATCTCAAATTAAATAAAATCCATAAAATCGCTCGAGTCTATCATTTCAATCCATAAGGATTTTTCTCTAATCTATAGATCATTCGGGTATGTCTCATTTCAACCCATAAGGAACTTACAGTGTTATAACAATATAAAAGTACAACATCTAGTCATCCAATATCAACAATCAACATACATTACAATCGCTATCTAAATCAACCGATAAACATCAATAGATAACCGATTATCATTAACAAGTATTAAATTGACAATTAAATTCAATATTAAATTAAACGATGATTAGATGCAATAAAAATCAAATTTAACTAGAATGAAAATTTGAACATACCAAACATTAATCAATTAATTTCTAGTTGCATCATAAATTTAATTTAACTAACATAAGATAATCTAGTAGTTGTGAGTGGGTTAAAACACTCACGTTTGATTTTAAATCGATTTAAAATTCAATTAGTAACCCAAAATTGAACAGTCTCAGAATTCGTCCAAACCAGTTCGAAAATGTTTGGAATTTCGATACGATCGCAGTGAAGCAAATTGCGCGTAAATCCGACTTCGTATGCAAAAGATATTCGAATTAGAAAGTTCAAGAATTTAAAAATAAAATAATTTATAAATAAAATAAAAATAAAAATAGGACACGTCACCTACCTGCTCGTCTCGAACCCTACGCAACATCGCTTGCTTCGAACACGATGAAACCACGAACCCGCCACCTACAGATCCTCGGGGCCGTGCCTCCACGACTTCAGATACCATGACCTGAGAACGCCATTTAACTCCACGCTTCAGGCTGACCCCACCATGTCCAAGCGGCCACCAAAAACTCACCAAAATGGTTGCGCCGCCTCTGCCTAAAGCACGCCGTTCAAGGCGATTTTGATCACCTATGACTCGAACCAATCATGTGAATGCGTCCAACATGCGCCCTCCACAAGCTTCCACTCCCCGATCTTCCTAAGGTCGACGATCCACCGTCGAAATCCTATACCCTAAAATGGATGGCCGAGGTTCAACCATGAATTTTGGACAAATGCCGATTCGATTTGAGGAATGAATTGCACCAGTGGATTATGCTCGTCGAGAGCTTCGAAAAATTGTATAATTTGATAGGGTTTTGAGGAGTTTGATTTTGAAATTGAATTTGGAGATTGGATTTAGGGATTGAATGTAAATTGGGTTTCTGCCATTGAGGAAGAGAGAATGAACAGTCAGATAGAACTGTATGTACGGTAATAAGAATATGACTGCTAGGGTCTGGAAAACAAGACTATTTATATAACCGTGGCCTGATAAGAAAGAATGAACATCCGAACTAGTTCGAATTAACAATAACGACCCAAAAAGCCCGTTTCGCTTCCGAAATGAAAGTGGGTCATCCCATATATCAAAATAGATGTTATCGATAATTCTGAATTCGATGGAATAGTTTTTAAGTCCTAATTCCATTGTACAAAGAAGTTAGCTTAAAATCAGCTTATTTCAAATTGATTTCAATTGAATTTTATTAAATCGATTTTTTGCGCGTTTCGAGTCCGTACGATCAAATGACAAATCCGATCGTTATGAAACTTGAAATATTACAATAATTTACCGTTACAGATCCGATGAAACTGGTTTTTTCAAAATCCGAGATAATGGCCAAAGTGATTATTTTTACATTAATCAAATAAATTAATATTAAATTTATCAAATCACTTTTTTTCATATTTAATAAATTATATTTTTCATCATTTTTGATTACTTGGACATTTACAACAATTTAAAATAAATTTTCATATCAATTTAATGTCAATTATTTTACTAATTACAGTATTAAATTTCAATTGAAATAAATACAGTAATTATTACTTTAAATTCCAATAAATCTATTTATTTGCATTTTCATCTTGTTATTCAATCAATTGTCATCTCATGGCTAAAATGAGCATTTTCTATATCTTATTACACTAATAATCTACAGTTATCATCTTATTTTTCATTAGTGTAATATCTAATTACCTTTAATTGCAATAAATCTAATTATTATAATTGAAATTCCAATAATTTTGATTAAACTTGATTTCAATCATTATATTTAATCATTCATTGTTTTATGTATACATTTAACATTAGTTTCTATCTTATTACATTAATATTCTACAGTCATTATCTTGATTCATTTTAATGCTATATTTAACTGCATTTATTTTAATTTGTTTCTAATTTGATGTCAACAAGTTAAACAAATAGGTAACAAATAACAACTGTCACCTTTTCTTAATTTATTAATATTTGTAAGTTTGTTATCTACACACAAATGTCATAACTACTACCACCACATTACCTTTATAAATTACAATTAGTTGTATACTATTTCATTAATTAATACAACCTTTTAATTACCAATTACTCCTTTAATCTAATTATCAATCAATACATGTTATTACAATTCATTTACAATCTATAACCAATTGTAACCTTTTAATCATTTTTATTGGGATTGCATTTAAAGTAGTTATCAATTACCTTAAATTAATACTATTATATTTTATTCCAACTATATTCTTATTATCAAGTCACCAATTTTTATTTCTTCCAACATTAATCTTAAAACCTTGTTAAATTAACTATTTTTAATTATCGAAAATAATGGGTCGTTATATCTGGATTAGATTGAGGTGTAATTACGGGGACGAAATTCTTCTAAGGGGGAAGAATGTAACGGCCAGGAATTTCAATACTGATTTGCGAATATTTAATTAATTTTATATATTCTAATATTATGTTTTATAATAAGAATAAAACTCTTTTAAATAATAGTTAATGATGGTGAAATCATTTTCAAATTTTGTTTATAAAAATATTTCATTCGATGAAAAACAGAAAATGTGACCAGAAACCATTTTCTGAATTTCTGATGTTTCGTCATATTAAAGTTTTTTGAAATGTTCTGAGCCTTGTTTATATTTGACACATTAAATGGTTAATATTGTAAATTAGTTAGTATTTATTGGCATGTACATAGGTATATATACTTAGGTATATACATGTATATAGTAAAAGATGCCTTGAGGGACATGATTTACACTTTAGCGACTCGTGTGCAAACATGTTTAAAAATGTTTTCTTTGACATGATGAGGGGAGAGGAAGTGGAGGCTGAAATGGCATGTGTACGGGAGGGTGTTGAGGTGGCAAAACAATGTGGAGGGTAGAAATACAGGGGTAGTTTAGTAATTTACCTTTTGTATTGCTTACAAATTGCCTTCCGCTTCTTCAAATTTTCCTTCTCTTCCTCCTACCATATTTTCCTCATATCCAAACCAAATGGATATTTTTTTTAAATCGTGTAAAAATTAAATTGCTACAACTATTTTTTATATGACTTCTTTAAATTTTGAGCTTAGATATGCCCTAATCTCATTTCTTTCGGACCCATTTTCGGACCCATATTTTCAAGTCTGAAATACCTCTTTTATTTTGACCATATCTCCATCAAAATAGTTTCAAATTGAGTGATTTTTTTTTGAAATGATGGAGAAAAGAATTTCCAAAAACTTTTATTTGGACCGCTTTACCAATTCCGAGTCTATCATGGCTAAAAATCAATGAAAAGATAACAAATTTTCGAGTTGATTTTGTGGTTTTCCAAGCTCTGCAAGTTCTAAAGTATTTCAAGTTTGCAAAAGAATTTTGCAAATTTTGGCGAGTAAAATTCTGAATTTTTGGGAAAAGGTTCAACCTTTACTGTGTTTCCAATTTGGTTGTAGAAAACATTGATTGGATGGTTGAATTATCATATGGTTTGGATGTATGTATGTTGCTAGTTTATGGTTTAGCTTAGATTTGTGAATCGAATGTTAAAGTGATGTTTTTAATTATAAAGTTATGATCTTTATCTTATCATTGTGATATGAAAAGTTAGTAAGTATAGTTACTAAATGGAAAAGTTAGTGAGCAAGGTTAGCACTTGAAAGGTGTATGTGTTCGACATACCGATCCTTTGAATTTTTTAAATTGATTACTTACTTTGTTTTAAATAAAACGTTTTCTAAAGTTTCTACCTTATTACTTTGCTTACAAAACTTAATATTAAGCTTATAAAGTAAGTTAAATTTAAAAGTAATGTTTTGAAAGACTATTTGAGATCTTAATCAAGTGTGGAAGTTATGGTATTCATAGCGATAGTCGCTATGAATGCAGTTTCGATAAAAGTTTGTTTGTTTTTTTGAAAATTCAGTTTCATACTTTAAAAATTATTTTGGTAAGGATTTATAAACATAATAAAAATGTTTTAGAAAGTTACTCAAGTTTTAATAATTAGTTATTAATTAATTAAGGTTGGTAATTAATAATTTATTAAGTATTAAACAAGGTTCATTAATCTTAATTAAATAGGTATTAGTACTAGTTAATTATCCTTTAAAAGTAATATTAATTTTTAATTAATTATGAGTTAAGTGTATAATTTATTTTTAATTAATTATTAATCAAACATAAGGTCAATTATTTATTTCTTTAATCAAGCTTTTAATTATTTTTAATTATAAATCAATTAAGGTTTTAATTTAAATAACTATTTAAGTTTTAATTAAAAGATTATTTAATTAATTAATTAAGATTAATTAATAGTTAATTATTAATAAAGGTTTTAAATTATTATTTAATAATTAATAAATGATTAATTAAAGGTTTAATTTATAAATAAATTATTTATTAATGTTTAATTATTTATTAATTTATAATTAAAGTAAGCTCAATTTAATAAAGATTAATTATGATTTAATAAGCGATTAACTTGTAATTAAACATTTTGTGGAGATTTAAGTTTCCAATCCTTGTTTTTGAAGAATCAAATTATTTTAAAGGTACTTCTTTTTTTAAAGATGGTTTTGAACACAAGAGATTCAAATATCGATCTCATTCAATAGATAAACAATTGTGAAAATGTTATGTAAATGATTTGATTGTGTGGATATGTGTTAGCAGAATAAAACCTCGTTTTTCTATAATGTAATTGTTTATTTTTTGGACATGCGTTAGTAGAATAAATCACTGTTCTACTATAATGTAATTGTTTATTATATGGACATGTGTTAGCAGAATAAATTCTGTTCTGCGATAACTTGATTGTTTGGACATTTAATAGCAGAATAAATCCGCGTTCTGCTATAATATAATTTTTGTTTGTGTGGACATGTGTTTTAGCAGAATAAATTCTCATTCTGTTATAAGCTGATTGAATTGTTTGGACATCTATTTAGTAGGACAAATCACCATCCTGCTATTATGTTATTTGGACATGTTATTCCCTGTTTTGGATATGAATAAAATTTACATACCTATTGACCTATGTAAATAACTATCAAGTGAATTGAAATTCAAACTGAAATTGAATGGTAACTTAAGTTAGTACGATTGGAATTGCAAAGCCTCTTTTGAATTTATAAAGTGGGTTTTTTTAGTTAACATAGTTTTTTAATCAAATTGGGTTTTAAAGTTTCTAAATGATTTTCAAGTTATACTACTGTTTAATGAAGGTATTTATAAGTAATAACTTATTTATAAAAGGAGTTTTTACTAAATAAACGGGTTTTTCTAAAGTGTTTCACAAATGACATTTTATGAATGATATTTTATAAAAGGATATGTTAAAGGAGTTAAATTTTGGAAGAGGTTTGAACTTGGAAAAATAAGTTGGATTTTGAATGATTTTAGAAAAAAGGTTTATAAATGGTTTAGTGATTTGAAAGGGAAGTTTTATAAACGGTTTGAGATTTATAAAAGAATATGTTTCTAAGCTAAAATTTGGAATTTATAAAGAAGCTTTATAAATAGATTTGGAGATATTTATGAAATAATAAGATTTTGGAAAGAAATGGTTTATTTTCATGGCGTAATTTTAGGGGCAGAGATTGCCTACAGTTTACTATGTTTTCTCCGGGATAGATACGCAGCCATTTGTAAACTGCAATCCATGATAGATATTGAATGGTACTTTCCATATCTATTTTTAAAAGTTTTCAAGTATTTTTGAAAGGAATGGTTTATGAATATACTTATTTCGTTGAGACAAGTGTATGAATAATTTGATAAATATTCCGGAAAGAGATTCTAATTAATGGGATTTAACTAAATTAGGCTTAGTGGTTTCCATGGAAAATGTGATCTTTGTTTGGTTATTTGATATTTAACTAAATGGCTATCAAATTTTGGCCTAAATATGTAATCCTTCTTAATTTTGGTGGTAGGGAAGCAATTCTCTACTTAACACCGAAGGATTTTAACTCTAGAAATATCTAAGAGAAACAAAGTAATTATATGGTACAGTTACCGTCGGTGGTGCTATAATGTACATATAAACTCGTTTGCCGTGATAAACGATAAGGAGATCCATCCACTTAAATCGTTAATAGGCAATCCCCGCTCTTATGTATTATCTTATTATTTCCTAAAGATCCGGTATTGAGCATTCCGGAAACCAACTATTGGTTTTTGGGGCGCCCGGTAAGTGAGGGACCGTACTCGTAAGAGACAAGTCATACCTTAACCACTCTAACGACCATATATTATTCTATGAAGGAGTTTATGATATATTGAAATGTTGAAATCCATGTGTGGTTCCAAAACCCATTGGGATATGGAAATCCATGTATGATCCCAAGATCTATTTGAGATATGGAAATCCATGTGTGATTCCCAGACCCGTTGGGTTATTGAAACCCATGTGGATTCCATGATCTGTTTTGATGGTGGTGCATGAGCTAGAATGCTGGACATAGCCTGACCAGCAGTAATGACTAAAACCAGAGATAAGAGGCATGGCCAGTAGGGTTGGCAAACCCATAGGGTGTAGTTGGCTCCACTTAGACATTATCTACAGTTGTTAAGCATGCATGGGGCGATGCACTTGGTCTTAACGAGGCCAGATATGTTTTTTCTATGGTACATCACTAGGAATGTATGCTGCTTTGGAAGGATATCTTTGATCCTTGTGCAGGAGAACCGTTTCTCAAAGTACCAAAAGCACCGATGTGCATGTAAACGTGCATATTTTTACTTCCATATTGAACCTAATTGAATTAAAAAAATGAGCATATAGGGTATTTTTACATATTTAAACAAAAATTTTAATTATTTTCAAATCATCATTTATTCATCTTTATTTAGGGGTAAAATGGTCATTTTTGTGTGTGAATTAATTTAAGAATATTTATTTGCATAGTTTATTTTTAGTTGTAGGAAACTAGATGGAAAAATATGATGAGGCTTTATGACAATGTGCATGCACAAGAGAAGGAAACAAATGGAGATGGAAATAAATCAATTCATGAAATATGGAGGAACCCCTTATCCATTTACCATGATCTACAATTTGGAGCTAATGCACATGTTAATGGAGATTAAAGTTACATGCACATTTAATGGTGGATTATGCACATGCTAATGATAACTTGGAGACCACACATCCTAAGGGGTATTTTAGGTAGTCCCCTAAAATATGGATTAAGGTTTTAGGCATGTATAAATACCTCTTATGTTTCATGTAATAAGCTCTTAGCACCATATTGTAGTTAGTTTAGTGTTAGCCAAAAAAATAAGCATAAACTCTCTTTCTCTTTTTAATGTCTTCTTAGCCTTTTCTTATGTAATTTTATTATGCAATTTAATTTCATGCTCTTTTAGTTATTGTTCTTACTTTATGCAATTAGTGTAGTTTTTATTTCATGTAAGTATATTAGTTTTTATTTTATTTTAATTAGCTCTTTTCTTACTTTGCTTGCATTTTCTTCTTGCTTACGTTTATGTTGCAATCTATATTTGTTGAACAGGAAATTTTTCTCTTGGACAATTTTTAGGGCTTTTTTGGATGTAGGACAACCCGCTAATAATTTTCTCTAAAGGAAAAATTATCCTATTTTTCTTCAAGCCCACTTTCGCGTGCTTCTTCTTCTTCCTTTCAATCAAAATTTTTCTGTCGCGATCCGATATCTCTCTCGCAATCAAAATATCGTTAAACCTCGTTCGGTCATTTGAATATCGTTCTTTTGAAAATTCAAGTTCATCGATCAAATTTTTCTCACACGCATTTGTCGATCTCGTTGTTTTCATATTTCTACTATGATCTCATTTTTCTTCAAATTTTAATAACTAGGTATGCTTGTATTATTCCTTTTTTGTTCTTTTTCTAATAAAGTTAAAAAAAATGTTTGCGATTTTTAATTGTGTTCGCTTTCACAAATTACATGCAGTGTTATTTTTCTAATTGCTTGTTCATTCTTCTATGACAACTTTTGGAAGCAGCAGCAGGTTTTTTTAATTTGTTTCTTTATGCAATGTTGTGTTCTAATATGCTTTACATTTAATTTATCTTGCATTATCTTGCATTGATGTTGGGATGATTGGAAAAGTATAACTGATTGGGTTGTATATAAGGTTGTGATAGAGCGGAAAAGTATCATATCTTAGGTTCAGTTTTATGGTATCATTTTTATTTTTTCTTAGTATCAATTTTTTTGATTATCAGTAACAAGGTATCAGTTTTTTATAAGGTAGGTATCAGTTTTTTGAAATGGAAAAACTAATGTTCCAAACTGAACATATTTTTACTAATGTTTTTATTTTTATTTTTTTGGCAGTGGTGATAACAGTCTTCTTTGTCTGTTTGCGTTGAATAATAACACTTTTAGCACTCGATTGTCTATCGATTGCTCTTTGTATGATTTGAAGAATGATATATGTCGATGTTGGTCTCAATTAACTCCTTCTATTCAGATTTCTTATTTACTTGAGGACAAAATTATTATGGTTGATACTGATTCTGATATTCAGAGTATAATTTTTTCAGTTATATAAGAAAAGTTCTTTCTTTCATTTTACTGTTAAGGTTAAGGGTTCTGAATTGGAATATGTTGATGGTGCTTCTATTTCAAGTTCAATCGTGCATCTTCGTCTTCTGCTGTATCTGTCTGTTCAAATGTTGTTGTTAATGGTAAAAGTTATTTAAAAGATATGTTGAGGAGAGGTTCGACATTATGCACTTTCGATTTTGTTAGTTTTTGTTTTGGAGGAGCTGAAAATTTTAAAGAATTTTTGATGGCATACCAAATTCAAAATGGGTATGAATTAGTATTTTTAAAGAATTGTGCTACAAGAGTACTGTAATTTTCTCTTCCTACAAGGATGGTTGTTTTTTCAAAGTCCATGGTTTTTGTGATTCTGGAGATTTGAAGAAGTTTTTTATGTGAAATATGGTTACTGATCATTCTTGTGGGGCTGGTCTTAGAAATGTGAATAATCCACGTATTTCTAGTTCGTGTGTTAAATCGTTGATTATTGAACAGATCCGTGATTGTCCAATTATAAAGCCTAAAGATATTATAGTTGATTTTAGAAGATAATATAATTTTCAGTTGTCTTACAGTTATTCTTATCATGGGAAACAACTTGCATTAATGGAATTGCATGGTAATGATACTTTGTCTTATAATGATTTGAGTTGGTTTTTGGAAGTAGTAAAGTAGTCAAATCCAGATAGTTATGTTGATATGGATGTTGATCCTTCTAGTAATGAATTTGAGTAGGCGGTTATTACTTTTGGCACTTGTTTACTTGGTTTCAAGTATTGTCGTCCTATGATATTCTTAGATGCTACTCATTTGAAGGGACGTCCTTGCGTGTTGATGAGTGCTACTGCAAAAAATGATGATCAAGGTAGGTCTTTGTTTTTAGTTTTGACTTATTTGTATTGAGATCACAATAGTTAGCATTTACATTAATTTTAATTTGTTATCATTATTTTTATTATGTTGGTATCAGTTTTAAGATATGTAGTTTATAGTTAGCAACTTTCTAGTATCAGAATTTGCATTGTGTTGAATTGTAAGTTTATATTTGGTATCATAATTTCATACTTCTTAGCAGGAGATTAGTACCAGTTTGTGTATAATATTAGTATCAGTTTCAAGTATGTTAATATATTGTACCATATATAGTTATGTAGTATTGAAATTTCATTTGTATAATAATATATGTCAATGTACATTAATTTGTTGTGTTAGAATGAAGATTAATGTGCATACTTTCGCAGTTATCAATATTTTTATAATGGTCACATCAGGTTTCGGTGTCAGTTTTTTTCTGTTAGTATAAGTTTCAGAATTGATTCAGATCTATAGTCATAATTAGTTTTAGTTTTTTCCACTAATTATTTTTGCATCTGTAGGTTTCTTCCCTTTAGCTATGAGTGTAGTTTCTGTAGAAAATGTGGATTATTGGACATGGTTTTTGAACCATTTAAAACAAATGCTTCAAGAAGATCATACTTTGATTTTTATGTCAGATTGCCAGCAAGGTTTGCTTTCAGGTGTTCGTGATGTTTTTCCTTCAGCTTATCATAGTTATTGCTATTTACATATGGAAAAAAAAAATCTTCTTTTAGCGATAAAAGCCAAAAATGCAAATGTGTCTATTGTTGATCTATTTAAAATGTGTTCTATAGCTTCTAATCTATATGAATTTGAAGGAGCACATTCTAAGTTCTGTCAAATTGGTGGTGTTGCAGGTGCGAATTTTTTAAAGTATAAGCCATTTGATAAGTGGGTGGATTTATTTTTTCCAGGAAAACGTTATGGTGAATATAGTTCGAATGTTGCAGAAAGTTTTAATAGTTGGATTTTAGTTGAATGAGCATTGGCTATTACTTCGTGTTTATATGGTATTCGCGTTAAGATTATGGAAAAAATGGCTAGAAAAAGAGAAAAGTGTCATTTGTAGAGAACAAGTCTTTGCCCTTCTATGGAATTACGTTTAGGTGAATTGATTGAAGAAGGATTTGGATGGGGTGTGTATAAATCTTCTGATTTTTCTTTTGAAGTGAAATGTCCAAACCCTCATTGTGTTGATTTGAAGGAACGAGTTTGTAGTTGCAACCAATGGAAAATTACGGGATATCCTTGTGTTCATGCTATAAAGTGTATGAACAAGTCTAATTTGTCTGTATATGATTATGTCGAGAATTATTTCACTATTGATGCGTATCGATGTTCTTATGCCAATGCTATAAATCCTGTTCCAAATTATGATAGGCCTATTGTTGATGGTAGCATTCAAGATGTTATCAAACCACCAAAGGAGAAACGTGGCGCTGGTAGACCATCAGTCAAGCGTAAAGGAGGATTTTCATATTTTGAGAACAAGCAAAACAGATGTGGCGAGTGCAAGAAGTTTGGTCATACTAAACGAATTGTCATGCTTTGAAGAGGATATGATTTTATTTTACATTTTGAATTTGTTCAGATTAATAAGTGCATGAGTGACTTGTTTTGGCGGTTTATTCTAATTGAACCTTTTGTTATTAATTGGTATTCAGTATAGCATGTTATCAAATTGATTTTAATTTCAGGTATTTAGTATAAGTGATAGTATCAGTTTTAGTATTAGTTACATGATTTTACAGTATCAGTTCCGGTGTTTGTTTTTACAAGTTTTGGTATCAGTATAAGTTTTTATAGTATCAGTTTTTACAGTATTAATTTTTACAGTACTAGTTTTTATAAGTTTACAAGTATTAGATTTTACAAGCTTTGGTACCAATTTTTACAGTATTAGTTGGCTTGGTTGGAAATAATGTTTTTTTGATTGGATATAAACGATTTTAGTATTGGTTTTGGTTTGTTTTTTAGTATTAGTTTCGTGTATTATAATATGTGCTAGAACTGACACCAGTACTAATAAATAACTAGAATGATATGTAGTGTTAGCAAAAACTAACATCAGCACTAATTGTTGTTTCATAAAGCATGTTGAGCGTCAGTTTTAGAAAAAATGGTACTATTAGTCATAAGAACTGATACTTAGTTACTATTTTATATTGAAATATGATGCGAAATTTGATAATATCATTATATAACAGATAGTTGCATCATAAAAGTGATTATATTATGTGGAATCCATAGCTCCATGATAGAACTTACACTATTCAATCTTGTTATAATATAAACAACAGAAAAGAAAAGAACACCAACCACAAAATATCATTCCAGGAGATCGGTATTGTTTTTTACAAGTAAGAGCAGCTTTGTTTTAAGAACAGAACACCATTACTTCATAAGTACCAAATTGCAACAGAACATCATTACTTCACAAGTACAAATTTCAATAGAATTATATTACTTTACAAGTACCAAATTTAATTGAGAAACAACACAATGTGAATTCAGTTATTTCCTTTTCTTTATTCTTCTAAGCTTGACATGTATTTAGACAAACTCCAGCAGTGTTCATCATCTGTCAATATTGCATGTACAATCTTTTCTCTTGTGGATAATATTTCCTTCTTTTAAGTTTTATTGGTATTCTTCTTTTGTTCAGTGAAATGATGAATATCATTACAAATATTCCACAACTAAGTCTGTTGAGACCAAAATGTAATGTTAGTATCAGTTTGCATAAGTTGTATTATCAGGTTAATTAATACAAAACATTGAATTTCAAAGATAATGATACAAGCATATAGTATGCTTTGAATTAAAATATTTAACAGTTTTATTAGCACACTTAGTATCAATTTGTGTATGAATTTTTGTGTTTATAGTTATTACTTTAAAATATATTTGCTAAATATATTTTTTATTTTTATTATGTAGTTATCAGTTTTGTTTTTGTAGGTCATAGTTTTGTTTCTGTACGTATTAGTTTCTTTTATGTAGGTATTCGTTTTGTTTCTGTAGGTATCAGTTTCTTTTATGTAGGTATCAGTTTTCTTCTTATAGTAACTGCTTATTTCTGAACTAAATGTTTATGGAATTGAGAGATAATATTTTTCAATATTTTGTTAAGAATCAAATTCAATTAATTGTAAAAGGCATACAATGATGTATAGAAGTATGTATGAAATGTTATAATGCAAAAACACAGATAGTTTGAATAATGAGCAACTGTCAATTGATAATGACTAGTAGTTTCAATTGTATTGTTCATTTTGTTGTCAGTAGATATCATTTTAACCAAAAAAAACTTACGTGTCTTCTGCTTGCCATGCACTCTTTATTTGATGCATATCATCTGATTTCACCTCCATGTCTGTTATGTTATTGCTTTTCCAGATTTGTTTGAGTATTTCTTTTATTTTTTGTCTCTAATAAAAAAAAATATTAAAAAGTTAGGTCATATTCATCTTTTTTATCTGTAATAAGTAATTTTTTTAAAAGAAAAAGAAATCTCATACCAATTTTATAGTTTCTTTTAAACTGGAATTGTTTCTTTCATTTGATCTTCTAAGGCAGTTAGAATCAACATGGTACCATTGCATTGTTGGGTATGTTAAAGTCACTACTGTCCGGTGGTTTTCACAATGCAAAGGAAAGTATATTTGTTCACCCCCACTATATCACACACAATTTCTTTCTGTTTAATATGAAAATAAGTTTGATTTAATAAATGAAGCAATTATTATTTACTTGGATATTAAAGTTTTATTTACCGTCATTGTAGTAGTGAAAGCATAATTGTGTTCTTCCAGTCCACATCTTGAAGTATACCAATCTATAATCTGTATTAAAATCAAGAAAGTATAAGTTTTTTATTGGAGAAACAATATTAAATAGTAAGTAGTATCACTAATGTTAATAGTGGCTGTGTATGTTGATAATATAAAAATAATAATGCATCGAGTCGACTTAAGCATGCTGTGGATTTAGGTATCATTTTTGCTTTTATTTTGGTATCAGTTTTGACGTAAAGAAAAAAATTATTTACCTGTCCATCTGTCTCGTTTCCTTCTAGTACACATTTTAGTGCATTTTTTGTTATGACACAACCTCCTCTGATTGTGTCCTTATCTTCCCATGCCGCTACACTACTTTAACAAAAACAATTTGTATATGTTAGATAAACTTAATTTCATATTTAGTATTGATATATATTTGTACACTTACTTTTATGATGATGTCATCAATGTAAAGAAAGTTTTGATCACGTTTTGTTGCTCAACATTAGGATAGATCAAACATTTGCAATGTGGAAGGCCTGTCTCTGAAAGTGTTGGCTCTATCACTGCAAGTGGCTTTGGACAGTTGTCTTGTGCACTTTTGTTTTCAACATCTTCATTTTTTTCGGGTTTTGGTTTATTTGCAACTTTTTTTTGTTTCAACCCATATTCAAAGCTGTCACGTTGTTTTTTCACTCTTATTCTTGCCTTTAATTGTTGAATATAAGAAGCTATACTTTTTTGTGTTGCTTTGATTTTTAACCACTTAATTTTTTCACTATTTGTTTCCCTTTTCTATCGGCTGTTTGCATAGTTTTTCTGCATCTTTTTTTCCTCAGTTTTTTCACTTTCAAACTCTTGTGTGTTGTAAAGTTTAAAAGATGGACGGGTAAAGTCAAGCACTGATACGCTGTATGGTACATTTTGGTTTTTCACATTTATATCCTCTTTAAGATGTTAAGTATCTTCTATTTCGTCTTTCTGCATTTGACTTCCATTTTACAACTCTTCTTTTGATGCACTTCAGTTGGAGTATGTTTTTTTCTTCATGTTCATATTGTATTTCTTCATTTACCAGTTTTTTTTATCCAATTCACTTTCTATTTCGATGGACATATATTTCTCCATTTCTTCTGTTTTATCTATTGATTTATGTACACTCACTTAAGCTATTGTTTCTTTATCTTCTTCATTTCTTCCTGTTTTCATTTCTACAAAAGTATCTACTTTTAGTTCAGTTTGTAAACTGTCGCTTTGTACATTGAAACTTTCTTTTTTCTTTTCCCTGTTTTCTTCACTATCATTCAAATTAGCTTCAAATTTCTTGGTATTGTCTTCAGCCTGCGGTCTTTTCTCTTTATTTTCTTTCAACTGCAACTTAATTTTTCTCAACTCTTCTTTCAAACTCAAATCTTCTTGCTCTACTTTAATGCTTCTTTTTTTTCTACTTCCAGTTCTTTTTTTGTTTTCTTTGCTTCTTCTTCCAAATCTTTTATATGCATTTGGAAGATCCTGACGCTTATGTCTTCCTCAAACGAATGTGCACTTTCTTTGGTTTCTTTAAACTTTTTTTTCCATGCTTTTTTTTTTGAATTTTGGACAAATTTTGTTCTACACTTACGGTTTGAAGTAGACATTCTTCATAAGGGCTGAGATTTGTAATTTATTTCACCTATAAAATTGGTATTGGAAAATTTGTTTTAGTTTTAAGCTATGATTTCAATTTACAATGAAAAATAAATTTTTGTTGTAATGAAAAAGAGGAAATACTATGCGATAAAACAAATTGCTAATGTCTTAATTTCTGATACTATTAATATCAGCTTCCATCATGTAAAACTATGGTATCAGTTTTTGAATTCTAGTATCAGTTTCTTATAATATTAGTATCAGTTTCAAGATTGTAAAACTATGGTATCAGTTATTGCATTGTAGTGTCACTTTATTATACTTCTAGTATCAGTTTCAATCATGAAATCATATGGTATCGGTTTTTGCATTCTAGTATCATTTTTGATACTTCTACAATTAGTTTCAAGCATGTAATCATATGGTATCGGTTTTTGCATTTTAGTATCAGTTTATGATACTATTAGTATCAGTTTTAAGCAAATAAACATATGGTATCGGTTTTTGCATTCTAGTTTATGTTTCTTATACTATTAGTATGTAATGATATGGTATCAGTTTTTGCTCGTTGTAGTCTCAGTTTTATGTTATAGAAGAAAGGATATGCAATTCAACTTTATTCCACATAAGAGTTAGAGCATATTGATTAACAAAAATTAAATGGAATTTTAACTTACATCACCCTCTTTCAAATTATCCAAAACTTTTTTGATTGCGTTTTCTTTTAGTTTCCTTAAGTCCCACTTTGCAAATCTGGGTAAAGCTATAGTATAAGGTTGTCATTGTCGAATGAGATGCAATTCCACACAAACGCAATACCGTTAACATAAAAAGAATTGATTAGA
Organism: Allium cepa; assembly: GCA_030765085.1. Classification (NCBI taxonomy): domain Eukaryota; kingdom Viridiplantae; phylum Streptophyta; class Magnoliopsida; order Asparagales; family Amaryllidaceae; genus Allium; species Allium cepa. The sequence goes on from CM060941.1 coordinate 431,948,581, forward strand.
TATGTTTGTTAAAAGAAATAAAATAATAATTTTGATTAATTTATCTTACCAATGGAAGCATGGAGCATCCCGACATGTTTCTTGGCTTATGGATGAACTTCTTGACAAATTTACTGAAATTCTTTTCTATCGTTGGTGGCCAAGAAACCAATTGCATTGTCTCTACATTAATTAAGTATGGTAGAATTCTCCATCTTAACTTTTGCTGGTTATTTGGGAAGAAGAATGTTAATAGTGTTTCCATTACTATTAACAGTGGCAAGTCTTCTTCCTACTCCTTTTTCTTTTTTTGCCACTTCTTGCTTTATTGTAACAACCCATAAAATTTGTATATATTTTTAATTCAATTTATTTGAAACTTTGGTTTTAAATCATTTAAAAAATTTAATTTAGGAATTTTCCAATGTATTTTTGGATTTTGTTTATAATTATTCTTCCAAATATAATAAATAAAGGTTTTCTGAAAATTTTATATTTTGGTCAACTTTGGTCAAACTTTGACTTTCAGTTGAAATTTTCAAATTTGAATTTTAAATTTCCAATCTGTTTCTTTGAAGCTGAATTTGATTCTGATATTCGTTCTGCTTTTCGTTTTGTCAAATTTAGATTTATACTTTTTAAATCTGATAAAATTCAGCGTTTTACACGCAATTATTTTCTGTATCTTATTATCTATTTTCTATGTTTTTTTTCTATTTCATTTTGGTTTGGGCTTTGATTTTTTTATTGGGTTTTTTGAACTTGTTTGTGGAATGGGCTTTGCATTTGGGCTTTGAATTTCCTAATGGACATTTGTGTGACTTTTCAATTTGAAATGGTGTCTTTTCCCAAACCATAGCCCTTCAAAACATCTTTCCTCCATCTCTCTTCTCATTTGCATTTTATAAAAAGAAAAATTCAGTAAGTTATTTTTTTTCTTCTCGCTCTTTTTCATTTTTTTCTCTTTTGTTCTCAAGCAAGTTCGGCCATGCCACTTCTTTTGCCGACCTCATCTCCTCCACCATCCATCACCTATGACCGGCCATCACCTCATCACCATCCCCTACCCAGGCCGTTACCTCTTTGATCAAAAACCCATCACCAAATTGTCATATAAACCCTAGCCGAGCCTTCCTTGATCACCACTTCTTCCTTGCTAGCCTCAACCACCACCAATTTCTCCACCTCCTATGCCTTGCCGTGACCACATCCTACTCCATAGCCGTGACTAGATGGTGCCTGAGCACTTGTCCAAGCCTAAACATTACCAGGCTGAGCCATTAGCCTAGGGACGAACCACTTGAGCCACTTGACCTTTCACTTGCCTTGACCTTTTTCCTTTATCTACCCTATCTTTTCACATTCCAGCCTATGTCGTGCCTTTCACTTAACTTGACCTAACATGCATGCATAAATCAAGTCTTGGCCGAGCCAAGATGATGGTCTAACCTACTTTGTAGTGGCCGAGTCCACTTGACTTGGTCTAATCATTTGTGCATGTTTTTTTTGTTTTGATCTAATTCTTTTGCATAATTTTATACTTATATATGTTGTATTTCATTTGTTTACAAGATTTGGATCTTGGATCTTCATCCACTCAAATCTAGTTCGTGTTCTGTCGTGCCTTTTGGAGTTTGGTCGTGTGTCTTAATTTTCATCTCTAGCTTTAGAAGGTGAGTTTGTAACTCTCGACATTCGTACTTATATAATTGTGAAACAATGACATGTGAATGTGTAGTAGTTGATATGCTATGATGACATAAGTTCATATATGCTTGTTGCATGACTTTATATGATGTTATAACCTGATTATATACTTGTTACATGGCTTGATATGATATGCGATGCTATATTGTTCATTTTATTGTCTGTTTCTCACACTGCAAGTTCCCTTTCACTATGGGTTGAAATGATACATACCCGAAAGGACATTACAATAGGGAAAAATCATTATGAGCTGAAATGATAGGCTCAAGTGAATTTTATTTTATTTGACTTGGGATCGCGGGTTTGAAATGATAGAACCCGAGATTTTATAAATTACGGATTGAAATGATACATATCTGTATCACTTGACCTAGGTTAAAAAATATAATACAGACCCATGGTTAATTTTTTTAAATATAGTTTTCTAAAAATTACTAAGTATTTTTTAATTTTAAAATATATGAAATTTTAACTTAAAATTTGATTTATTGATTTTAAAATATAGAGATATATTGGTTTTCTATAAGTTAAAATTTTATAAGTTGATAACTCGTTTTAAATTGTAACTTAAAGATTTTTATCTATGATAAATTTCAAAATAACTTAATAATTAAATTTGATTTAATGTGGAGTTTTAAATCTAACTTAGCAATAGTGATAGATTTTATTTTATGAAATGGATATGTTTTGTATAATAAAATAGATTTTATAAAATAAGTATGATTTAAATTTAAGATATGATTTTTAAAATGTCATGGTAGAATTAGCAGCATTTCCAAAATGCTATGTTATTTAAGTTATATTGTTAAAAGTGTTATAATACTTTAGGTTATGTTTTAAAATGTTGTATTTCTAAAAGTTAACACTTTTGAAATGCTATTACATAAGGGTCACATTTTTCAAGCATTATGATTTCTAGATTATTACATTGTTAAAATGCTATAACTAAGTATATAGATTTGGAAATATTACCATTTTTGAATTGGATACTATTTTGGAAAGAGTAATAACATTTGGTTTTAAATGGTTTTGGAATAGATATGTTTGTTTTGGAAATGTAAACCATTTGATATAAATAACCTGGGTTATAATAACGTTTGGTCGTTAAAGAGACTGGGATCGGTAAGTTGTCATACTCTCAGCCAACTCCGAAAACCACGTTAACAACTGTGTACGCGGTGGAGATTTTAGAATGAAGCAGGATGGTGGCGACGTTCTATATGAGGTATATACGTGGAGCCGACTCCCGTGAGTTGGCATAAGGTGGCTAAAACTGGAGCAATCGACGGACTAATGAGGTAGCTCCTTTGATCGGACACACTCCTTTGTTGCTATTCTATTACTTTGTGATTGATTTGGTGCGCACCTTTGATTTTTTTAGGAGTGTGGCTCGAGGTGGCGATAGCTGCGGTTATGCATTACCACCAGTCTGGAAGTGCAATTGATATATCTACCCTGGCATTGCCTAGTTGTGCCGTGTCACCTACCCTAGCGTGCTTTACTACGAGTTTGATTTGTGTCATACCTGTGGAGTATCCTCTGGTGGCCTCCCGATCAGGAGGGACTACGGTACTTTATAGACACTATAAAATGTGTCAAAGAGGATATGGGTAATGCCTTAACGCTATTTTTATAAATATATTAGACTTTACTTTAGACACTATTATAATAGCGTATATTACTACATAGTAGATAGTTTAATGGATCCCTAAAGGATGGACGGTCCCAAGCATCCTTTAAGTTACTTGTGCATTTCTATTACAGTTCACTTGAGCTAGTTTACGTTGTATAAGCACGTATGTCCTCACTCGAGTGTTTTGTATTTTGCTTTGCACTCGGGTCAGCCTGAGTATCAGATTCGGATTCACCTTCGAGAGCTAGGAATTTGCTGGAGATTATCTATCCATCTAGTTGTCTATCTATTTCCATTCAGTTATTTCTATTCAGCTTATGTATTAGTGGATATATATGTATTGGGGTTTCCTATTGTATTTACTTTCAGACTCTGGTATTTTGTACTTGTTTTGAGACTATGTTTGTAGTAGCTTCATGAACTACTATGGTTATTTTATTTCCGCTGTGAGTTATTCCGATATTTTGTGTCTGTGATTGGTTTTATTTGCTCCAAATTATATTACAATCTATTGTTTTGAATTATTCAAGTCCAACATGCGTGGTTTTATTTTCGAATTTGAATGGTACAAAATAGTGGGTTGTTACGTTTATTCTTTTTTCCAAAACATTCCTTGTTATGTAAGTGCAATTGCCAAAGTTTCTCTTTGCAAATTCTCTGCACCGCATTGGAATTATTTTGTTTGTCATTTTCTAAGTTGGCTTAATGTTAATTCCTTTTAATGGTAGGCCAAAAATCAAACTTATATCTCTTGGTGTAACTTTCATTCTTTCTTTAGCAAATAAGAATGCATCTTCCTCAACTGAGTAGCATTAGTATAAAGCATCCAAATTGTGTTGATGCTTTTTTACATTCTTTCATCAGAATTTTCTCTTCATAAAAAACTCTAAAGAAATTATAGAAAGGAGCGCTCTTCAATATGTCCATCTTCTTTTTGGATAGAGCTTTTTTTTTGTTCTATCATTTTCACCGTTTTGAATACTGCTTGCAATCCACATCTATAACTAGTTTCATGCTTTTTATCTTTGGATTTTGAAACTTTTTGTTGTTCTATTTGTGATCTGCCTTTAATGCATTTTGGATGTGGATTAACAAAATCATCATCATCCTATTATTTCAAAATAAAGACAATAAGTAATTTGTGAAATAAATTATGTTGAAACGTAACAATATGTTGGATATTAGCTGTAGTGAAATATCTTCAGTCAAATATGTAACGATTTCAAGTTTGCAGTAACTAGGTATCAGTTTGCAGTAACTAGGTATCAGTTTGTACTAAGTAGGTACCAGTTTTCTGTAAGTAGGTATCATTTTTTTTTCAAGTAGGTATCAGGTTTTTGTAAGTAGTCATTATTTTTTTGCAAGTAGGTATTAGATTGTTGGAAGTATCAGATTTCAACTAAATGATACAGATTATTATTTTACCAAACGATTTACGCTAAATGATACCGACTATTATTTGTTGTAAGTAGGTATCAGTTTGTTGTAATTATTGATCTTTTCTTTTACCAAATGATTTACAGGTATTATTTTTGCAATATCTATCATGTTATAAAGTTATAATGTTTCTAATTTTACTGAATTGAGTTGTTTTTCTTCTGATTCCTCATCTGCAACTTTTTTGCCTTCTTCTTTCTGAGATTTTTCCTGTTTAACCTTTTTCATAATATTAGAATACATGTAATAGTATGAAATTGTTAGTATTAGTTTCATAATTTTCTATTTCAGTTACCTCAGTTACTATTTGTATTGTCTTTTGAATCGTTTCATTTCTTCTTTTTGTTCTTTGTTCTCTTTGCATATTTTCTTCAACTTTTTTCTCTGCAACTATTTGTTGCTGCATGTTCTCTTCTTTGTTCTGTGCAAAAAAATTCATTATTGCTATAATAAAACTATACTAAATTTGTTATACTTGATTTTATAGTATCAGTTACCTTCTCTGGTATACTTCCTCTTGTTTTTGGTTTGCTTTCAATTGCTATATTTTTTTCATGTCTTCTTTTTGTTCTTTTTTCTCTATTTTGCTTTTCCTTTTCTATTGATGTAGGTTTTTTAAGTTTTAACTTGCTGCTTTTTCCCTTTACTATCTTTGCTATCATTTCCAATAGAGTTAGGATTCCCTCCTGTATCATTGCGCTTTCTTTTTGAATATCTACTGTTGGAAGTGACTCGACATTTGATTTTCACTTTATTGCTCCACTTCCGATTCTTCGACTATCGACTGTTCTGCTTGTTGTTCGTCGGTTGTTGATTGTTGCAGTTATGTTGGAGATGTAAATTTATTTCTGGTTTGCGGTGCCCTTTTTTTGAGAAAAATTTCGTCAAATTCTGAGTGAAAGCAAGGAGGAGGAGACAAATAGAATTCTTTGTTTTGTTTTAAGTTGTATCTGGATTTTGGGCTTTGTACTTACGGTAAAAAAAAATTGCGCGTGTCCTTGTGAGTAATTATTTACTTTAATTTGTCCTTTAATTTTTTTCCCTATGTTGAAACGATAACAAATATGAGAAGATAAACCCCTTCAATTTAGAGGTAATGAAGCTGTCTTAATAATGTAGGTTCAACATATTTGTTAATTTTTGATCTCTTTTTGTGCTTAATGGAAATGTTTGATGTGGTTAAATTTTGTTGTTTAGCTTTGAATTTGATAGTCTATGTTGTTGACATTAAATAGGTTATTTAAACAAACACGCACAAATAACCTCTTCATCCACATATGATTATGGTAATGAAGTGGATTTTAAAATCAAAATTTGATGGTCTATATCACTAATCAATAGTAAATAGATCGTGCTTAGAGTAGATTTTACTTTTGATTTCATTATCATTTTCATGAGAGTGAATAAGTGGTATAGTGGGTGTATTAAAGTTTGATGGTTTATGTTGGGCTAATTAATAACACAAATAGACCATATTTATGATAAACACATCAACTAAATTCACTAACGACCAAAAAAAAGAACATAATTTTAATATGTTGATTTATGTCATTATGAGAAGGAAATTACCGCTAAATTACCCTCTACTCTCATATTTCTATCCACTTTTAGTTTTTGTTAGTTTTTAGAAAATTGTAGTTAACACATCTCAAATTTTTGGTTTAATATGATTGAGTGGAAACTTTAAATCAATTCAATTTCCTGTGGATCGGCTCGTACTCGCCACGTACTAAAATTGTACACTGTGCGCTTGCGATTATTTTAATTAAAATTCTATTGGCGATTTTCTAATCCGATAGAAAATATTCCGATTTCAGCAAATTTTTGGCGCCGTTTTGGAGAATAGAATTGATATTCAATTTTACTCTTCAAATTTTTTTATTTGATTTTAGTGTGTTTTCATTTTGCGTGTTTATTTGCATTTTAAAAAAAATTGTGTTGTGTGTTTGTGTGTGCTTTTATTGTTCATTGTGTTTGTGTGGTTGTTTTCTATTTCTATTTGCATTTGTGTTTTTAACTAAAAAAAAGAAAAAAACATACATAATTTCAAAAAAAAAAATTATTTCATTTACATTGACATTTCATATATTTACTAATGTTTCCTTTCGCTTTTGCCTTTTCATACATTTCATACATACCATTTTACTTCACTCTCACTGCCGCATTTCATAGCTTTTCACACATTTCATAACACTGTTACGAGCCATTCCTTCAAACTCTATTGTGTGTTTTTCTGGGCCCGCCCAAACTTGCCAACATACATTATGTGCACTTGTGTGCATCAACTCAATGCACACAACCACAGTCAAACCATCACACTAACCATCAGCATATACAACCCTGAACCCTACCATCCTCCTCTGCCACTATAACTACACTACTATACAAACAATCTTCTCAACCCCACAATTCTTCTCAACTATCAACAGTCATCACATCGCTGCAAAGCAAACAACCGCCTCATACCATAACATACATTAGTTAACATCATCATCAATTAACATACAACAACCATACAAACAACCCTCCGTCCCTATACAAAAAACCCACACAACAAAAACTTCAACTACATACAAACACTCTACTGCCGCTAGTCCCATTGCCCTGTCAACACATAGTCTTCAGTCATCACACCACCACACTTCAACATACACTTCATCAATACCTTACATAAAACAGTGAACGCGCCACAATCATTCTTCACCACCATATCACCTCTGTCAATTCTTTTTTTTACCGGATCCTTATTTTTTTTTTTACTTTTATTTTAATAAATTATTGAATCAAGACAATACTTCTGTCCCTAGTCACTGCTTTCTGCCTCACATATACTACTGCCTCAGTTACATCTCATGCACTAACATTGCTACTACCTCAGTTACAACTACTGTTGTTCCTCCTTGCTCCTCCTCTATAAACTGTTGTGCATCCGTGTGAGGAACGGGATTCTTCGACTTCAGAAGATCGACATTAATACGTCCACTGTATCAACTGCCGAACAATCGAAGGCCGGAAAACCGAACCCTTAGGGTTTAAGAAGAAGAAAAAGATAGAAGAAGTAAGAAAGAAGAAGCAACAGAAACAATATCAGAATCTCACAATCGCAGCGGAACAACATATAATAGATAAATGAACAATCTTCAAATCAAAAAAACTGTACATTTTTTACATTACATCATCAGAGTCAACTTACAACACAACACAACTGCACAATTATATGAACTTGTCCTTACAAGTGGATACACAGCGGAAAATATAATATCATATACAATTGATACGTTTCGCCATCCAGCTCGATCCTGAGCTCCGCAGCAACTCCTGAAATTCAGAATATCCTGATAACCTGACTCTAGACTTCCCGTGTGGAAAATGATGGGCACCCAGAGTTTAGGAAGGGAACAATAAACTCTAGGTCAGTCATGCGACTGGTGTGAGAACTTAAAACAATTATGTCTTTAAAGCAAACAAAGAAATAAATTTGAAATAGATCAGCAATGCTTTTAGAAAATGTAATTACCATAAGACCTCCCGCCACACACACAATGCAAACGCAGAATTGGAGGAGATTTCTCCTTATGATAGTCAAACATGCTTGATACGCAAATTTCTTTGTTACATTATTATAAGTGCAAAGTGCAAGAAAACATTTCGAAAGTAAAATATAAATCTTAGCCAGCGTAGACATTTCGCACTATGCTTACTATAGCTACCATCTAAACAGTGGTGACCACCATAAGTAAATGACAGGTTCTACAACTAAAACCGTACAAGGTGCGTATTGGAGTTTGGATTTCCAAAAAATGGTCAGGCCAAGGAACTTCCCATTTCCACATGGGTACGCCTCTGGAAGGACGCCCGAGAACCTAACCGGATCTCTGCCAACACAAGGCCGGGTTACCTCTGAACTAGGTAACTACTGACACGAGTATGCCATCCCCCGGTCGTAACCGACCTTTATCCTGGGATTCACCAACAACCACAAAGAAATAAATTTGCAGCAACCACATATGTTAAGTATCTGGTCTCCATACCATCATACCACCTCTATCCAGAAGAAAATGAACATACCCTCAGGGGGCGCTATCCCCAAATAACCTTGCTGCATTCTTCCTGTTTTGACCATTACCGAGTTGTGAGGTTCGACGAAGTCTCGTCCACAAAGCAACGCTTTTCATAAAAGCCATGTTTTGATCAACAAATGATCAGCAGCACTCCGTATGCCACATTACCAAGTTAGGAATATATTACAGATAACCTTCAACTACATAACCTCTGAGCTCGTACGTCTCGAAGAAGGGTGTTAAGCTAAGAGAATAAATTCTCTGCCACCAACAGAAATGTATTTGAAAGAAATTTGCTTTGTATCTCAAAATGTAATGTCAGACATACAATCCATACAAGTCTATTCTGCGTTCGAACAGAATCGAAGGCACTTCCGAATAAGCCCTTGCAAATCCGGATAATCCCTAATCACGTCCGGACTTCCCATCACATATGGAGTCTCTATACCGGGGACCAGTCGATGCAAAGACAATCGACGAGTTATCCTTTCACTTACGAAAATATCCAGTCTTCACCATCTTCAAATGATATTCATAACGTCGTATCACATATTTGGAATAGGCTATATGACACAAAGTTCCTCTCCCGGCCAAACCGAATAGTGAGCGCAATATTTACAAGAAACATATGGATATTGGGGTCTCAGTTAAGTCACAGCTTAAAGCCCAAAACCTTTCATTCGAATGGTTAAAATAAATTACCATTTCCAATATTTTAAACAAAAAGATTTATTTCAACAACCTTCAATGGTTTAAACAAATTTCCACACTTTAATCTTTTAAACAAAAAGATTCAATTCATAAAGTTCACCTCATTCACAAAAATCCATTCATGGATTACAAAACAATTTCCATTTCAATTGGATTAACTCGTTAAATCTTTAAATCAAGGTTTAACTTATAGCTTTCAAAATTCATTTCCAAAGATTCATTCATAGACTTTCAAAACATTTCAATTTCAAACTTGGAACCTTTCAACACAAATTGGAAGTTCATTACTTATGTGACAGCTTTTATTATTTGAAAACAAATAGTTTTCGTTTTCAGAAAAATCAAAGTATATTTGCACGAGTTAAAGCCCTTGAATTAAATTCAAACTCCCAAATCAATACATTGAAAATGGTTTGACACATATATAATTAGTATAACATCTTTAATCCCAAGTTTCCAAACAAAGAATTCAATTTCAAATCTTGAATTCAAACTTAAGTCCAATTATTTCATTTAAAAACTTTATCAAATTAATCAAAAATAAATTTTATCTTGAAATTCCATTCCAAAAGCTTTTCGTTTTAAACCCAATCCATTTCCAAAACCATTTGGATTTAAATATTCATTTTTTTAAACTATTTCAAAATCTGTGACTTAATCGATTTCCTCATGAAATCCATACTTGTGTGTGTATAAGTGTGGTCCAGGGGTTTAACACAATAGTGCAACATCATTCAATCATCACAGATTAAAACACAGAAATATAGTTGATAAGCGATATAAACTATAACGCTTATCGTCCATCCACAGATTCACAGATAATATACAAATGTAAATAAATGAATAAATTATACACAGCTCAATCCACAGAACAAAATATCATAGATTAGATAGGACAATCAATTCAAGGCATCTCATATAATACAATCATTCATAAGTAAGGTCAAGCATTCAATAGTCATTTATAAGTAGGATTAATTTAATTGCTTAATCCTAATTAATTCAATTTATTTCCAATTAATTAATTACTTATGAATTAATTATCCAATCTCAATTAATTAATTACAAATCATTTGATATAAATTAATTAATCAATCACCTTAATTAATTAAATTATTCTTAATTAATCGTATTAATCAAGTTAACCTTTAAACCAATTATATAATTAATTAACCCCTTAATTAATTTTTTTTAAAGAAATTTAACCTTTAATTACTTACCATTAAGCAATCATCTCATACCAATAAATCATTAATTACCAATTAATCTTTATCAATAAATTAATCAAAATATCCAATTTTAATAACAATTAGTAATTTAGCCCTTAATTACTTTCATTAAGTAATTAACAATTTACAATTGATTATCTTAATTAATAAATCTAATTAATTATCAAAATTAATCTCATTTATTTAATTACTTAATAATCCTCAGTTAATTATCTTCATTAACTAATAACATTTCCTTAATTACTTTCTTAAGAAATTATCTTAGATTAATTCATTATTAATCATTTCTAATTATAAATTAATCTAAATTATTTATTTGTAAATTAAATAAATCATTCTTCAGTTACCTTATTAATTAATCCTTAATTATTTAATAAATTAAGTGTTAACTATAACTTAATAAATCCTTATTTTGAATAAATTCTTCAACTTTTAAATAATATTACCCGAAATCTATTTATTTAAGCCTTTTCCATATTTTGAAATTTTATTCAATAAAATTAAAAATAAAACTTTATTACTTTAGAATTCCTTCTTTTAAATTTATCCAATTCTCAAAAAAAAAATTAATATAAACTTTCAACCAGAATTTTCAAAAATAAAATTTTTATTTATTTCCGGTATCTAACGATACCAAAATTATGTTCGGCTAAATTTTAGCCTTCAACGATTTCAATCGCAATGATAATCACATAGAGATTATAAAAAATCAACACACAACATTGAAACAAATTCAATTATTTGAGGAATCCAGTTGGATCCCTCCAACCTGTTTCCCTGCATCCACCGATGTTAGCACAATACCAATCCCGTTTCAAGACGGAATATCGCGGTACATGGGTTTATATAAAATATTATCTGCTATTATGCGGCGCAATAGGATCTCATCCGATATATAACGCGGGAAATCAACTCCAAGTACATATATAATACCAATTCCACTTCAAGATGGAATATCGCGGTATATGTGTTTAATATAATAACCTCCTCTTAATATGCGGCGTATAGGGTCTATTTCAATACAACCGATAACAATTTATCATCCAAGCATACAATCAACACAATCAAGCAATTTTAAAACTAACTATTAAAAATTTAAATCGAAACAAATTCGATTGAGTGAGAAGTTCTCACCTTGCTTCCAACAACATTTGCAGTGTTTTGTTCCGAATAAAATTAAACGCGCGTTTAATTTTACCCAAAATTCACACTAGCACCAATCCATCCAAATCCAGTTTCATCGCGTAGTATTCGTTAATACAAACCCGACGCAACTCGTTTCGTGCGAAACGGACCTCGTATGAAAAAGTTACAGCTTTTTAAACATTATACGAATTATAATATATCAATTTACAATTCTTTTTATTTATTTTATAACCTAGATTCAATCACTACCGTTGATTCCAAACCATGCACATCAGGTCGTGCGTGATGTACTTCTCCCTCCAGCATACGTACGCGAATAACAACTCATAGCCTCCATTCTTCTCGAAATTATCGAGCCCATTTCAAACGTTTTGAAGACGATCGACCAACTCCACGACGAAGAGCGTCATCGACTCCACCTTCGGCCAAGAGCAAGTCGAGCTCGGCCCCCCCTTTGTGTTGAAAACTGTGCACGAACTATGGCCGTTCGAACTCGATCTGCCACTGATTCACTTCATCGTTCTTGATCTCAACCGTACGGATTTCAAGCACTTGCAATCCTCTACAACTTTCAAGTTGGAAGATTTTCAAAATAATTGAGGGATTGAGAGAGATTGAGGGGAAAAGAAACGAAATTTCTGGCCATTGTTTTTGAGGCCGGCGGCTAGGGTCTGAAACCCTAATTGCTTTGCAAAAGTGAAAAATGAATGTCCTTATATAGAAAATATTCGCGCACTATTCACCCGAAAATTTTCCGAACTTCAAACGAAGCGTCCCGCCTGGCGTTTATAATGTTTTACCCCTATTCCGAACGTAATGGAATATATATCGGGAGCCAATTCGAAAGTATTTGAAAGATAGGTTTTCGAATCGACTATTTTAAATTTTAAATTCACTTAAACGATTTCAGTGCGTTTTAGCTTGCCCCGGACAAACCGTAAATCTGATTGACACGGAATTTGTAATCTTACAATAATTTAATATTACGGATCCGATGAAACTTGTTTCGTCGAAATCCGAGAATGTTCGAAAAATGGCTATTTTTACTCGTCAATTAAATATTAAAATATTCAATTTTCACAAATTAACTTTTAATTCAATTTTAAAAGTTCTATAACATCATTCTAACTCCAATATGATTTAATACAACTCTACAAATCAATTTTAATCACATTAAACCCAATTTCCAATTATTTCCGTAATTTCAAATATTAAATTATCGATTTAATTATCCAATTAAATCTAGATATTCGAAATAAAATTTATTCGACTTACAAATTTTACTTGTTAATATTTAAAATCAATTAAATATATGAATTTCAAATGACAGAAATTCTGGGTCATTACAAACTTCCACCCTTAAATGAATTTCGTCCTCGAAATTGCCAAGTAAGAAAAAGTAACATAATCCATTAACTTTTCAAAACCATTTGCTCAAATTAAATTTGAAATTCATTTAAACGTTTTAACTTTTGTAAAATCCATAGTTAAACTTCTTACAATAACTTTACTAAGTTTTCAAATCCTACATTTTCATTTCAATTTAGAAATTGACTTTTCGTTAACCAAAAATTTTATAAAAAATTTCAAAATTTTTCTAACTCCCAAAATTTATAGAAAATTTTGGCAGAGTCTCCCTTGTACGGAGGAGCTTTTTCAATATCACAATAGATATACATCGACCCACACGGTCGGAAAATAGAAAAACAGTTCATATTTCCTATTTTTGTTGCGTAGGCGTACCTTTTTAGCATTTTTAAGTAAAGCTGTTATTTATTAGCATTTTAGCGTGACCAAATCAAGCCAACTACAGTCTCGATACCTGTACTACTCAATTTAAACTTGTAAGTGACATATATAGGAAATTCATTTACATTTCACTAATTTTCAGTGGAAAACATATAGTTTTCATAAGCAATGCAATCAAAATAATTCCCATAAGCAATTTATAAAGTTTCGATACAAATTTTAATTACTTACAACCAATTCACATTAGTTCACTTTCAATTCAAATTCAATTACATAGCTTTCCATTCATCAATTCAATTTCATTAACATTTAATGAATTATATACAATCAACTAACAATCATATAACAACCAAATCATAACCAACATAACCCAATTATTAAATTCACATTCATTTTGGTTTAACACTTTTAATTCCAATTGGTTTAATATCTAATTGACTTCCATTCACTTATTCAATTTCCAATTTACTAGTTTTTAATGAATTAACATTTACATCCCTTATTCCATATCAATTCATTTACATTAGATCGATTAACATTCAATCCATTTATTAATTCGATTGCTAATTCATTTTGTAAATAAGGTTGAATTTCATTTATATAACTCAAGTTCATATTCATCACTTCACTTTATTAGTTTACTTCGATATCAAAATCAACTTCCTTCTTTTAATTAACTTATATATATTCTTACATTTTCAACAACCAAACAATCAATTTATATACACTTTAGTAATTTCTGAAAAATTATTTCCTTTATATGAAAAATATAATCGAGGTAAAATTATTTCATTTACCCAATTTAAAATGATACTATGTCGACTTGCCTCGTTTAAGTGTTTAGAAATCCTTATCGATAATATGGCGCCCCACATACCGACCATAAGTCACAAACAGCTCAACGGATAAGCAAACACAGTATAAAACATTTTTATATTCACTAACAAATACGCACTCGTATCTATCGTTACACTCACACTCATTCTAGAGTACTACTGACTCTATCTCTGATGAGTAACACCCAATAGAGCGAAGGTTGTCGCTTAACCAAATGCTTTGATACCACATGTGAGGAACGGGCTTTTTCGACTTCCGTAGATTGACATTAATATGTCCACTATATCAACTGCCGAACAATCGAAGGCCGGAAAACCGAACCCTTAGGGTTTAAGAAGAAGAAAAGATAGAAGAAGTAAGAAAGAAGAAGCAACAGAAACAATATCAAAATCTCACAATCGCAGCGGAACAACATATAATAGATAAATGAATAGTCTTTAAATCAAAAGAACTGTACATTTTTTACATTACATCATCAGAGTCAACTTACAACACAACACAACACAACTGGACAATTATATGAACTTGTCCTTACAAGTGGATGCATAGCGGAAAAGATAATATCACATACAAGTGATACGCTTCGCCATCCAGCTCGATCCTAAGCTCCACAGCAACTCATGATTTCCAGAATATCCTGATAACCTGACTCTAGGCTGCCCGTGTGGAAAATGATGGGTACCAAGAGATTAGGAAGGGAACAATAAACGCCAGGTCAGTCATGAGAATGGTGTGAGAACTTAAAACAATTATGTCATTAAAGCAAACAAAGAAATAAATTTGAAATAGATCCGCAATGCTTTTAGAAAATGTAACTACCGTAAGGCCTCCCGCAACACACACAATGCAAACGCAGAATTGGAGGAGATTTCTCCTTATGGTAGTCAAACATGCTTGATACACAAATTTCTTTGATATTATTATTGTAAGTGCAAAGTGTAGGAAAACATTTCGAAAGTAAAATATAAATCTTAGCCAGCATAGGCATTTCGCACTATGCCTACTATAGCTACCATCTAAATAGTGGTGACCATAAGTAAATGGCAGGTTCTACAACTAAAATCGTACAAGGTGCGTATTAGAGTTTGGATTTCCAACAAATGGTCAGGCCAAGGAACTTCCCATTGCCACATGGGTACGCCTCTATAAGGATGCCCCGAAAACCTAACCGGATCTCTGCCAACACAAGGCGGGTTACCTCTGAACTAGGTAACTACTGACACGAGTATGACATCCCCCGGTCGTAACCGACCTTTATCCCGGGATTCACCAACAACCACAAAGAAATAAATTTGCAGCAACCACATAGATTAAGTATCTGGGCTTCATACGATGATACCACCTCTATCCATAAGAAAATGAACATACCCTCGGGGGGCGCTAACCCCAAATAACCTTGCTGCATTCTTCCTGTTTTGACCATTACCGGGTTGTGAGGTTCGACGAAGTCTCCTCCACAAAGCTACGCTTTTCACAAAAGCCACGCTTTGATCAACGAATGATCAGCAACACTCCGTATGCCACATTACCAAGTTGAGAATATATTACTGATAACCTTCAACTACATAACCTCTGAGCTCGTTCGTCTCAGAGAAGGGTGTTAAGCTAAGAGAATAAATTCTCCGCCACCAACAGAAATGTATCTGAAAGAAATCTGCTTTATATCTCAAAATTTAATGTCAGACATACAATCCATACAAGTCTGTTCTAGGTTCGAACAAAACCGAATGCACTTCCGAAGAAGCCCTTGCAAATCCGGATAATCCCTAATCACGTCCGGACTTCCCATCACATATGGAGTCTCTATACCGAGGACCAGTTGATGCAAAGATATTCGACGAGTTATCCTTTCGCTTTCGAAAATATCCGGTCTTCACTACCGATCTTCAAATGCTATTCATAACGTCATATCACATATTCGGAATGGGCTATACGACACAAAGGTCCTCTCCCGGCTAAACCGAATAGTGAGCGCAATAATTACAAGAAACATATGGATATTGGGTTCTCGGTTAAGTCATAGCTTAAAGCCCAAACCTTTCATTCGTATGGTTAAAATAAATTACCATTTCCAATCTTTTAAACAAAAAGATTTATTTCAACAACCTTCAATGGTTTAAACAAATTTCCACACTTTAATCTTTTAAACAAAAAGATTCAATTCATAAAGTTCACCCCATTCACAAAAATCCATTCATGGATTTCAAAACAATTCCATTTCAATTGGATTAACTCGTTAAATCTTTAAATCAAGGTTTAACTTATAGCTTTCAAAATTCGTTTCCAGAGATTCATTCATAGCCTTTCAAAACGTTTCAATTTCAAACTTGGAACCTTATAACACAAATTGGAAGTTCATTACTTCTGTGACAGCTTTTATTATTTGAAAACAAATAGTTTTCGTTTTCAGAAAAATCCAATTATATTTGCATGAGTTAAAGCCCTTGAATTAAATTCAAATCCCCAAATCAATACGTTGAAAATGGTTTGACCCAAATATAATTAGTATAACAACTTTAATCCTAAGTTTCCAAACATAGAATTCAATTTCAAATCTTGAATTCAAATTTAAGTCCAATTATTTCATTTCAAAACTTTATTAAGTTATTCAAGAATAAATTTTATCTTGAAATTCCATTCCAAAAGCTTTTCGTTTTAAACCCAATCCATTTCCAAAACCATTTGGATTTAAATATTCATTTTTTTAAACTATTTCAAAATCTGTGACTTAATCGATTTCCTCGTGAAATCCATATTTGTGTGTGTATAAGTGTGGTCCAGGGGTTTAATACAATAGTGCAACATCATTCAATCATCACAGATTAAAACACAGAAATATAGTTGATAAGCGATATAAACTATAACGCTTATCGTCCATCCACAGATTCACAGATAATATACAAATGTAAATAAATGAATAAATTATACACAACTCAATCCACTGAACAAAATATCATAGATTAGATAGGACAATCAATTCAAGACATCTCATATAATACAATCATTCATAAGTAAGGTCAAGCATTCAATAGTCATTTATAAGTAGGATTAATTTAATTGCTTAATCCTAATTAATTCAATTTATTTCCAATTAAATTAATTACTTATGAATTAATTATCCAATCTCAATTAATTAATTACAAATCATTTGATATAAATTAATTAATCAATCACCTTAATTAATTAAATTATTCTTAATTAATCATATTAATTAAGTTAACCTTTAAACCAATTATATAATTAATTAACCCCTTAATTAATTTTTTTTAAATAAATTAAACCTTTAATTACTTACCATTAAGCAATTATCTCATACCAATAAATCATTAATTACCAATTAATCTTTATCAATAAATTCATCAAAATATCCAATTTTAATTACAATTAGTAATTTACCACTTAATTACTTTCATTAAGTAATTAACAATTTACAATTGATTATCTTAATTAATAAATCTAATTAAATATCAAAATTAATCACATTTATTTAATTACTTAATAATCCTTAGTTAATTATCTTCATTAGCTAATAACATTTCCTTAATTACTTTCTTAAGAAATTATCTTAGATTAATTCATTATTAATCATTTCTATTTATAAATTAATCTAAATTATTTATTTGTAAATTAAATAAATCATTCTTCAATTACCTTATTAATTAATCCTTAATTATTTAATAAATTAAGTGTTAACTATAACTTAATAAATCCTTATTTCGAATAAATTCTTCAACTTTTAAATAATATTACCCGAAATCTATTTATTTAAGCTTTTCCCATATTTTGAAATTTTATTCAATAAAATTAAAAATAAAACTTTATCACTTTAGAATTCCTTCTTTTAAATTTATCCAATTCTCAAAAATAAATTTTAATATAAACTTTCAACCTGAATTTTCAAAAATAAATTTTTTATTTATTTTTGGTATCTAACTATACCAAAATTATATTCGGCTAAATTTTAGCCTTCAACGATTTCAATCGCAATGATAATCACATAGAGATTATAAAAAATCAACACACAACATTGAAACAAATTCAATTATTTGAGGAATCTAGTTGGATCCCTCCAACCTGTTTCCCTGCATCCACCGATGTTAGCACAATACCAATCCTGTTTCAAGACAGAATATCGCGGTACATGGGTTTATATAAAATATTATCCGCTATTATGCGGCGCAATAGGGTCTCATCCGCTATATAATGCGGGAAATCAACTCCAAGTACATATATAATACCAATTCCACTTCAAGATGGAATATCGCGGTATATGTGTTTAATATAATAACATCCGCTTAATATGCGGCGTATAGGGTCTATTTCAATACAACCAATAATAATTTATCATCCAAGCATAAAATCAACATAATCAAGAAATTTTAAATCTAACTATTAAAAATTTAAATCGAAACAAATTCGATTGAGTGAGAAGTTCTCACCTTACTTCCAACAACAGTTGCAGTGTTTTATTTCGAATAAATTAAATGCGCGTTTAATTTTACTCAAAATTCACACTTGCACCAATCCATCCCAATCCAGCTTCATCGCGCAGTATTCGTCAATACAAACCAGACACAACTCGTTTCGTACGAAACGGACCTCGTATGAAAAAGTTACAGCTTTTTAAACATTATACGAATTATAATATATCAATTTACAATTCTTTTTATTTATTTTATAACCTAGATTCAATCACTACCGTTGATTCCAAACCCTGCACATCAGGCCGTGCGTGATGTTCTTCCCCCTCCAGCATACGTATGCGAATAACAACCCATAGCCGCCATTCTTCTCGAAATTATCGAGCCCATTTCAAACGTTTTGAAGACGATCGACCAACTCCACGACGAGGAGCATCCTCGACTCCACCTTCGGCCAAGAGCACGTCGAGCTCCCCCCCCCCCCATTGTGTTGAAAACTGTGCAAGAACTACGGCCGTTCGAACTCGATTTGCCACCGATTCGCTTTATCGTTCTTGATCTCAACCGTATGGATTTCAAGCACTTGCAATCCTCTACAAGTTTCCAGTTGGAAGATTTTCAAAATAATTGAGGGATTGAAAGAGATTGAGGGGAAAAGGAACGAAATTTCTGGCCATTGTTTTTGAGGCCGGCGGCTAGGGTCTGAAACCCTAATTGCTTTGCAAAAGTGAAAAATGAATGTTCTTATATAGAAAATATTCGCGCACTATTCATCCGAAAATTTTCCGAACTCCAAACGAAGCGTGCCGCCTGACGTTTATCATGTTTTACCCTTATTCCGAATGCAATGGAATCGGGAGCCAATTCGAAAGTATCTGGAAGATAGGTTTTCGAATCGACTATTTTAAATCTAAAATTCACTTAAACGATTTCAGTGCGTTTTAGCTTGCTCCGGACAAATCGTAAATCCGATTGACACGAAATTTGAAATCTTACAATAATTTAATATTACGGATCCGATGAAACTAGTTTCGTCGAAATCCAAGATTGGTTGAAAAATGACTATTTTTACTCGTTAATAAAATATTAAAATATTCAATTTTCACAAATTAACTTTTAATTCAATTTTAAAAGTTCTATAACATCATTTAACTCCAATATGATTTAATACAACTTTACAAATCAATTTTAATCACATTAAACCCAATTTCCAATTATTTCTGTAATTTCAAATATTAAATTATCGATTTAATTATCCAATTAAATCTAGATATTCGAAATAAAATTTATTCAACTTACAAATTTTACTTATTAATATTTAAAATCAATTAAATATACGAATTTCAAATGACAGAAATTCTGGGTCGTTACATTCCGCCAACGCTTAGACTTGCAAACCTCCTCTTCACTACATCCATCCACTAGCACCACTTACTTCACTGCCACCAGTCAACACTTCGATAAAAACCATTCCATTACTTCAAACATTCACCAATACATCCTGCCTGTTTTATACAAATATCCTGCTGATGCACACTGCCCACATCCTTCACACTGCCACATACCATACTGCCATCACACTCCCTCTGCCTATTCTCTACATCTCTGTCACAACACATCTCCTACACCCCATATCACTTCACAACTGTGCACTACTTCAAACCATCCATCCAAATTTCTGCCTCCTTCCCACTTGCCAACAAATCCATCCATACATCAAAGTACGTAATGCTCCAACATCTGAAACCACCATCGTCTGAAACACTCCCTTACTCATTCTTGCCTGCCTAATCACCTGACCATCCCAATACCCTTCTGCCTTGCACTGCACTAACATCATACTCAACATTTCTTTTCACTACTGCCATTCCTTCCTCCAGCCTCTACAAACTCCACCCTACAGTTCTTCCCCACTATCAACACAAACTTCAAAACATCATCAACCCTCTGTTACATCTTCCTTCTACTGCTGACCATCATATATACCTGTATTACCAAACATACCTCCTCATCAACATTCACCATCATATCACTTCTCTGCTTACATACCCTCTGTGCACATTTTACCAAACAACTGACAGTGCATATCACCCAAAACCATTCCCCTACTCAACCACTTCTCAGTGTAACTACTGCCCCTTTGTCCATCTTCTTAAATACAAAACATCAACCACTCCACTGCCTTAACCAACAACTTGCTGCCTCCTCTACATTTCTTCCGGCTATTCTCCTTGCTTCAACACTGCATTTCTCTGGCCACAACCCATTAACAGTCATCACCATACTTGCCATCCATTTCTGTTCTGCTATCAACAACCGTCACTCTGCCTTGCCAACATGTGACTTCGCCCAAATCCAAACACAAATTAACCTGAAACCACCACAACCATATCGCAAATCAGGTATGTGAAATGGATCATGAATTGGTTGTGAATTTTTCGTGAATCGCATCGTTAATTTGATTGCAAATCCATGTTGAATTTGCGAATTTGATTGCGATATGGTCGAGAATTTGAGTTCTCTGATCTCTAAGTTAGTAGCATGAATTAGTTTTTTAGCGGACCGGGTTGGTATAATATTTTGTTTACTTTTTTTAAGTCTACTTTTCTTTCTGTTCTGTTTTATTGCATTTGAAAAAAAAAAAAAAAAAAAAAAAAAAAAGAGAGAGAAAAGGAGGTCATTTTGTTTCAGTTCATAATGGTTTAAAAAAAAAAGGTTATTTTGGTTAGATTCATTTGTTTTTTAGTCTCTTAAAAAAACAAATTGTTTTGGTTTTGTATTTTTCTTGTGTCTTTCTTGAGGGAAAAAAAAAACCGTATATGTACCTTGTTATTAGTTTCAGGTTGCAAAAGCAGAAATTCAAAAGAAAGAATAGTTTGCTAGTATACTCTACTTGCCAAAAATAAACTGTTTGCTTGTATAAAAAAATCGCTGCTTTGATGAATAAATAATTTGCTAATAATTCTACATGCGCTGGCATCGTGCTCCCACCTCTTGCTTTAGTTGCTTTGCATTGTTGATTGCTTGCATTTTAAAAAAATTTAGAAAAAAAACAAAAATCCATTCGTATTTGCATCGGTAACTCGTGTTTATTTTCAGTTTGCGTTCGTTTCATCATATTTTATTTTCTAAGGACAATACCCCAATTCACATAAGGTGGAGGATTTCATCACTCATTCATTGGTCCACAAATTACATTTCATCATAGAATTTGCTAATAATAAAGGTTAGACACTTGACTTAAGGGAGTCACGAGCTCACTTAGGGTTTAATAGTATCTTAACAAGTTGTCTTCTTTGAACAATTTATTTTCTTGGTGTCTAGGCTACAGCAGAGCAATAACTAGTTATAAATATTACGGCGATTCGCAAATATTATACTGATTGTTTTTCTGAAGTTACTTAAATCTTCGGTTGCATTGCTACAGCGATTCATGGTGCACCGATAAATCTTGTCCGTTATCTGGGTAAGAAATATTTTGTTAGATTAAGACAAAGCGTGATTATACAATTTTAGGTTAGGAGCCACTTAAGACAACAAAATTGTAATTAAGTCCTTGTATTCATTTAGTTGCATTAGTTCATGTATATTTTTAAAAAAGAAAAAAAAAACTCAAATTCAAAAACTAAAAAAATTTGTAAATTTTCCTTAACTTATTTTTAAATCCTTTCCTTTGAAATATTTCCATCAAAATCAAAAATCCAAAAAAAATAGAGTTAGTTTTTTTAGATAAATAAAAATCCAAAAAAATATAATCATTTCAAAAATAATATATATATATATATATATATATATATATATATTTGAAAATCGAATAAAAATCAAATCAAATTTCCCTTCTGAAAATAAATTTCTTTTGGTAAATAGTTTTCCTTTATAAAAATCCAAAAAAAAAACACATTTTGGAAAATGTCTGAATTTCCCTACACGCAAGAATTTTACAGTATTTGTGTAAGTCGGTATAATCCATATAATTCCACACAAAATTCTTATGAATATTTTAATGACAACTATTACACATATAATTCGAGTGTTGAACCACAAAGTTTTTAAAATGATGACCAACCCTCAAATCTTGAAAAGATTATTGAAACGATTTGGTCTTTATTTGAAGAATGAAATTAAATGATAAATAATTTGACTAATCTGTGCAGTAACTCAAGTCAAGGATTTCAAAATGATCAAAATTTGAATTTACTTCAAAATTCAAATGATTTCGAGTATAACTCATGCCAATACAAGTTCGAACTCCAAAATGAAATTCAAAACCAAAATGAAAACAATTGTTTAAATGATTTGGCAATGAGAATAGTTTCAGTTATGGTGCGATAGAAAAAATTTGTTCTCAACAATTTCAAATTGAAAATTCTCAAATTAATAGTTATAATTTTGATTTTGTTGAGCAAATGGAAGAAATTCATAAAGATCACATATATTTGTTGTTTGAAACCTACATGAAACAACATGAACAACATAATCAAATCTCAACGTTTGACGAGTCAAGTGATAATTCACCGTTTATCAAAATTGACAATTTTCAAATAACAGCTTTTGAAACTAAAAACGTCAATCTTGATGAAGTTGTTGAAAATGTGGTAATTGAGTTGGATGTCAATTCTTTTGAGAGTGTTGAACTAAATTTAAAATTCGATCTTCCTTTCTTCGATTTTGATAAATTGAATGCGACAGCTTTAGATATTGAAATTGATACATGCAATGAAGTTGTTGATAATCCAACAAAGGAAGATGAATTTGCTGAACATAAATTTTTTGGACTTTTCGAACATGAGTTATTGAATTCTGAAGGGATTGACTTAAATCACCATTTTGATTTTAAAATCAATAATTCTGAAGAAGTTTTCAAAGATAAGCTTGACTTTCAATTTGGTGAAAATAAACTTGAACTTCAATCAATTGTTCTATCTACTCCAAAAATCATCAAAAATAAAACAACTTATATGATTTTTACTAAATCGACATTCATTTTTCCAAATCAACATTCAAGTTTGAAATCTTTTATGGTTTGGTTTTCTGTGCTTAAGTTGTGTCTCTCGGACTTGATGAGACAAATGAATTGGTCTTTGAAAGACCGTTTCGTTTATTCTTTAATGGTATATTTTTTGATGTCGTGTAAATAATCGTTTCATTCTCATGTAAATACATGTCATATTTTGATTTTGATTTTTCTCTTTTCACTTGAGTTGATTGCGGGGACACAGTCAAAATCAAGTGTGGGGGGAGCTCATCTTCATTTTTGATTTTTCATGGTTTATTTTTTTGCATTTTCATTCCAAAACTTTAAAAAAATTAAAAAAAAAATCCCAGTAACAAATTTTATTTTTTCCATATTTACTTTGGAAGAAACACTATAGGATAAATATATGTTTTTGGTTATTAACTTGAAATTTTTGAAAATGTATTTGTCTAACAAAAATAAAAATAGTGTTTGATTACATGTAACGATGGTTTAACTAGTATATAGGAAGGTTCATGGGTGATAATTATGAAGTATATCCAATTGAAAATTTTTGTTTAAAAAAGTGGTGGATTTAAAGTAATGGGTATAACATTTTTGATCTTCTAAGTTAAATGGTGCTAAGATGGTACTGTAAAACTCCCTCTTCGTGAAAAACAAAAAAATATTAAAAAATTGACATTGTAAATAAGAAACACCTAGATTCATGTGTTCACACGCAAGTGTGTACACTCTCCATGCTTTGTACCCTTCTCACGTAAGCCCGTAAGGCAGTGCATAATCAGTATATCTGACCTCGGTTTATCCGAGTTAAGTGTATGTATATAAAAAAATTCATTAATGATGCCTACAGTCGATAGGTGTACAAAATTGTGTCTACACTCGCCATGCTCTGTATTCTCCTCACTTAAGCCCGCAAGGCAGTGCATGGACGATATATCTGGCCTCAGTTTTCTGAATTAGGCATATGTAAATATTGTTAATATCAATAAACTTTTCAAATAAAGAGAGAGAGTAAGCAATTGAAATCCAAGCACTATTTTGACTTATTTGATTTGATTTTTTATTTAAAAGAAATAAAAATACCACTTTGAAAAACTTTGGTAGTCAACTAAGGATCCATTTCACAGTTACATTATGTTATCAACCAAAAAAACTGCCAAACTAGAGTATATTTGTTATGACAACTTAATTTTGGTTGGAAATTTTGATAAGAAAAAAGACTTAAATTTCTTAATAATGACCAGAACTTATATTTAACTTATTCGTGTCAATTTAAAAGTAAATTCTTCATTTGTAAATATTTTCAAAAACTTGCATTCATCTATTTGTAAATAAATCTTGCATTTAGGAATTTTTCACGTTGCATTTGAATTTTGTAAGTAGTATCCGCTGAAAACCCTCACGAGACAACACTCGTCCTACTAGGGATACCTAGAAGTTTAACGGCTTGTTGCATACGCTCAATGCAATCGTGTTTCCTATGAAAACAGATTTATCTTAATTTTTCTTTATTCGAGGAAGAATAAAAAGATAAATGTGTGGGTATTTGATGTGCACATAAATGTGCATATTTTTAGTTCCGTATTTAATCTAATTTAATTAAATAAATAAGCATATAGGGTATTTTTACATGTTTAAGCCAAAATTTCAATTATTATCAAATCATCACTTATTCGTTTTCATTTAGGGGAAAATGGTCACTTTTATGTGTGAATTAATTCGAGAATATTTATTTGCATATTTTATTTTTATTTGTAGGAAATTGGATGGAAAAATATAAAGAGGCTTCATGAAAATGTGCATGCACAAGTGAAGGAAACAAATGAAGATGGAAATCGATCAATTCATTCAATATGGAGGGCCCCACCTAATCACTTATGATGATATACAATTAGGAGCTAATGCATATGTTAGTGGAGATTTAAGTTACATGCACGTTTATGCTCATGCTAATGATAAATTGGAGGCCACACTTCCTAAAGGGTATTGTGGATAGTTCGCTAAAATATGGATTGGAGTTTTAGGCATGTATAGATACACCTTATGTTTCATGTAATAAACTCTTAGCAACACCTTATAGTTAGTTTAGTGGTAGCCGCAAAAATAAACATAAACTCTCTTTCTCTTTAAAATGGCTTCTTAGCCTTTTCTTATGTAATTTTCTTATGCTATTTAATTTCTTGCTCTTTTAATTATTGTTCTTACTTTATGCAATTAGTGTAGTTTTTGTTTTATGCAAGTAGATTAGCTTTTATTTTATTTTAGTTAACTCCCTTCTTACATTGCTTGCATTTTCTTCTTGTTTATATTTATGTTGCAATCTATATTTGTTTAAATGATAACAAATATGAGAAGCTAAACTCCTTCAATTTAGGGGTAATGAAGCTGTCTTAATAATATAGATTCAACGCATTTGTTAATTTTTCATCTATTTTTGTACTTAATGGAAATGTTTGATGTGGTTAAATTTTGTTGTTTAGCTTTGAATTTGATAGTCTATGTTGTTGACACCAAATAGGCTACCTAAACAAACATACACAAATTACCTCTTCGTCTACATATGATTATGGTAATGAAGTGGATTTTAAAATCAAAATTTGATGGTCTATATTTCTAATCAATAGTAAATAGATTGTGCTTAGAATAGATTTTATTTTTGATTTCATTATCATTTTCATGAGAGTTAACAAGTGGTTCAGTTGGTGTATTAAAGTTTGATGGTTTATGTTGAGCTAATTAATAGCACAAACATGCCATATTTACGATAAACACATCAACTAAATTCACTAACGACCAAAAAAGAGAGAGATCATAATTTCATTATGTTGATTTATGTGATCATGAGAAGGAAATTACCGCTAAATTGCCGTCTACTCTTATATTTCTATCCACTTTTTGTTTGTGTTAGTTTTTACAAAATTGTAGTTAACACATCTCAAAATTTTGCTTTAATTTGATTGAGTGGAAACTTTAAATCAATTCAATTCCCTGAGAATCGACTCGTACTCGCCACATATTAAAATTGTATGGCGTGCTCTTGCGGTTATATTTAATTAAAATTTTATCGGCGATTTTCTAATCCGATAGAAAATTTGCCGATTTCAGCAAGCACCTCCGTGGAATCCTACACAATTAGCTAACGCACTTTATCGGTTTTTCATTATATACCTATTATTGTTATGATCTACACTCACGGGCATCATCGCTACTTGATTATTATTAATTTCACCCTTAGACATTATTATGATATCATTGGATTTTCTGATATAAATATTTTGGTTATCGTAAGGTAAAAATCGTCCGTATTTATGTGCAGCGTGGTCTTACGAGATACCTTTTATTTTAAAAGGGTTCAGTTGTTTGAGTTTACCCACGCCAGATCCATGTCTGACCCGGAGTTTTATTTTCTTTCCCTAAAACTCTTGGGTGCTCAAATTTTTATGGACAACCAAGTAGTTTAGGTTTCTTGGATGCATCTTGGAGGAGCTTGGAGCAGGAGGCTTCACCGATAGCTAGTTATTATCTTGTCTCCACTGCATTAGGTATTGTGTATTAGTTAGGTAGGGACAGGCTATTATAACTGTCAAATGGTAGAATTGTATTAGCATGACTCCAATGTATCATTTTTGAAATGACTTTGCAAATTATTATATTGATTGATTTATATCATTCCGTCGCGTTGTGAGATTCTGTGATTGTTTTTGTTTCTTCTATCTTCTTCTTTCACCCTTAACGATCGGTTTTTTGGCACTTGAATGCTTGGCGCATAATACACTGGACGTATCAGTGTCGATTTTCAAGGATCGAAAACCCCGGTCGTTACAATGATAAATTATAACAAAAATTTATATGGTTAAAATGATTTTTTGGTGAACCTATATTTTAAAATTATTTATATCAATATTCTAACCATATTAAAATTTTAATGCTTCAAATGTTTCTAGCTGAGGTTGTAACAACGCAGCTCAGAACATGCCAAAATTTCAGTGTCGGGAAAGACCCATCGATACTTAGATCCATTCTAAGGCTAGCAGTTAGTGGGAAAAAGAAGTAATAATGCATTGCAATAACTATTCTTTCAGAACTCATAGCAAATGTAATAAAATATAATATCAAATTATACCCATTAATTTAATAAATATTTGAAATGTCAAAATACAAAACATCATGAAACTATCATATAAGATCTGTTGCGTCATATGTCCAAATACATGGCTTTTATATAAAAATATCATAAAATATAATAATAACTATCACAAGCTTAAGCCATTCCACCTTCAAGCATCGTCGCCGTCATCACTTCATCCTTAACTTGTGTTGTAATAAGGAGGGAGTATGAATAACAATTGTCTAGTGAATAAAAACCTTGAGTCTCACCATTTTAGTACTTGGGCAGTGTATTTCAAAATAAGAATATGTCTATGTATATAAAACCATTTAATACTTCTTCTAAGGAAAGGAGGCAGGTCCTCAATCAATCATTTAATACAATCCATTCTTGTAGTAGGTTTCTAAATCCCAAAACCCAAATCCCACTTCATAAATATCTAACAATGGGAGAGATAGTACCTAACCCACATAACACCTTTTGTTGGAAAATAGGCAAATTATGGCCATATAAGTCCTCAATTGAGGCAACCTCCATAATTTAATACTATTCTCAAGGCGGCCGTTCAATGATGACTATCAAGCTGACATCGCATGGAATTACTTGAGCTACTTGATACTTCTTTATGGAAAGGTGGATCCTAAATCTTTCACTTAATACCTTATCTTGATGCAAACCTCTGTCAGGATACCACCTATCATGCCTAATAACTAGCCCTTGGCCATTTATTACTTCATTTGAGGAAAAGTGTTATGCCCTCAACAACCACTTAATACCTCAAGACCCCAAGTAGGCCCTTCGTTTTATGGTCCATACTCATAATGACATCTCGTATTAGTCTGACTATTCATAGGAATCAGTAGCCAAATTAGCTAGGTAGGTTTACTCTATAGAATTTAGGACTAACCATGTGTCATCACAAATATTTATCATAGGAGATATCTCACATCAATAGGAAGTGTCACAACTACTAGTAGCCTCAAAGTGAAGGGTAGACTTCTATCGTGGAACTCACCAAACCTTGCATCCCTATAACTTATCCATGATTTAAATACTCTCCATATATAATACTCATTTTACCATTTCATAGTTAAGGCCTTATAAGGAATCTTCTTTATCACGCCTTAAATTATCAATTACATTTCTTAAGGGAGGAATTAATGGCAATTACTACCTAATTAACAATGCAATTGTACGCCATAATTATACTTTTATTACCATAGTAGAAATAAACATATATTCACGCCTAATAAATTCTACTGTGCAGTTTATATGCCTTGAACTAGTGTTAAATGTCAATTCATTTAACCATAATACTATTACAAGTCCTTTTTCTTTAAATTCCCAAGATTTCAATATCCATAACAATGGATTCTAATATTCATAACAAGGATGAAGTATCCATAGCAAAACTACAATAAATAGATTTGTAAATAGAAATAGAAATCCAATCTATTACATCAATTAAAAGGAATATCCTAAACTATATGAATTGCAATTCTAATTTCATATCCTGTTCAACTCTTCTTTTACAAAGAAATAAAAGAAGGAATTTTATGTGCAACGAGTGGTGTAAACTACAAAAAGGATTCGTGCTCTACACCCTTATTTCATTATTGAAAACTCACAATTTAAAACAAAGAAGAAGGAGAAGTGTAATAGAGTATGAAATTATCAAAAATTGCAGAACAATATAAATTCCATCAAACTAACATAAATAATTGAGAATCTCCATCTAGAATTGACATTTCAAAATAAAAAAGAATTTTGGAGGATTTTATTTTTCTTGTTTTAGCAATCCCAAAATCCCTAAGGCATATTCAGATCCATATAAATAACTAATCAATTATTGAAAACGAAATATTAAGGTTTCCACTCATAAATATCTGTAGCTTCTCTTGTATGGATCAGCAATGCCAAAGCAACTCCTTTCCAGATCTCTTTCTTATGATATTCATACACAACGAAGGATTGGTATATATACAATTTTGTTAGATTCAGAGAGGTTGGAGGAGAAGGAATTAGATTAAAAGAATAATTAGAAAAGGATTAGAACCCTTACCTGAATCCCTAGTAGAATTTATAAATCTAACTAAGGAGAGAAAATGGCAGAGCTTCGTGGAGTTCCCGAATATTCATGAATAAAAAGTGGGGAGGATAGGGTCTTATTTATAGGAGTTAAAACGTATTGGAACTGTAGGATGAAACAAAATCAATAACGGACAAATCCAAACTATTCAAGACCACAAAACCCTAGCCACCATTGTGAGGCAGCGGTAGGCTACCCGTGCTCGACTGGTTAGGTCGTATAGGTCGACCGCTCCTTCTATTTAAGGAGCGCCGGTTATTTTCCGTTGCTTGTTTATTTTATTCCTTAATTAACTTTTAAAATTAATTGTTTAACCTAACGATTACAAGTAAACCTATAGTTAATTTTTGAAATTCAGACCCTATATTTAAACGCTTATTTGAATTTTAATTCAAACTAAATTAATTTAAATCTAAAAACTTCAAATGCATATATCGTCTTCGTTTGAGCTTCATTTTCACCATATTATATACGGAAACGATTGAAATTTCGCCATGAATGCAACTGAATAACTTTCGATGGTAAAATTATAAATTTAATATAGTTTCCATTTTCATCCCTACCTTATTTAATTTAATTCACTCAATTCATTTATTATTGATTTTATGAGATGTTACATTCTTTTAAGGGGCGAACAATGTACACACGATAACATCCATGTCACACAACCAAGTTATCAACAAAACCATCTACTCAACCAAAGTGCAGTGTGATTATATACCACAGATATACTAAAATGTGCTCAATCCTAGCATGAGTGTGTAAATCGTGCCATGCAAGTATGGAACGACCATGAAATTTGGATGTCTAATTTAAAAAATAAAATAATAATTTAAATTGTAAATTTAAATAAGAAGTTGATTTGTTAAATAATAGATGTATTCTTTAGAATGTGAGTTCTAAAGTATAACAATATTAGTAAAGTAATGTATATGTGAATATTTTAGTAAACTATAAATAAATCGATATGTTAAAAATTAGAGAATGATTTATATCTTATATTTTTTTATAAAAGGCAGTTTAAAAATCAATAAACTCTTGTAGGAATAAATCAAACTTTTTAATTAATAAATATCTAGAAGTCATATTTAATTTTCTTTATATTATATTTTAATCTAGTAGTAATTGTTTCATTGAGCTATTTTAATGAAAGAATAGAGGAATAACATTTTATTTCATTTTGGGTGATAATTTAATTATTTTAGGCCCAAATCCATTAGGCTATTTTAGAAATGAGAAAGAATTCTCAAATACCTTGTACTATACGTTCTTTTAGTTCTCAAAAACTCATTTTACTGTAAACGACCAAAAACATAGGAACTCCTTTCTCTTTTGAAACCTAAATACTAACTTTCAATTTTCTGATGATTCAATTAGAAATCTTTCAAGCAAATAGTTATGTAAAAGAATTAAACCCTACTTACTTCTAATTAGTACTCATTAATTCAGTTTTTAGGCCTTTTGCAGTTTTGATGAAATAAACTAGGGTTTGGTTGAATTTTACATTGTTGTCTAATTGTTATCAAACTCAAGAAGAAGGATGAGCGCATACTCATGACTATCTTCAATTATAAAGTAATTAACTGAATTGGTTGTTGATTGAATTGTTGATGGATTGATTGCAAATTCTTAAGTGGTATCATGTTTCAGCTAGGATATTTTCTATTTTGATAAAACCCTTTCCATTTGATCTTTAGTACCATGATTAAATTGATAATTTTAGGCATGATGTCACATACAGTGATGCCCTAGGAGTTAGAAGTTATCTCCATTAGAAAACCCTTGCTACCGGACACCGGGAAGCACGAAAAGATCGCTTGGGCTCAGCGTAGGCATCTCGACCAATGGACCGATTCACATGAACTGGTGCACCGCTTATACACCTGGGCTGAGCCCAGGTGATGGCTTTGGTGCCTTGCAGATTATCATTTTGTTTGCCCGTTTCCTCAATGTATTCTTGTTGACTTATACCTTGTTTAATGCTTGGTTGGTAATGAATTGATTGCATATAATTAAGATATAAACTGATTGAATTGATGAATTAAACTTGATGATATATCGCCATAGGAAGTTAACTATGAATACATAAAGAAACAATCACTTTTATTACACATTTCTAAGATAGTATTTTTCAAAAAAAGTAAATTTAATCTAAATGCTTTATAAACTATATTAAGTATGAATATTTTCTACAAAAGGATATCTGCAATACTTTTATGTACAGGTGATATTTAGTTATAATATCACTATTTCAAACAATGGTTTTATACAGTGTATTTACAAATACTATATATAGATTTATAAATGATTTCCAATCTATATGTATGTGTATATTCTAGTTTATAAAAGGATAGTTTTAAGAAGAATTTTGAGGTAAATTGTTTTCGTAGAATTGTATGACGTTGATCGGAAGACGAATCGATTTAAATGGTCTAATAAAACGAGTGGTATGAAATGCTTGTGTTTATTTTATTGTTTAATTCTTGAACTTGATCGAATGAACATTTATTTTGCACAAGTGGTATTTACTAGCTTTTAGTAATCATTTGAGCGTCGTCAAGTGGTTATGAGACATTAGTCCACAATTTTATGATTGCCAACTAGAAGTAGATTACACTTATCGAGTGGAGTTTACTAATTTATAGTAAAAATTTGAGCAAACCCGAGTGGTTATGAGACATGCGGTCGTTACTTGAATGATTACCTTTAGGAAGTGTATAACACTTATTTGTCAAGTCTCAGACTCATCCGTGGGTAGGCCATTTTATGAGGATTTGTGTGTGGGTTTTCAAGACCTATCTTGTGCTACCCATTTACAAATGAGTTATTATGTGCGATGTGCTGTATTTGAGTTGACATGCAATGGACATGTCTATTAGGCTAGCTATCGATAACGATGAGAGATGTACTCGTATTTGGTGTTAATTTGCGATGTGCTTGCCTTATAGTCAACTAGTGAAGTACTAATCTTTTATATGAGATGCGTATGACAATGATAAGAGATTAGCACAGTGCTTACTAAATTAAGTGTGAAGTGCATGACGATGATTAGTAACTTGCGAAGTGCTCGTCTTTTGCTTTCTTTTATAGTTGTTAATCTTATACTATCATTTTGATGACTTTTATCACTTTGATGTTTCGTTGTGAATAAATGAAGTTAACCTTACATCATGAAGTTTCAAATGAAGTATTAAATAGACTAGTAAAGTGCAATCCATGATTATTTACCATTGATCTTTATGCAGTCTATTGTTTTATAGACTAAGTTTCCAATAATTAGAGACAGTCTGACCCGAGTATTGTTTTGAAGGCTTGGGTCTGACTGAGACTGGGTAGATAGTAGGGACTTCAGGCTTTGGACTTGGTCTGGCATACATAGAAGTTATGCTATTTATATATATTTGTCATTACTTCATTTTGAGACGATGACTTATGTATGATGTAAATTATTTGAGATGTAGACTCATTTTGTACATGGTGTTGTACCTTAGTCCTTATGTATGTTATACGATATGCCATCATTAAATTTATCGATGCGATCTGCGATTCTGTAATTGTGATATATTGTTCCGAATCACAATAAGCCATGGTAGAATTGTTTTGTGCCAGGATTGTGTATGTTGAATTGCTCTTCAAAAAAAAAAGAATAAATTTGTATATTCAATGCATTCAACACTCTCCCAAAGCATTATTATGGATGGTTGCTCCTAAATAGCCTTATTATCCACATTAGCAGATAATATCCTTTGTTAATGAGGGCATAAAGATGGGGTATTACGGAATATGTATGAAAATACCCTAATCATGGATAAAATTTCTTCATGAGTATAAGTGATTGCAAAAAATTATGGCAACCATCTCCTACCGTCCAATGTAGCAACCATGGAACAACCAAAATCCTAATTTTGAAGAGAAAATTTACCGATGAAAATCTTTAGATGAGCCATCTTCATCTTCTCCTCAGTTTCCCATGTGCTTTCCACTGGGTTAGCACTCATTGTACTCGAACCAGCCAAATTATTTTATTTTGAATCTCCAAGTTCCGTGCTCCTCAATGCATGCGGTCGCATGGTGCATCGTCGGCTCCATCTCTAGTTCCTCAAATTGATCAATTCTAATAGCAATGTCATGAAGATATTTCCTAAGGTGAGTAACATGGAAAACACTGGGGACTCCTAGCAATCTGGCAGGAAGCTCCATGCGGTAAGGATGTTTTCCTATTCTTTTCGAAACTCTAAAAGGCCCAACGAATCTAACACCAATTTTCCAGGCTTACAAAACCTAACCACCTTTCTAAGATGGAAGACTTTGTGACAAATATCGTATCTCCAACCTTAAACTCAAGCTCTTTCCTTCTTCTACCCATATAAGATTTCTAATGTTCTTACGCTGCCTTAATTCATTGTCTGATCAGCTCTACTTTTTCCTTCGTATCATGGATCAAATCGGGTCCGAATAATAATTTATTGGTGGTTTCCCACCAACAACTTAGTGATTTTCGTTGCCTCCTATAAGTGCTTCAAAAGGGGCTATACCCATCGCCCGACAGCTATTATTATACGGGAATTCGGCCAATGATAGGTGCTACTTCCAATGTCCTCCGAAATCCAAAACGCAAGCCCTAAACAAATCTTCCCAAATCCTATTCACCCTCTTTGTTTAACTATCAATCTGTGGGTGATATTCAGTGCCAAGATTTAAAGAAGTTCCCAATGCTGCTTATAGTCTCCTTCAAAATTCAATAGTGAACAGGGGGCCCCTATCTCTATGCTTACAGGAATTCCATGCAACCGAACTACCTCCTTGATGTATATTTGCACGGGAGAAGTGACAATTATGTTGTTCCTAACTAGGATAAATTGGGTGCTCTTAGTGAGTATATCCACAATAACCCAAATAGCTTCATTACTCCTCTGACTTCTAGGAAATCATTCCACAAAATCCATCAAAATGTGTTTCCACTTCTAAATCAGAATTTCCAAAGGTAATAGCAATCCACCAGGCTTTCTTGCTCAGCCTTTACTCTCTGACATGACAAGTAATTAGCAACAAACTCAGCTACACTCTTCTTCATTCCAGGCCAAAATAATCCTCTTTATATCCTTGTACATCTTATCTTCTTTGGGGTGAATGATTATCGTTGAGTGGTGACACTCCATAAGCACCTGTCTTAACACACTATCAACCATAAGGACACAAATGTGTCCATCCCTTCTTAAGCATCCCTTCTCATCAACTGAATACCTACTAGCATGGAGAAAATGTTTTCCTCTCCTCAACTTCCCCAAAATCTCTATAATTTTATGTTCTTCACTTGCTCAAACTCTATATGGTCCATCAAGGCTAGTCTAATCCCCATAACTGCCAAAAAGACTTGAATGGGTTCTATTGGTGGTTGGAAGTTATAATTTGACAGGAACTTTAACTTGTTCCATTTATATATAACACCTAAGGTAGCATGCCTTTGACTAAGGGTGTTAGAAACTATGTTCCATTTTTCCAAGGGTATACTGAATACTAAAGTCAAATGATGCTATATGTTCCATTCATATATGTTAAGATTCAAATTTTCTTGGGAAAACAGGTATTTGAGTGATTTATCGTCAACGAGTAACTCAAACCTTTCTCCCAAAAGATAATGCCTCTGCATCTTCGAAACAAAGACGGTAACTACCAACTCTAAGTCATGAAATAGATATCTTTTTTAATTATCCTTCAGTTGCCTACAAGCATAAGCAACTACTTCTAATTCTTACATTACAACTACTCCTAATCCTATGACACAAGCATCTGTAAAAGCCATAAATAGTTGGTTCCACCGGGAATAGTGAGATAGGTGCACTAGTCAATAACTCCTTAAGATTCTCAAATGCCATAGTGCATCTATCGTCTTAAGAAAAGACTAGGTTATTCTTAGTTAATGGGTTAAAGGGGCTGCATTCTTGAAAAGTTCTTGATGAACTTTCAATGGTAGCCTGCCAAACCGAGAAAACGTCTAACCTTTGATGCATTCATTGGAGTTTTCCATCCTTGAGCGGCTGCTACTTTGGCGGGCTCTACAACTAATCCTTGCTTATAAACAATATGCCGAAGAAATCTAACTTCTTTCCTTCAAAAGTGGCATTTTACAAATTCATCCTTAAGGTGGTGCCTTCTTAAGATTCCTAATACCTCTTCTAGGTGATTCTCCTGCTCCTTTTTGCTCTTGAAGATAACGAAAATATCATTAATGAATGCAACAGCGAATTTATTGAGTTGTCCCCTAAATGCTCTACTCATCAATGTGAGAAATGTGGACTACGGATCTTAAGGCTGGAATAACATAAGAGGGGGGTGACTAGTGTTTTATGGATTTTCTAAATCTTTTTGAAACATATGTAATGTAGTCACCAACAAATGAAATTCACAGACACAGATATAATCACAGAATCAGACATAGATGCAAATACTAAATAAAAGCAGTAAAGGAAAGAACACACTAGTATTTTATACCGGTACGGAGTTACCCTACATCCAATCCCGTACAATCATACGGATTTCTTATCAAAATGATCTCCCAGATGACACCCTCAATTTCAAGGCTACAAGGTACACCCTCCTATATTTGAGTCCAGGGCAAACTCTCTTGATTTAACCAGGCTACAAGATCACCTAATTGGTTTCCGGGGCTACAATCACACCCAATTGATTTCAAGGCTCAACCGCACTTTTACTCAACAGTTTGATTTACAAAAGATTATATAACTTTGAATAGCACTGAGGTCTTATGATGAGAGTGGCGGAGAATCAAACAAGAGATAATCAAGTTTGATTCACTTGGTGTTTTGGTAGAGTATAGTTTAGGATTCTTTAGAATACATATGGAAGATGAAGAGGAGACAAAATAAATGAAATCTGGTAAAAAAATCCGTTTAGAACTTACTGGTATTTATAGTAGAGCAACAACTATATCTACCCGTGAAAGGATACGACGAATAGACAATTATTTTGAAAATTGAAATTTGAAAATAACGGACACCATGTCGACATAGGGAGTTGAGGGATGTCGACATGCTCAAGGAAAAATTGATGTTTTGATTTTCTTATTATAATTGGTTTCTATAATTTGTCAAAACAATTTCTAAACTTTTTCAATATATTTGAATATAGTTTAAACATATAAAAGAGTTTAGAAAGTAATTTTTAATATATATAATCATAATTTATAAAGCGGTTTAAAATCTTAGTATATAAATATTTTAAAGCTAAATATTTAAAAAAAAGATGGTTTAAAAACAAGGACAATTTTGAAATCAAAATACTAAAAATGATAAAAATAGTTTTAAGGCTAAAATATTTAAAACCAAGTGAGATGTCTTTTTGAAAAGAAAGTTTTGAATTTTTTTTTTTAAAATAAGAGATATATATTTTTGAAAAGCATTTTATAAAATTAGTGGATATCAAAATAGCACCACTACATGTTCCACTAGATATTCTCGTGGGATCCATCCCTTTAATAGGCTCGAAGTGGATTCCATTCCACGAATAAATTTCGAATACAGATGTAAGTGCTTTCAAGAAGTTTTAACATAATTCTAGACTCAATACTTATTTTTTACTATTGAAATCTGGAACTCTTGATATCCTAATACTCATGAGTCTTCAATCTTGATATCTTCAGTCTTGAATCTCTATACTATGCAGTCTTCATTCTTGATACCTGCATGTTCATATTCTGCATATACACACATATCTAAACCCTAACGTTGGTATTTATATTTTATAACAAGTCATAAGGTTATTTTCATCAAAACCACCACCTTAAGGACTAATAATCTCCCCTTTTTTGATGATGACAACCTATGTTTATAAAATATACTTCTCCTTCACAATGACTCCCTCTAAAACTAATAACTCCCCCTTAATCTAAGCCTAACTACTCTAACTACTCTATTTTATATTTCTCCACCTTTGTCTTTAACAAAAAACTTATCCTAAACTAATATAACTCCCCTTTAGTCTTATACTTGAGTACCTGTGACAAATTATGATGGAATGTGTGTGTGTGTGTGTACGTGTGTGTGTACGTATATATATGTATAATAAAATAACATGTGTTAATAATAAAGACATGACAAATATGAAAGTTTAAACCCAATAAATATATACTATCTTTCATATAATGTTATACAATCCATTCAAACCAATCAATTCTAATCAAATCTAATCAAATCAAAGCAAATCTAATCAAACTAAAGCATACAATTCAAAAACAAGCAATTCAAACCATAAGGAGATCAAATATTTCTAGGAACTTCAACCCATCCTTCTTCTCTAAAGATAGGTTCCTTTTTAGTAACTGCCCAATCTTCATTATCTTGAATCAAAGTTCCTATAGGATTCGAATCGAGATCATCTTTGTTGAGGGCAGAAATCATCCAACGGAGGGCATCGAAATACTTCTCTTGTTCTTTTATCATCTGCATTTGACTTAGTTCTAAGTGCCTTTGATTGCGGAGAATAAAAGTAAGTATATTCTTGAATGAATTGAGAGTTTCTTCAAGATTATGACTTAGAGCTCGAGAAGAGGAAGCCATTTTTGATAAGTAATGAAGAGATGCAAATAGAGATAAGTAGAAATGAAAAGATAACAAATTTCTGGAAGAAACAAGTGTTTAAATAGGTAGAAATTCATTTAAAATAAATAGACATGAGTTAGTTATTTCAATTTCAAAATTTTAAAAATAACCAAATCTTACAATTATATGTGACATAAGGGGGTTAAAGGCATGTCGACATGGGTCTATTAATTTATACGTCTTATTTATTTTGTGAATGAGTATGTATATATATAAACTTATATACTATAATAACATTTATTCCAGAGATACGATAAGGTAGAAAAACATAAGATAGATGATTTTTATAAATAGATGAGATGATACACAAGATACTACATAATATGATGTAAAAAAAATACAAGCTCACACAAAACAAACTAATACATAACAACCTAGTTCTTAGAATGTGCTAGAGGATGAGGAGGATGATGATAAGCCAAGTTTTCGACAAACATAGGCAAAGAATTTGTTCATATTAGTGGACATTTTATCCAATTTCTTACAAATGGATCTTTAGAGAATCTGTTGATTTTCCACTGTAATCTTTTGATTTTTAAGGAGAGTATTGTTTGAAGGACTATTAGTATTGGTAGGATATTCAATACTTCCCAAGGAGGTTTCTTCATTATCTTCTTCAATTTCCATTTCCTCTCCTTCTTCTTCTTCTTCTTCATCTTCTTCCTCCGTATCTTCATGTGCCAATCTTTCATCCTTTTCTTGAAACTCTTTTCTTGAAACAAATTCTTCCCTTTTGTAATCAACGCCAAAATAATTAAAAATCCGAGTGAGATAGATTCCATGATACAAGGTATTCTCACCCATTTCCAAATTCTTAGGACGAAGTTCATTTATAATCACTTGCACCCAATTAGTGTCATAATGACCAAAGATAGTAAAAAGAGCTTTGCAAACTTTTAAAGTCGGGTTATTGAAATTTTCCGATCTAGGAGTGATAGTATGTTGCAGAAGAAGATTGACAATACGTGCTTTCAGAAGAAAGTTACAATTTTTAAATTCAAAGTTGTCATCTCCTTCGAAAATGCGATGAAATGTATGATCATGCTCATCAATATTAAAAGTAGAAAGATCTATTCTCGAATTCTTGCAATCGAGAATGTGGCCCAAAATTTCACAATTTAAAACAATTTTAGTGCCTTTAACAGTACTCCAAATTTCATCTTCATTTCCTTTATAAAAACCGCGATTCAAATTCGCATAAACTATTTTAACAAGATTTGGATAACAAATAAAACAATTTTGAGAATTGTCAAAAAGACTAAGGATATGATTCTCTTCAAGAAGAGTATTTATTTCATATGTAGAGAAATCGCCAAAGATTGCGAACTTTCCCGTATGGACTTTTTCGAAACTAGCATAGCTTATATAAGCCTTGATTGCTTCCGAATCATTATAGAGATACTCTTTAATGATTTTAGATAGCCTCACTGTGGATGGAGTGCCTTAAGAAGCCATTTTTGAAGAGATTAGAAAGTTTGAAAGAGTGAAAGAGAGTTTGAATTTTAAAATGAAAGCGAAAAAGTACGATAAGATAATGGAAATAAATAGATATTCAATAGACATGTTCTCTGGTCAAGAGCTACCTTTCCAGAACATTGGGTTTGGTGAAAAGGTGAAGGGAAATTCAAATATTTGAGTTCAAATTTTAATTTCAAATTTATGATAGGGATGTCGACATCATGGGTAGGGCCTTGTCGACATGGGTCAGAGAATTCATGTGACTTATATTTTCCTATATACTTAAATATCTATGTACATATATTATTTTTAATGTCTATATATTTTATGGAGTAATATTAAATATAATATTACTCTTTTATTAAAAAATATTATAATATTAAAAATAAAAATAAACATAATAATAAAAAATTTAAAATTCAAATAACACATAATTTCAAAAACAATCAAACAATTTTAAGCAAACAATTTCAACCAATATATTATAAACACGTACATTTTTCTAGATTCGTATCTCCGAGATCATCGAAATCATAAATAGCCGTAAATCACATATTTGAATTTTCCGCCTTCTAATCATCATCACTTGAGGATGATTCTGAGTCTGAATCGTCTAGTATAGCGGTATACGCTCTTTTCCTTTTCTTTGTATAATTATTACTTGTAGGTAACTTTTGCTTATCAAGATGCGGACAGTCTCTTTTGAGATGGCCTGGTTCATCACTGTTGAAACATTTAACGTGGTTTGGTACTTCATTATGATTTCTAGAATTCCTATGATCATTCTTTTTGAAGTTATTCATCTTTCTGTATTTTAGAAACTTCGAAAAATTCTTTGTCATGAAAGTTATTTCTTCATCATCATCACTTCCCGAGTCTAATCCATCTATTAATGCATTGAACGCAATTGACTTCTTTTCGAATGCCTTGCTATCTCTTCTCCCTTGCATTTATATTTCGAATGACATTAGATTTCCAATCAATTCTTCAATCTTTAAAGTACCGATATCATTTGCTTCTTCGATTGCAAGAGTTTTCTGATCCCATTCCAGAGTAAGGGAATTTAGAATTTTTCTGACTTATCTTCTTCGGAAAAACTTTTTCCCAATGATATTAGAGAATGCACAATATCCTGAAATCTACTATACATATCTGAAATGGACTCGTTTGAATTCATTTTGAATAATTGAAACTAATTTGTTAGTATGGATATTTTGGTCTGTTTGACTTTGCTTGTTCCTTCATGAGTAACTTGCAAAGTTTTCCAGATATCATATGCAGACTTACAAACAAATACTCTATTGAGTTCATTCCTATCAAGTGAACAAAATAAAATATTCACGGCTTTGGAATTATTTTGTGCAATAATCTTTTGCTCAATAGTCCACTGTGCAAAAATAGTTGTGGGTTCAGAATATTCAATTTCTATGATATTCCAATTGTATAATCCTATTGACTGTAAATATATTTCATTCTACATGTCCAATATGCATAGTTACTGCCATAAAAAGTGGTGGTCTGGCAGTAGACTGACCCTCTACACATGAACTAGTGATAGTGTTAACAGAACCGGTGTTGGTAGCCAAAAACTTTGCAAAATTCAGATTATGAAAATTTTGAAAACTAACACTCTTATACCAATTGTGAGAAATGCAGATTACAGATCTTAAGGCTGGAATAACACTAGGAGGGTGAATAGTGTTTTATGGATTTTCTAAATCTTTTTGAAACTTATGTAATTTAATCATCAAAAAATACAATTCACAGACACAGATATAATCACAGAATCAAACACAGATGCAAATACTAAATAAAACCAATGAAGGAAAGAACATACTAGGATTTTATACTAGTTCGGAGTTATCCTACACCCAGTCCCGTACAATCGTACGGATTTCTTATCAAAATAATCTCCCAGATTACACCCTCAGTTTCACGGCTACGAGGTACACCCTCCTGTATTCAAGTCCATAGCAAACTCTCTTGATTTAACCAGGCTATAAGATCACCTAATTGATTCGAGGCTACATTTACACCCAATCGATTTCAAGGCTCAACCACACCTTTTACTCAATAATTTGATTTACAAAAGATTCTATAACTCTGAATAGCACTAAGATCTTATGGAGAGAGTGACATAGAATCAAACAAGAGATAATCAAGTTTGATTCACTTGGTATTTCAGTAGAGTATAGTTTATGATTCTTTAGAATAAATATGGAAGATGAAGAGGAGAGAAAATAAATGAAATCTGGTAAAAA
This sequence comes from Allium cepa, assembly GCA_030765085.1. Lineage (NCBI taxonomy): Eukaryota > Viridiplantae > Streptophyta > Magnoliopsida > Asparagales > Amaryllidaceae > Allium > Allium cepa. Next base: position 431,991,003 of record CM060941.1, read on the forward strand.
AATTCATTTAGAACCTACTGGTATTTATAGTAGAGCAACATCCATATCTATTCGTGAAAGAATACGATGAATAGATACTTCTTTTGAAAATTGAAATTTGAAAATAACGGACACCATGTCGACATAGGGGGTTAAGGGATGTCGACATGCTCAAGGCAAAGTTGATGTTTTGATTTTCTTATTAAAATTGGTTTCTATAATTTGTCAGAACAATTTCTAAACTTTGTAATTATATTTGGATATATTTAAACACATAAAAGAGTTTAGAAAGTAATTTTACATATATAAATAATCTTAATTTATAAAGTGATTTAAAATCTGAGTATATAAATATTTTAAAGCTAAACATTTAAAACAAGAGATGGTTTTAAAACAAGGACAATTTTGAAATCAAAATATTAAAAATGATAAAAGTAGCTTTGAGGCTAAAATATTTAAAACCAAGAGAGATGTCTTTTTGAAAAGAATGTCTTGAAAACATTTTTTAAAAACAAGATATATATATTTTTGAAAAGCATTTTTATAAAATTAGTGGATATCAAAATAGGGCCACTATATGTTCCACTAGATATTGTCGTAGGTTCCATCTTATTAAGGTTCCATCCCTTTAATAGGCTTGTAGTGGATTCCATTCCACGAATAAATTTCGAATAAAGACGTAAGTGCTTTCAAGAAGTTTTAGCATAATTCTAGACTCAATACTTATCTTATACTATTGAAATATTAAACTCTTGATATCTTGAACTCTTGATATCTTGATACTCATGAGTCTTCCGTCTTGATATATTCAATCTTGAATCTCTATACTGTAAAGTCTTCATTCTTGGTACCTACATGTTTATATTCTGCATATACATATATATCTAAACCATAACGTTAGTATTTATATTTTATAACAATTCCTAAGGTTTTTGTCATCAAAACCAACATCTCAAGGACTAATAATCAAATCAATAAAGTATGCCAAGACATCCGTCAATCCAAATTGCATCATTTCTCATTCATAAAGGCCATTTGGTTTGGTATGCGAAATGCAGTCTTCGACTTGATTCCTTTAGCAATCCTCAACTGATGGATTCTAGTTGCTAAGTCCTTAGCTTTTCCAGCTAATTGAAAAAGTAATCTATCCTAGGTAAAGGGTACCTATTCTTCCATGTCAACTTGTTCAATTCCCTATAGTTGACGTAAAGTCTCAAAGAACCGTCAGCTTCAGTGGGAAAAAAATTAAGGGCTCCCCACTCCGAAGTATTCCGACGGATGAATCTTTTCTTTAATAGCTCAGTGATTTGTTTATCCAATTCTCTTATTTCTTTGGAGACCATGTGTTTGAAAAGCAGGGCAATTGGCCTTACATCCTTTTCAAAATCTATTCAGAACTTGATCTACCTTTGGGGTGAGAGACCTGAGACTTCCTAAAAGACATCGGGAAATTCACAAGCTACAAGTACGGATGATGTTTCTCCAACAACAGGTAGACTTATGAGTATAGATGGCTTCACTCAGCTAAATCTTGGGTTGTACAAAGAATTTCTAAGTCATGACCGCTACAACGTTTAATCATACAGCCCTCCTATCACAATAAAGAATTCCTCCATAATATGCTAACCAATCCATACCCAAGATAAGTCCATACCCCTCAAAATTTAAAACGTATGCACTAAATATGAAATCAACGTCGCATATGCCCAACACTAGGTCTTTACAAATAAAAGAGAGATCTGTCGAACTACCCAATATAATTAGAAACAAATATTAGGTTGGTAACAATCTAGGTTTGAAGGTTTAAGAAGTTTACTACATTCTTAGCTATAAAGGAATGTGATGCCCCTGAATCAAATATGGAATGGTTTTGGGTTTGTTTTGATAATGTCTTAATAACATCCATCTTTAACCCTTTTTTATTATACTTATGAACTTAAATAGATCTTTAAAAGAACATTTTGAAAATAACCATAGATGGAATGGTGTTGGGTTGTAGTGACAATATTTCAGTAACATTAGTCTTAAACCTTCTGAATGGATGTATGAAAGTACTTAGACCCCAAAAATGGATATTTTGAAGGAAATTATAAGTATGGAAGCGGTTGTGAAGTTGAATGTTATAGAGTTGAACTGTCTATCCTAAGTTTAAGTCCATGAGAGAGGTCGGCGTTAACATTTCAAATGATGCTATTGTGTAGGATGTTCTATCTTGAGGAGTATTCCAAAAGAGATGACATTGTTAGCACTCGTCGGAGGACTTATGTGAGGTACCAATATAGAGGTTTAAGATCTATTCAAGATGCTAGAATCCATGTAGTGTTTCATGCTCTGTTCAAGATGAAGGAATTCAATCAGGAATTCATGTGCTGTTTAAGTGATGAAGACTTCTATAAAAGATGCTAAATGTAGCATCAACATCGAAAATGACTAAAACCAGAGTAAGATGCACAACCTCTGGTTTAGCTTACCCATAAGTGTATATCAACTCCAAATCTACAGTATGATTTGCATATGAGAGCTGTTGACACTTATTGCAACGCTATTCATCATTGGGCCGATTATGTTTACCTTAGAGTATATTATATCTAGAGATATATGACGTTAGGAAGGAATTTTTCGATCTTGGTCATGGAGTTAAGATTCGGCTTGATCTGAGGATATCTCCATGGAATATATATTATGAAAACACAACTTAATGGTATGGATTGTATACCTACTATTATTGTGGGGTTCACATAACTACTATTTGATATGATTTATGTGCTACAATCTACATATTATCTATCGTATCACTATATTAAACTTAAGGAATGATTGGTCTCTGTGAGGGGAAAACTGTAACTGGAATCCGTATGGTTTGAATGGTTACTATTACATGTCACACGCATATCTTGAGTTTCTCATGCTGGTTTAGCAGGCTGCTATGGGTGTTATTTTCTTATAATGCTCGGGTCAGGCCTGTGTATATTTCCAGATTTGGCTATGGATTCTTGGAGCTTTGAAGATAAGCTATATGATTACCTACCGTAGAATATATTTCCGCTGCATTACTATATTGTATATATCAGCATTTGTGGGGTATGTTTTATAACTGTCCAAGTTAATGATGGTACTTAATATTACAACTCTAAAACACTATGTATCTTAGACTGATAGTTTATACTATCTTTTGATATTATATGTTATCGTTCTATTATGAGATTCTGATGTTGCATTCTCCTCTTCTTTATTCTATTACGTTTTCTTTTATCTCACCTAAGAATTCATTTTCCAGTACTTGAGCGCTCAGCACATGAATATCGTGGATGTATTAGTGTCGACATTTGAGGGTTGAAAATGTGAGTCGTTACAAGAATGGTATACTAAAAATGTCTATTTTATTTGAGCAATCAGTGTAGGGCCATAACATCCCTAAAACCAGTTGATGTCGAAGAGCAGCTTCTAACAATTATTTTCTTTTTGGTTATTTGGAATTTAGCGTTAGTTGTCTCCTTTTGTATGAAAAAGCAACGTGCATAAAGTATGAGACATGTTCCTATTTTGATACATTGTTGATTTTCTGGATGAGCTTTGACCGCTAGACACATATGTTTAAGACAATATAAATAGATCATAAAAAGATTTAACTAATGATAAATAAAAAGTAAGACCGAAATTTTTGAGAATAAATTAAGAAATAAGTTAAATAAGCAACTAAAAATATAAATTTTAGCAAGTGAAGGAAGGTAAGGGTTATTGCGAAACCCACAGGACACTATCCCTACGCCCTAAAAGCTAAAATTTATAAATGTACTTATGCATTGTTTGTTGTTCTAAAATATAAGAAAATATTTTCAAAAATTTAATAATAACCATGTAATATGCTAGGATCAATCATACATGTTAACTAATTGATTGAGTTGTTATTCCGTTAAGTTGTGGCTTGATTTGTTTCAAAGATGTAAATGCGAATGCTTTTGAAAAATTATGTTATAAAAAATTTCAAACTATTTTAAAATTTTAATTAAAAGGGAAAAATATTTTTGATTCCAAACTATTTTACAAATTTAATTATAAACGGAAAAGTATTTTGAATGGAAAATGAGAAAATTTCTGATTTTTCAAATGTCATATGCTTAGTGTAGGGAGGGTCAATGGTATTAATGAATATGAATTATACCGTTCAATCACGTGACAGTATGCAAAACATGGATAATAACAAGGGAAAAGTTGTTTTAACATTGGAATTTCAATTCTATACCATATTCATAGTATTTAAATACTTGTTTTTAAAAATTAATTCAATACGTGAAAAAGCAGGATAGGATTTAGGGCAAAAGAGAGGGTACCAAGGTACAATGGAACTGGTATACAAAGGAAGGGTGGAAATATAAAGTTTTCCTTCTAAATTCTATTTTCGACATAAGATTATAAATTTAGGAAAACTGGATTTTCGAAGTTTTTCATATGAGAAATGGTGTGCTAGGTATTAGATGATAGAGATTGGATGCAAAATCAGATGAACCATAATACTATTCCTAGGAGTGTGGAAAGTTTTCTGTGAAAAACAAGGATTTTGATTTTTGAAAATTTGCATGCATATAGAACTGCTAGTATATATAGGTTGTTTGCACCATATTTTCAGAACTGTTTTGAAAATCAATTCATGTAGGAGATGTCGATTTAGTATTATTCAACATGCATATCATATGCGTTGGGATACATCGTGCACTTGTATACGATTGGTTTAAAAATTGGTTGAAAATTAATTGGTTGGATAGTTTAGAATGGTTGCACATTATATGTTGCATGGTTCAGTACTTAAGGAATTTCGAGAATGAAATTCTTTTAATGTAGAAGAATGTAATATATTCGTAAAATAAATAGTAAGTAAATAAAAAGAATTAATAAATAATTTATAAAGCTCAAATATGGAATGGGAGCAAAGGTTAGAATTTGGTTATAAAACTTGCACCAGTGTTAATGGCAATTTTCTAAGCAACTGTAACACCCATGTAAATCGAATGATAATAAATAAATAAAAAGAAATTAATTAATTATTAGTAACGCCGAAAATCGAATTTTCATAGATTTCAGAATTTGGCTATGAAATTTGCACTTTTGTGTTCGCGATGATTTTATGATTAATTTTCATGTATAAAGTTTTCCAATCAGAGATCAAACGAAAAAGTTATTAACGTTTCAGATTTCAAATCAGAAATAATTATGTATGCGATTAAGAAAATAAACGTATTTAGCTAATTTTGATTAACTTTAATAGCTACTTAAAGTTGAGGAATAATTAACATTAATCAAATCGATTAAATATAAATAAAATAAGGTATAAGGGGAAAGAATCGAATACTTGACAGTAATAAACGACCAGTTGACCCCTATTTATGGCCGATCGACTGCTAGCAGTCGGCCGATAGTGGACCGGCGGTTGTAAATTGAACTTTGATCGAACGATCCAGATTAATAGAATTTAATCTAATAGCTGGTATCGATTCGAACCCCTATAAATACAAACCTAACACCTCACTGTTCTCCTCATATTTTCTAAAGCAATGGCGCAGCTTCATCCTTTTCTCTTCTCCTCAAATTCAAATCCATATAAACTTTAATTTGTAAATATATTAAAGTGGAGAATAGCGGGAGATAATAGAGAAGATGAATTGGATCGAATCGAACTGCCAAAGCAATGTAAAAATTATAAATCGAAATCTAAATCAATATAAATCTCTTCTAAGATCTAATTTCTAACGAATATGTGTATTCTTGTGGTACATATTTCGATAGGAGAAAAGAGGAGTCAAATAGGAATAACAAAGTTTAGATCTGGAGATTTTGAAGCTCAAAGGCGAGTGCGGAATTATATATTTTTATATAATATTGGATTTATATCATTGTAAATTTGTTCGTTGTATGCCTAAATATAATTTGGAGTTATGGGCTAAAATATACGCATTTAATGAATTTGAAAACCATGTCTACATATTCGGTAAATGATTAACTTTGATTTTATATTACGTATACTTGAATATGGAAAGTAAGGGTAAAAGTAGTCCCCAAAATTAATGAAATTGTGTTGTGATACTAGGTTTGTTGGGTGAATGATATATGCAGGTAAATGAGAATTAGAAGTTATTATAAAGAACATTGGGATTTAAATAGTGTTTTAATTTATTGATGTGAAGTGTATTGTGATTTTAGTTTCTATAAATTATCCGGTTTTATAAATACGAATTAAGGTGTATCATTTGAAGTAACAAAGAATATGCCTAAAAGAAAGAGATATACAAAATACAGAAGTTTACCATATTTTGTATTATCTATTTCAAAAATAACAGAAAAGAGAATTTCTTATAATTTCAAACGTAACACAAGTTTCCTTTTAGATAAATTATAAAAAATTACAGCGTTAACAATTCCTTTTGGAGAATATCATTCCAATGCATTAAAATGCAGAAATCCCTAAGTATAACCAAAGTATTGTAAGTAGAGATAATAACAATGATTTCATTATAAATCTAAAATATGTGATAAGTTAGGAAATAAACAACAGGCAATGAAGTATAATGAAATGACCGAGTAAGAAGATTATCGTAATCAAAGAAAGACTGTAACAGTTAAAAGGAATAATATAATATATTTAATGGTATCAAGTAGAAGTTAAGTAGCCTCAAGTAAGCGTTTGTGATGGGTGTGAATTACTGAATTTAATCAATAGCTTAGATAAAACGACATATTCATTAGTATGCATTGGAATGCGATGTAGTAGTGTCACACAACAGAAGTTTGCCCACCGCAAGAGGAAACCAGCAGTTATGTATACATTATACTAATGTAGGACATATCCAATTGTAGGGGAAATTATACATTCATGTATAGATTGAGAGAATATCCAAAATAGGATGATTTTCCTAGGTCGAACTGTCAAAGGACAAGTAGAGTATGCTTCAACCTTTTAGGAGGTATGAGTTAAGTAACCAAGTGGATATTTCCTAGATTGCATTAGGCAATCTAAATGGGATGGTAAGCATAAGATCGACGCTATGACCATGAGGTTAGTATCGTATATAAGAAGTAGTAGCTGTTTACAAAGGTCGAGATTGTCATCGGTCCTGAGCAGTCAATAGAACAAGGGTTATGCCTAAATAGGCTACACCTTGTACTAGTGTAGAACACGTTTGGGACATGCACCATTTCACGATTGTTTGTTAGTTAGTTTGTTGTTAGGAGGTAAGGCTAGATAATCTTTTAATTGGTTTTATCAAAAACGAGATAGGATATGGCTAAATAGTTGTAATTTTGTTATTAGGCACTATGGGAGTTCCTTGCTATGCTCGACGACGACGATATGATACTGCAATGATATGGATCCTAAATGAGGTGTTGTGTTATGAATACTGTTATATCGCCTTTTGACTAGATAGTATATCTTAAAAGTTGGCTAAAGGGCTTCTATGATCATCGAGGCAGGAAGCCAGAAGAGACGATTATCAGGCTTGGAAATCGATGATTTTGGAACTATGGACAATAGTTAGGTGGATTCAGACTAGGTCCCAATCAAGGTGCAATCAATATGAAGTGATAAGGAAGGCCCCATGAGGCATATTTTAAATTTCAAGTCAATCGAAGTTCATATGCTCGAGTTATGGGCAACGGAAGAATTTATATGGATCGATGGGGAACGATCCATATAATAACATAAATCAACGATGAACGATCATAACTCAAGATCTACAATTCTATTACCCATGAAAGTTTGGGAATATCAATATACTGAAGAAAGGAGTCCCCAAAATTGATCGCAGCTCAAAATTCACAAATATCATAAAAATAAACCGATCGTTTCATAACTATCATACAAAACAGCTAGAACGATACATAGTTTCACGGAAAACACGATATCTCACAAATAGTACATCGAAATTGCATGAAATTTAGAGAGAAAGTAGCTTACATCATGGGGAACATGCACGATTGGACATAGAATAATTAGATAAAGCATGAATGATCGCACTTGATTTACTACGACTCAACTCCACGAAAAATGCGATATCTCACAAAGGGTGCGTCGGAATTGCACGAAATTTGGAAAGAAAGTAGCTTACATCATGGAGAACCCCCGTGATTGATCGTAGCTCCATTGGAGCTCATATGAATGATCAGACTTGATCATTACAATGGTGTGCGGTTAATTTGAAAATTGATGGACCGTGTCATACAGATCTAAAGGTTCTTTTGATGAAATTTCAGCCCGATCCATGCACGTCTTCACCTATAAATACATCTTATTTGACTCATTGCAAAGGACTTTTTTCGACTGGCTCTCTTTCTTCACTTCTTATCTCTTCCTTCATTAATTTTTCCAAGGCAAAAACAATTGTACTTGTATTCTTACAATATAAATAAAAGACTGTTGGAGTAGACGTAGGCTAGAGTTTGCCGAACCACTATAAAACTTGCATTTTCATTTACTCTTCAACAATCTATTTTGTGTCTATATTACTCTGTTTGGATCTAAGTATTGGATATTGGTGATTTCACTTATAATAGGGTGCTTATGACCATTTTTGGCGCTTTCACTAAGAAAGCTAGCCCCCAAAAGCTTTGGAGTTCGGATTTGGAATCAAATAGAGAACTTGGAATTAGAGGAATGGTAAAATCATCAACAAGGATACATATAGGAGATACGAGCCATCATGAAGGGAGTCAGGAGGCTGCTTAGGATTTAGTCAAACCTTAATCTTCATTACCACAAATGAGATGGAAATGATGATGGATGTTATGCAGGAAAGGATTCTAAAGAGATAGGAGGAGATGATGCAGAATATACTCCAATAGATTAGACAAGCTAGAGCGCAAAACCAAGGAACTGGAGTTGCTCATGTTGCTGGAGGTATGAATCATGGAGCTGGAGCAGCAGGAGCCGAGGAAAACTAGAATTAGGACCAAGGAAATGAAGCTAAGAGACAGTAGGATGGAGTAGTACAGCCGGGGTAGTCCTCGGCTGACACATAACAATCGATATTGATAGTTTCAAAATGACCAGCGCTGATAGTTCTAGACTCAGGGGCATGCCCTTGGGTTATGCTAGATCAATCTCATGTGGAGTGTTGGACAATGCCGAGCAGTTTGGTGTCAATCGAAACTTGGATGCGTGTTTGGAAGAGGATAATCTGGGATCCCCTCGCAGACTTAGTGGGCAGGATGGAAATGATGATCGGAGACCATTTATGGATGCTAGATTAGCTGGAAATTGGCATCCAGGACTTAGAGTGAGAACTAGCGGGCTTGATATAGATTGGAACAAACTAGGGGCACGCCTCGACAAAGGAAGAAGGATCGGCACCGCATCCCATGGAACTGGAGGAACGGATCTAATTGACTCTGGAAGGAATTGGGTAACTGTGATGGATTAAGAGCAGCTATCATCCACCACAAATCGGAGCGAGCCGGGCTTAAGGGCATAGGTCATCATCTCTTGATTGGGATTGCATGAACTAAATAACCAATAAACTCTATATTAAAATGGCTAAGCCACTTACATATGTATGGAATCGAGGTCGGTCCCTAGGCATGCTCCAAGAACGCGATAAACCACCATAACAAATGATTCCAAAACTTGCATAATCTGAAAAACAAGTATTTCACCTCGAATAGCAATCGACCTCGAATGATCACATTTCGCCTCAAATGGCATTTGATTCAAACGATCATATTACAACTCAAACAGGCACTTGATCCTAAACGAACGCATTTCACCTTGAACAAACATTCAATTTCGAACGATCGCATTATACCTCTAATAGAAACTCAATCTTGTGTGATCATCATCAGCCTGGGACGGTTACGAATTTAGTTAACGGTCCCGAATGGCCATAACTAGCTATCAGGAAAGATCACAAATTTGTTCATGGGTCATCATCTGGTTTTAAACATTGGACTTAAGGCAATTCAAAACACGCCTTTTGAACATATGGCATGTTTTGGGTGGCAAATGTTATACCACCTTTTGACCAGGCAGTATATAATAAAATTTGGCTAAATGATTTCTTTGATCATCAAGGCAGGAAGCCTGGAGAGACGGTTATCTGGCTTAGAAAACAATGATATTTGGAATTATGGACAACAATTGGGCGGAGTCGGACCGGGTCCCTATCAAAGTGCAAACAATATGAAGTGACAAGGAAGGCTTCATGTGGAAACTTTTCAGATTTCAAGTCAATCGGAGTTCATATGCTTAAGTTATGGGTAAAGAAATAATTTATATGGATTGATCGGGAACGATCCATAAAACAACATAAATCAACGATGATCGATCAATAACTCAAGATCTATAACTCCATTACCCATGAAACATTGGAAACATCAATATATTGAATAAAGGAGTTCCCAAAATTGATTATAGTTCAAAATTCACAAATACCACAAAAACATACTGATCGCTCCATAACAATCGTAAAAATCAGCTAGACGATCCCAAGTTTCACTGAAAATGCGTTATCTTACAAAAAGTTCATCGAAATTGAATGAAATTTGAACAGCAAGTAGCTTACAGCATAGGGAACCTACATGATCGATCACAGCTCAATTGGGTGAAGCACGGAATGATTTGCACTTGATTTACTATGACTCAACTCGACTTCATGGAAAATGCGATATCTCACAAACGGTATATCAGAATTGCATGAAAATTGGAGAGTAAATAGCTTACACCATAGAGCACCCTTATGATCAATCATAGCTCCATTAGAGTTCAATGAATCCAGATCCTTCCAATATTGTATGACCAGTCGAAAAATTGGTGGATCGGATCATATGGATCTGGAGGTTCATCTGACGAAATTTCAACCTGATCTATGCACGTCTTCACCTATAAATATAACAGACTTGGCTTATTGCATAGGACTTTTTTGACTGGCTCTCCTTCATCACTGCTTATCTCTCCTTCATTAAATTTTCCAACACAAAAACAACTGTACTTGTAATCTTACAATATAGGTAAAAGATTATTGGAGTGGACATATGCCAGAGTTTAACGAACCACTATAAAACTTGCGTCTTCACTTACTTTTTTACAATCTATTCTATAATCTGCGAACCTATATTACTCTGTTTGGATCTATATATTAGACATTGGTGCTTTCACTTATAATAGGGCATTTGTGACCATTTTTGGCGCAAATAGATAGTTACAGGGAAAGTATCTTGGTAGAAAGGGGGACATGGTACTTATATATAAATAGATATTTAGTTATTGTCTACCTTAAGTAGATGTAGCATACCATACGCGTATGTGAAATCAAGACAATTAATTAAAGTGGACATAACATGTAATGGAAAGCATCAGCGTAAACTAGTGTTAAGTATGAAGTGCGTAATTTACCAGTCATTAGAATATTATTCTGGCCCCTCCTTATTAAAACACACATGATAGGTTCAGATGGACAGGTAGTAGTATAAGGCCGAAATGGTGAAAGGACAGATTTCCCTATGCTTGCTCGACATCAACAAATGTACTAGAGTTTAAAGGTGTCGGCCTTGGCCAATAGTCATATTTTTTTTATTATACTTTAATATTTCGATATAAGCTTATATTGATATTGCTCTAATATTCTTTTATTATTGCATGATACAAAATACCAACGCTCCATATTTTGGTGGATTTGGATTTTTGATACAGCGAAATTTGGGCCCACTAAGGCGCATGTTATTACATTGGTATCAGAGCTTTGGTTAGTCGATCTTAAAAATTAGGATACCTTAAGTAAAAGTAAATGTATTTTTCCTATAATTAAGTATATTATATGCCAACTCTATAAATTCTAACTATAGAGGTAGTTGCAACTATATTCTTAAAAGATGGACAATGTGACTATAAGTTAGAACATTAGATGAGATGAAGATATACACCTATCTTGATTACCCCATAGGAAGTTAGTCGTATTGGAAGTCATAAACTTAAAAAGAGCATGGTTGCAACATATAACATGTCCATGATGCTGGATGACACTAGACTCCCTTGTTGGGCCTGGACTGTCCAATTATGGTAGATCCCCGCAAGATTGCCGGTAGATGATGTACATTAGGTCCACATAAATGGAAACTGAAGAAATATATGCTGTAGGTATTTGGAAGGAAGAATTGAGCTAGTTCCTGAAGGAATATATGTATAGGTGACTCCAAGATGATAGCCGGATTTTTAATATATTATGAAGGAAGATAAGTCAAAAGAAAGTGGATAAGTCAAAAGAAAGTGGAAAAGAAGAAAATCCCAAAAGTAAGGACAAGTAAAACCCACTCTAATTTTTATCCCATATGAAAGAATTTAATAAAATGTAAGAAAAAATGGTTCGAGGAAGAAATATAAAAAGTATATTTGAACTAATTTTTAAGAGATTTGTTAAAATTAGAAAACATTATTTTCGAAAACTAAGTAAATATTTTTCCATAAAAATATCCTTTTAATTAAAATAAAAATATATAGAAGAAAGTAAAAAAAATTAGGTTGAAATTTTCAGTTAAGAATGGGTTTTAATAAAGAAATATTTCTTTCGAAAGAAAGTAAAGCATATATATAGCTCACTGATTTTTCTAAGATGAAATTTTTTAGGTTGTGGAATTCTTTCCAGGGGTGGACAATAGAAAGTTGCACTAATTAATAAATGAGGTAAAAAGAGTGAAAAGGAAATAAGAACACGAAAACAAAGCAGTAGGTCAACGCATTACGATGGCTTAGTAAGGTAGACAATTACTTTAAAAAAGCTATACTAAGAGAAGCAAACTAAATAAGAGCAGTTTAGGTAGAAGAAAGTTAAATAGTAGTAACATTATTAAATATAAATAGATACAATATTACAAATTTATATAAAATAATGTTATTAATTAGAAACAACATAGAAAAAAGTTATAAAAGATGTTTTAGAAACATTATAAAGTGCATTTTTGACAAAAAAATGTTTGGTATTATAATTGGGGTTTAAAGATAAAACTCGATAAATAGTTTGAATTAAAAATCCCATTTTTTCAGAAGCGAAACCTTAGTTGTGAAAAGACTTTAAAGGAAAGGAACTTTTCAATTAAATTGCTAACATATTCTTTTGGATTAGATGAATAGGATTAATTCAAAAATCCTGAAATATAATTTTAAAAGATAAGACACCGAGTTAATTTTGAACTTAATAAAAAAATTCTAAGTTGTTCTTTTAAAATTAAAGGTTTTGGGATTATGTTCTTCATGATTCGGAAATTTTAATTTTGGAAAAATTAGCGAAAACCAAACCAAAATTTTAATATAGAGTAAATAGGGTTGACTGTCTGGGTAAGATGGGGTAAAAGTCAAGACCATGAGTAAAATAGCGATGAATGCTCGTAGAATAGCAATGGTGAAGCCCCGTTGATATAAGGAATGTTAGTTTGAATCTAGGAATTTTAGTAAGACACGTGTGAAGGTGGTAAATAGAACCCAAGAAGGAATAATGAATGGTAACAAAGTACACTTCCATGAGTATTAGAGTATACTTGCACGAAAGATTAAAATAAAGAAAACGAATACCCAAATTTGGGAATATTATCAAGAGAATTAGATTAAAAGAAGATAGTAATAGAGGGTATGCGATGACAAACATACATAGAGTACGTTGGTAGATTCAAGGTTAAGGAGGACAAGATGGATGGTGGAAAAGTTATTTCACCAAGCCAAATTTCCAGTGAGTTATTCTAAAATGTGCATAGTTTATATATCCTACCCACTGTAGTGTGGGGACGCACATTTATCCCATAATCCGGTGTAATGATTAAAATAATAGATGGATCTTATCTATTTGAAGCAAAAAGGTAATTTAAGATATGTGGGTTACAACAAAATGACATGCTAGAAAGGTCCACCTGATTTAAGTATTAATAGGGCTACAACATCATCAATGTAAGTTGATGTTCAAGACCAGCTTTCAGCAATTGTTTCTTTTAGGTTTGTTGGGTTGGAAGCATTAGTTGTTTCTGTAGTATAGAACGTGTATAATATTATGAGAAATATTCCTTCTGGAAAAAAAATTCTAGATTGACCGCTGTATTTTTTGGAAAAATTTGTAAATAAGGAAATCTCATGTAGACACTTTACTAAAGCAAAGTTAGGCTGGAAATTTATAAAATAAATTAGGAAATTTATTTAACTATCTACTAAAAGAAAAATAAAGTTAAGCCCCAAAAAATGTAAAAATTTTAGTATGTAAATTTTAACGAGCGAAGGATAGAGAAAGATTATTGTAAGACCACGGGTCACTATCTCTATATCTTAAAACCTAAAATGTATAGATCAACATGTATGCTGATTAATGTGCTAAAATAAAGGAAAAAGTTTTAGAAGTTAGAAAATTTACCATGTAGTAGAAAAGAGTTAATCATGGATGTTAATCCATTGACTAAATCCCGACTGCGCAGAACATGGCTAAATTTGTTTTGAAAGTAAAGACATACAATTTTGAAAACTTTGTTCAAAATTTTTATTTAAAAAATATGTTTCTATTTTTAAAATTTCCAACTATTTCAAATTTTAACTAAAAAGGATTTTGAATAGAAAAGTGAATTTTTTTTATTTATTTCATATGCTTAGCACAGGGAAAATTGACAGGTAAGCAAGTACAAGTTTTCTATACAGCAAAAGTGATGGTAAGTAAAATATTGTCAGTGATGAGGGAAAGCTGTTTTAGCTTTTGGATTTTTTTATATATCTTATCGATATGTGAACAAAACTTTTCATAAAATAATTCTACTTTAAAAGTTATAAAAGTTTAAATGTAAATTTCCTTACGTGGACCATACTTAGAAAGGTTGAAAAATAATTAGGGGCAATAAAGAAGGTTCCCAAGTGCAGTGGAAAAAAGGTATATAAGAAAAGAATGGAAATATGAAATTCCACATCCAAACTCTTTTCCAACGTAAGAATATAGGTTTAGAAAATTTGAATTTTCTAAATTTTATACGGTACAAACGGCGTGTTAGGATTTTAGATCGTAGGGATTGGATGCAAAATTGTTTGAACTACACTTCTATTCATAGAAGTGTAGAAAATTTTTGATTCGAAAACAAAGATTTTAATTTTCAAAATTTGCATACGTATAGGACTTCCAGTATATAGGTTATTTGCACCATATTTTCAAAATTGTTTTAAATAATGCATTTATATAGGGGGCATCGATTTAGTATTATTTAGCATACATATCATATATGTTACGATACACAATGCACATGTACACGATTGGCTGCAAAATTTATTGCACACTAATTGGTTGGATAGCTTAGAATGGCTACACGTTATGTTACATGATTCAGTTCTTAAGGAATTCCAAGGAATATTCTTTTATGGGGAGAGAATGTAAAACCCATAAATTGAATGACAATAAATGAAAAAGAAATTAATTAATAATTAGTAATGCTAAAAATGGAATATATACATTGGAATTTGGCTACGAAACATACATTATTGAGTTCATGTTGATTTTCTTACCAATTTTCATATATAATTTTTTTTGATAGGAGTTCAAATAAAAAAGTTATTAACAATTGAAGATTTCAGATTGAAAATAATTATACATGTAATTAAGGAAATAAATGTAATTAGTTAACGTTGGTTAAATTTAACAGTTACTTATCATCGAAAAACAATCAACGTTAATCAAATCGATTAAATATATATAAAATAACGCATAAAAGGACAAAAATGAATACCTGACAATAATAAACAACCAATGTAACCGGTAGATCGATAGTGATAAACCGGTGGTGGAATGGCGGCTATGATTGAACCAAGGCCGAATGGCCTGGACTTAATAGAATCTAATCTAACGGCTGGCTGCTATTGATTCGAACCCTTATAAATACAGGCCTAACCCCTCACAGTTCTCCTCATATTTTTTGAAGCAATGGAGAAACTCTTTTATTTTCTCCTCTCCTCAAATTCTAAAAATCCACATAAATTATAATCCATAAATATATATAAGTGGAAAACCGTGGAGGTTAACAAAGAAGGAGAATAGGATCGAATCAAATCACCAAAACTAAGGTGAAACTATAGATCTAAATCTAAATTAGTTTCAAATATCTTCTCGGAAATAAATTGTAAAGAATAGGTATATTCTTGCGGTACATAATTCGATAAGGAGAAAAAAGTTGTCAAACAGGAATAATAGGGTTTAGATATGGAGAATTGAAAGCATAAAGGTAAGTTGGAAATTATATATTTTTATTTAATATTAGATTCATATCATTGTAAATCTATTCTTTGCATGCCTCAATAAAATTTGGGACTTGTAGGTTTAAATATACATAGTTAACGAATTTGAAAACCATGCCTACGTATTCTATGAATGATTAACTTTGATTTAATATTATATATACTTGAATATGGAGATTAAGGATAAAAGTAATCCCTAAAATAATGAGATTGTATAGTGGTTCCAGGTTTGTTAGTTGAATGGTATATATTGGTGAATGAGAATTTGAGTTATTATAGAGTGGTTTGGGATTTAAGTAGTGTTCTATTTCGTTGAAATGAAGTGTATTGCAATGTAAATTTCTATAAATTATTCATTTTTATAAATATGAATAAAAGCATAGCATTTGAAATAACAACGAATATGCCTAAAGGAAAGAGACGTACAAAATATGGATATTTATCATATTTTGTACTATCTATTTCAAAAATAATAGAAAAGATAATTCCTCGTAATTTCAAATGTAACAAAAGTTCCCTTTTAGATAAGTTATGAAAATTTATAGTGTTAACAATTGCATTTGGAGGATGTAATTCCTAAAATACAGAAATCCCTAAGTATAACTGAAGTATTGTAAGTATAGATAATAACAATAATTCAATTGTAAATCTAACATATGCGATAAGTTAGAAAAATACAATAGGTGATGAAGTATAATGAAATGAATAAGTAGGAAGATTATTGTAATCAAAAAAAATAGTAATTGTTAAACGGAATAGTAGAACATATTTAATGGTATCAAGCAGAAGTCAAGTAGCAAAAGGTGATTAATCTATTTAAATAAGGATTAAGTGGTAAATGATATTAAAATGGCATAAATGAAACAAGAAGTAAGTCGTGTAAAAATAATTGAATGCAAAGGTTAAACATAAGATGCATAGTAATTAAATAAATTTATGTAGCCTCAAGTATGCATTTGTGATAGGTGTGAATTATTGAATTTAATCAATAGCTATGACATAGTCGTTAATGTGGGTTGGAATGTGAGGTCAGTAGCGTTACACAATAAAATTCTACCCACGCAAGGGGCTACCAGCAGCTGTGTATATATTATACTGATATGAGACATATCCAACTATAGTACCAATGGAATTATACGTTCACATATAGATGGAGGGAACATCCAAAGCTTGATGGTTCACCCCGGTACAAGTGTTAAAGGACAAGTAGAGTATACTTCAACCTTTTAGGGGATACGAGTTAAGTAACCAAATGGGTATTTCCTAGATTGCATTAGGAAATCTAAATGGGAGAGTGAGCATAGGCTCGATGCTATGACAGTGAGGTTGGTACCATATATGAGGAGTAGGAGATGTTTAAGTTGGTCAAGATCGTCATCGATCTTGAGCGATTAGCAAAAAGACAAGGGTTACGCAAAAACAAGCAACACCTTCTACTAGTGTAGATCACGTTTAGGACATGCACCGCCTCATAGGTTTTTGCTAGTTTGTTTGTTGTTAGGAAGCAATGCTAGATAACCATTTAATATAGGTCTTTCAAAACCGATATAGAATACCGCTAAATAGTTGTAATGCCGTTATTAGGCACTATGGAAGTTCCTTGGTATGCATAGCGACGAGGATGTGATACTACGTTAATGATGGATCCTGACAAGGTGCCGTGTTACAAATTCCAACGAGGAAAGTATCTTGGTCCAAAGGGGATTGTGGTACTTATATATATATAGTTATTGTCTACCTCGAGTAAATGGGGCATATCATACGCATACGTGAAGTCAAAATGACTAAGTAAAAAAATGGGCATAATATGTAATGGAAACTATTTGGCATAGACTAGTGTTAGGTATAAAGTGTGTAATTTACCAGTTACCAGAATGTTTTTCTCACACCCTTCTCATTACAACCCATTTGATAACTTTAGAGGAATAGGTTCTAGTACAAGGTGGGAACGGTGGAAGGACAGATTTTCTATTACATGCTCGACACTGACAAGGGTATAAGAGCTAAAAGGTGTCGGCCTTGGTCGGTAATCGTATGTTTATTATACATTACTAATCCGCCGTGTATTTATATCAATAGTCCTCTGATATGCTTTTGTTATTGCACGATACCAAATACCAACGATCCGTACTTTAGTGGATTTTGATTTTTGATCCAGCAAAAATTTGGCCCTACTAAGGTGTGGGTTGTTGCAGCAACTTTCATATATAAAGCTTTGCAATCAATGTTCAAAAAAAGAAGTTATTGAAATTTGAAGTATTCGAATCAGAAATAATTCAAATCAATTAAGGTGATAAATAATAGCATAAATTCTAATTTAACATTAATAATATGCTTATGACTATAAATCATTATAACTTAAAAAATTAATTATGGTGATTAAACTAAAGGAGAAACGTTAATAATTGGCTGTACGAACACCGGTCGACCGCCTTCATTGGGCCGGTCGACCATGCCTGAAGGACCAGTTGACCAGTCTAAATGGGGTGACTAGGGTTGAACCTTGGCCTAAATGGCTCAAATTTAATATGTTTTAATCTATCGGATAGAATAAATTCCAGAGTCCAAAAATATATGCCCAGTCCCTAACTGGTCTTCTCATATTTTTTAACTGAGCAGTGGAGCTCTACCATTTCTCCTTCTCCATTATTTCTAATTAGGATGAATTAGTTTTAAGGGTATTTCTGAACAATTATTTTCAAAGAAAATTTAACAAAAATGATAAGTTCATTTATCATTTTAAATTATAGAGAAAAATGATAAATTCATATATCATTTTTTCTTTATAACTGAACACTACACCAAACAGCCCACTTTGTAACACTTTTTCGATTTCAATTTGTAACGGTAATAACCGTTACAAATTTATAACGGTTATTTCCGTTAGAAATGTTTGTCACGGTTATTACCGTGACTACATCTAGTAATTTCATAAATACTACAAAGAAATATGGGCAGGATTGTAATTTATGTTTTAGTATTACTTATTCATTTGTCAAGCATAACATTTCATCGTCATTTTAATTCCTCTTCAGTTCTAGGGTTTCGCCCTTCTAATTTGTCGTCCAAACAAATTATTAATTTGAGTCCAGTCGTCGTGGTGATTGACGATGATTTGGGGATTGCAATTTTCGAGTTTGATGAGGTTGATTCGACTTGTTTACTTGATTGCGGTTTGGAATTTGAAGCACTGTGATGCCGAAGATGGTTCGGTGGTCGAGGTTGTAGAAGATATGCGATGTATGGAGATGCGATGGTTCGATTGATTTGGATGCGGGTTTGTGGAGGTGTCTGCGGTGATGGTTTGAATGTTTGACTGCTGATTGAAGGCGGGGGAGGGGGTTAAGGCCGTTTCGTGGTTTAGCGCAGAGGAATTTGGTCGAGGATGAGTGGTAAGTATGGTATGTTATGCAGAGAGAAGTTTTTATGGAGGTCGATTGAGAGTGGTTGTGGTTTTAGGCTTGTTGTCAGTTTGAGTAGGCGATGTTGACTGGGTTTGATATAGATGAAAGGCAGTAAGCAAATTGGTCAGAGGGTGTGATAGAAGTAAATCGGTAACAAAGAATTCAAACTTTTTCTCTGCACATAAAATTCAATTAGTAACAAAGAATTCTTCATTCTACTGGTATTTAATAATACCAAAAAACTGGTATGTTCTTCACTGTAAATTTCTTTCCTTAATTCCTCTTGAGTACGTCTGGTGCAAACCACTTTCACAATGTTTACAATATTGACTGATCTGCAGGTTGTGAGGAAGTGCCGATCAAAAATCCAACAAAAGAAGATAATCCGTAACAAAGATAAGATGAGGGTAGTTTATGATTTGCTTAAACCTGGAGACAGAAGGATTGAAAATAATGTTGCCTCCACTATATTCTCATTTCCGAAACCAACTTCAGCCACCAGGTATATACGACCTAAAACAGGAAGTTTAAATTGCAGTACTAATACTGTTGGTGATGATAGGACTTCCCATGTTACTTTTGATGCTCCACCTTCTTCATCGATGGTTTTCAGCACAACTAGATCAAACAAAAGATTTATTCGAAGAAATACAAAGATGAAAGTTCAGTTGGCAGCAGTAGTACCGGCTGTAGATCTAGCACTAAGACCGCTAAAACTAATAGTATCATACAGCGCAAGGCAAATGATATTTTAAATTGGCTCTCTGTCAATGGGATGGCCTCTGAAGGGATGATTAGATATGCTGTTGGCGATCCTCCTGATACTAGCAAAGCTCTTAGACTATAAGTATTCTTTTACTTCAATCTTATGCATATATCTTCATTTGTTTTATCACTTTAATTCTCCGATAGGAATAAACAAATTGGTGATGCTTGATTTCTTAAAAGATTTTCTCTTTTAGTTATTTTAATAAGCTTTTAAGTTATTCAATGCGCAAACATATCTAATATTGAACTAAATATTAAATCTTCAGATGCAACTTTGAAGTAAATGCCCAAGGAACCATGATCATACATTTTGTTGTGAATGGTGCAAATACTGCTACATTTATAGTTTATGTATACATGTTTGTATGATGCATTTGTTTTGTTAGGCCATCCCAAAAAGGGGTCTGCTGCTTTTTGATAGACCGTCGAGGATTGTCCATGCTGCAAAATCAAGCAAAATTTATCTGGCCTTTTAGGAGCCAAATTAGGTTTTATTCCTACTTTAATTAAATAGTACAATATGTCATTGGCTAGGATGAATGTAAAAGGAATACAAATGTTATATACATGGATTTAACAATGCTTAACAACAATTGCGTTTTCCCATTGAGATTCATTTATCCTATGTTCGAACTTCATAGATATTAACCATGTTGTGTATTTGAGTTAATATCAGCCAATTGATTAAGTTCGGGTGCAAATTCTGACCAATAGTTCGGGCCTTCTAGATTTGTTGAATTTTAATATTGCAGGAAGGTGCAAATTTTTTCTTCTGTTACATTTTAAAATTCCGGTGTTAAGATAAAGTAGCATATCATTGATAACTTAAACATCGCACTTTACATATACATAGTAAAAATTTGAAAGTGGTTAAAGGTGAAAGGTGATTTACTCTTAAACAACTTTATGGTTCTCATTTAGTTCCAGGTTCTAACTTTCTAATTTTGTCCTCATTTAGGCTGGTAAAAAATCATGAAGTTTCACGTTCTGGTGTTAGAAGGCGCACTAACCCTTATTTTTACATGGTACGATCAACACATGCCATTTTTCTTATAACCATGCCTATCATTTTAAAATATTAGTTTTTCTCTACTTGTCTATCAGGTGGTATCCAAAAAAGCTATAGAGAATTGACTGATAGGCGATCTATTAATAGAGAAGATTCTGAGTTTATTTGATAGTTCATTCTGGTATACGATATAGTTTTAGCTCATACAAAAGTGGGGAATTTATACTAGTTATGTATCTTTACTGATGCGCTGATGGTTAGTTTTAGTCTTAATTTTTACCATATTAGAAGGGCATGAAAATTATGAAGTTATGTAATTTTTACAATCATAAACTTTGTGTCATTAAAGAAAAGCATCATATGGTTGCATTTTTATCACACCTGTTGGGACACATAATTTATTATGCTTAGGAAATTTTAGTGTGATATGCAGCATACTTTTTACAGTATGTACAACTACATTAGGATTCTTTGGAGTTTATTGACTATGTGTAAATTATTTGAAATACACCACTAAATGGCAACAAAAAATGACTACATAAATTAGTTTTTTCCAGTGTAATAAGAATTAGTGTTCATATAATTAAATGCATTTTTTTTATCATGCCACTACTGCTTAGTTTCTTCGCCACTGTTTGGACATGTGTAAAAAGCTTGTTATATATTAACGTGATATCCCATGTAATTGCCATCCATACAATTTTATTTCTTATTCCATCACACAGTCATACAAATTATAAGAAACAATCTAAACTATAGAAGGACTAAAAGGTTCAGCTCTGTCGTATTTGTTTGTACTTGATTCAATATTGAACTTGCATACTTTTTGTTAGTTCTGAACTAGTTTACAGATTTTCCATGGTCACAGCTTAACCAAATTTAGTATTGTTAGTTCTAAACTGATTTCGAACTAGTATTATAAATGCTAAACGCAAATTTTCTCTTGATTTTCATTTCCTGGTTTATTGTAATATATATTAAAATTTGTTTTTTCTTGATGGTAATACATAAAATTTTACCAACTGTCATCTTAGTTGGTTCTATTGAACTCCATTATGTATTATGTATCAATGAGACCGAAGTACAATTTTTTGTCTTTCATAAAGTTTGGTGGAGTATATTTATTTTGTACTTTAATATCGAGCATCAACGACAAAAGTCGATAATACATTATGCAGGAACTATCAAGTGCTAAAAGGTACAACAGTGCTGTGCAATGAATGTTTAGGAGCTGCTAGAAGCCATATCTTGCTAAATGATTGTAAGTACAACATTAGCCAAATGTTTAACTTAATTTCTTGATTTCTTGAAAGCATCAGATCTAAATGTTTAACTTAATTTCTTGATCTTATTATATATACTATAATTACACTTCATTTAAAATGAATGCTAGGAAGCAATAGCTATTGGTAGAACATTTGCGGTAATGAAGGACTACCAAATAGATGGAAACAAAGAAATGATGGTGCTTGGGACGATGAATATAGTTGGCTCGATGACTTCATGCTACGTAGCCACTAGTATGAAAAAATATTCTATCTTATATAAAACAAAAGGGTTTCTATATCTAATTACACCTTGGTTAAGAGGCAAAATTTACCCTGAACAAAACCAAATATGATATAATTCTGTATAACCACCTATAATCTGATTATCTATAATACAATAAAAGCATGAACAATACAACTGTATATAAATAAATAAACTATTGTAACTGTAATGAACATATTCGTGATTTCATACTCTTTAGTTATGTATTTATTTATATGTATAATACAATATTTTGAAGTGATGTGTGTATATGTTGGTCGAAAAGAAAAGGAGTCAAGTAAGAAGAATGGGTTTTGATTTGGTGATTTAAAAGTCATAAGGTGAGCGGAAAATTATGTAATAAACTTGATCTAATTTTATTTCATGGAAATCCTGCTCTTATAATTATGCCTATGTGAAGACCATTGAATTGTTAGATTAAAAAACAAATATATCATAAAATCCTTATCCACATATTAAAATTTATTTAAGTTTGATGAAATAATATATATGTGTATATATATATACCAGATCTAGAAATTACGGAGAACAGTCCCTAAAATTTTTGAAATGTAAAAGAATTGCATGGTCATTTCCTGGTTTTTATTATTTTGATTATAAATGGTTAAACTTGATAATCATCAATAGGAGATGCTTTAATTTGATTTGGGATTTTAATCTCCATATATTAATTCATTGGAATTGTAAGGTCTCCATGGGAATTTACATAAATTATCCAACCTCACACATGTAAAATGCGTCATTGGAAATAACAAGTGATATACCCAAATGAAAGAGATGTGAAAAATAGGGATGTCTTTCAGTAGCTTTCGCTGTCTATCTCAATAAAACAAATATAATTCCTTGAAACATCAGACATAGCATAATTTTCGTAGTTTATGGAAAGTTGCAACGGTAATGTTTCCTTCTTAGGAAAGATACGATTCTAATGCATTAAAATGTGAATATAAATATTTTGTGGAATTTAAACATAAATGTATGTCTAGAAACCCTTAAATATAGAAATTAAAAGTTACAAATAGAAATATAAATAATCATGTTTACCAATTATAATATTATTATATATATAAAGTAAAATATAATATAAAAAATAAACAAACAAACATCATAAATGCATATAGGTATGGTAACATCCAATTAATTATATGTTATCATATTAGTTATATATAAAACGCTAAATATGAATTAAGTAACAAATTAAGGAGAAAAAGTGAAGTTACTATAATCAAGTCAATACCGATAATAAACTATTTAATGAATTTAATTACGGAGACCATTTAAAAATGGGCATTTATTAGAGATAAAATAAGCTAATAAATGACATTTAGTAACATTAGTGAAATAAAAGGAAAGCTCATAGAAAATAAAAAATGAATAAAAGTAAATGAACTTAGGAGGTGTTATAATTTCCGTAGTGAAATTATATGGCCTCATTAATATATTTGTGGCTGGTGTGAATTGGTGGGCTTAGCCTAATATTTAGATTAATTAAAAATGACCCGATTTGGTATGGGTTGGAATATGAGATCAGCAATGGACTACCAGCAGTTGTGTAAACATACTAATGATGTGAGACATCTCCAACTATAGGACCAATAGGTGGGATATATGTTCGCGTATAGGTTTTGAAAAATGTGCTAAGGGGTTCATCTCGTACAAGAAGTATTAAATGGCTAAGTATCGTTAGGTTAGTCAAGGGGTTTACTTTAGGGTAGAGGTAATCAAATGATTTTGGGTCTGCCTCTGCACTAATTAGGAAGTCGTAAATTGCCTTTGTCAGTGCCTAATTGGGAAGGGATGGTCGGCTTCATTTCTAGAACCAGAGGTACTGAGTAACATGTAGTGGGAATTTTCATTGATTTGCATTAGGCAAATCAAACTGGGATTCTCTGGTGCTGGTAAGCTATCTGAGCATTATTTGATATGTTGGGATTCTTGTAGTTTGGTTAGTTCGAGGCCACCACCAGTCCCGAGCGGTCATCCGAAAAGCGCTAGGTTGAGCTTGTATGGATTACTCATTCTACCAGTGTAGGTAGCCAACCCTTAGATAGGTCTTAAATAGCTCTTTGAGATGTGGTAGTGATACAGTTAGTTAAATTTATAGAGGTTTATCTATGAGTCTTTGGCCTTTGGGCGGGTTGACTATCAATTACGTAGTGATGAGAGTTTTTTAGGAATTTTAGTGACACACATATATATATGAACATGCGTACACACACGCACACACACGTATATAGATACTTGTACCTTGGAGTGGGTTAAGTATATAGACACTAGCACCTCGGAGTAGGATGAATATATTGTACGAACATAAGGAATTAAATGATTATTATGTGGATAGTAGACATAACACTTAAATGGAAATCAATGGCATAAACTAGTATTATGGATGAAGTATGTAGTCACTGGAACGTTGTTCTGAGCCCCTTGTTATTACAACCTACATGATAGATTTAGAATGACATGATAAGGCTAAAGAAGGGAATGGTAGATGAACAGGTCTTATCTTTTATGCTCAGCACTGATAATATAACTTGGTATCCAAGGAATAATATTAGTTCCATGATAGAGACCTTAGTCGATGTATACATTTTATTATATTTTATTGTTCCTTTGTGAGTTTATGTTGGTAGCTCTCTAATATAATTGTGTTTATTTCAGGTTACCAACAGCAATGATCTGTACCCTAATGGACTCGGGTTTTCGATTTGGTTGAAAAATCAGGCCCATTAATAATGTGGGTTGTTACATATAATTTGTTAAGCAGACTCAAGGTAAAAATCCCAAGGCAAATGAGTCCTAATTACTAGAGGAATCAAAAGATTCCTATGTTTTTCTTAGGGTTTCGAGAAACATAAAAAATATATTTAGGACTTATTAGAAAAACGAAATGAATACATTCAATCTTTCTAACAATATAAGAACCTCGTTTAAGTATAAATTATACTAATCTATTTAAATTAAGTTCGCAATATAATGACAAATCTAAGACTATTTTTGGAAAATCATAAGCTCATCAGATGAAATTATTCTGATTAGCTAAGAGCAATAAAGATAGCACTCACATATGAATGAGTATAGTTGTTAATTTAACGAACCTTTAAGAGAACAGCCCACTAAAAATGCTAACCACGAGACAGTAAAAGCTTGCAATACATGGGTAGCTAATTGCAACATCACTTAAGTTCTCATTATATATTTTAGACTAGTTACTGCATATGCAACAGAAAATATGTCTATGTAACGACCCGGAATTTTGGGCAATATCGATTTAATAATCTGTATAATAATTTAATTGATTTAATGATTTTCTTTGTAATTTTAATTTAAATTGGTGAAATTAATTTTATTAATAATAACAAATATTTAATCTAGTAAGTGTGATCAATATCTTTTAACAATTTAAAAATTGGTAAGAATTGTTTTTCAAAAGCTAATAAATTTTATCCTATTTATAATATATATGTTTGATATATATATTGTGAATAGGAGATCTTTTGTTTCAAATTTAAGATGCATTTTCAAATTGTAATATATATGTATGTATATGTTATAATTTGAGTTGTTTTGAAATTGAATTTAAATCTACTAATAATTTGAATATGTATGAAATTATAATTTAAAGATTTGTTTTGTTTTCTCTTAAAAGTTTGAATTTAAAATGGTTATAAGTATATACATAAATGTTTTAAATTTTAAAAATACATACATCGTACATTTATTTGTTTTAAAAACATAAGCTATGTATAAAACCAATGTTTATAAAATATCTTTAACACTTGTATATTTATCTAAATTCAAAAGTTTATTAACATTATAAATACAAATATTCATATTACATAGATATAAGATATAAATATTATTTTTATAAGGTTTTAAAAGCAATTTTGCAAAGGTCTTTAACACATGTAAAGTAATTAAGTAAATTAAATGACAAATGTAAGTAAATTAGGATATAAGTGACAAGTGTCTTTAATTTTAAATTTAATTTCTTTAATTTTTATTAACATAATTCATTTAAAACTTTTAGAGAAATTTGTTTTTCCTCTTTCAATTTCCAAACCTTCACCCTCTTCTCATTTCTATTCTTTTCCCTTTCTTCATTCTTTTAAAAAAAAAAGGGCAGACCAAAAACCATTTATTTTCAAAACCTAAAATTTCCTCAAACCCTGAAACTAAAATCAAACCTGCAACCCAAAATCAAATTTGAAGTAAAACTAAATCTACAAAGAGCAGATCAAAAACTGCAAGTTTCAACTTTTAAATTCAATTGGAGAAATGCAGTAGAGTTTCTCAATAATCAAAGCTGCAACATAAAATCAACTGCAATTCAAATGTAGTTCATCAGCAAGATTCAATCTTTTAAACAACAAATTTGATGCATGCAAAGGGATTTTCAGCAAAGCAAAACCAAAGTCATTTTCCAGATTTAAAGTTATTCAAGCCTGGAAGTAATAATCTACCTTGCAGATAAAAAGGTGAGTAAACAAATTTTGAAAAACAGTTTGATATGATTTCATTGCCATGCATGTGATGACATTTACTTATATCAAAATTCTTTTGCTTGAATTCTTAATGAATTGGTATGAATGTGTACTGAGCTTGCCTGTTTACTTACATTCAAACTGTTCTCTGTTGGTTACAGTGAATGATTTGCTAAAAATTTCAATATCTACAATTATAATCCATATTAGGCTTAAGCATTTGAAGGAAAACTGTTTGTAATTGTATATTGTAGGTTATAAAATAGGTTCAGGATTTTTAAATACAACAAGTCCTGTTTAAAATAAAATTTACAGTGAAAAATCAAATTTGGGTTAAAAACCGATTATGGCAATTTGTAGTTTGAATTATACATCTAGATTAATGATAAGAAATGATGAATTTAGATGTGAAATTTGGAATTTTTAGTTAGGTAATTTGTGCGAAATTGGGTTTAGTTTGAAAATGTGATTTTGATGAATTACTAATTATCTATACAATATTATGATCTGAAATTTTAATCGCAGCTTGTTTGTGGATCATAGATTATAGGAAAAATGTTTAGGAATTTTTCCATTTTGTAAATTCTCGAATTTGAGTAAAGTAGGGTTTTTACTGGTAATGGTTCGGCTTGAACTGTCTTGGGATTTTCGTCGCAAGTGATTGATTGTAGGCATGCGCATATGGAGGAAAATGGAGTTCATGTAGTGGCGTTTCTGAGGTGAGGATGGCGAGGGTTGATTGTCGTCGTAGCATCGGCGTTTGGGTGATTTTATGGCCGCGTTGGGTCGCGTTGTTCTTTGATATTGATTCGAAATGGTGAAATTTCGAATCGTTTGCGTTTGGTTCGATCTGGGTATGGTTTGGAGCTCGCGAGGAGGGGAGTGATGATCGTCGTTGGTTGTGATGAGCGACGCTGGCTGGAGACCGTGGTGCAAGTGCACGAGTGTACATGCTGTACATTCGCTGATGGAATTTGGGGAAGAAGGAGTTTAACTCGGGAGAGTTACCGTTTTAGGGTCGTGAATGACTCGAAGAAGATGGGGGCCAGTCGCTTCGGGGTTTACGCGAGTGTTGCCTGGGTTTGACTCGGGTTTTAGATGGACGCTTGAGATTGCTGATTGTATTTTGGGTTGGTGCTTGAATTGGTACCTGGGGATTGAATAAATCAAGTTAAGTTTCATGGATTATAACTTGTAGTTTTAAAATAGGTGTTATTCAAACTCATAAAAATATTAATTAAATTTATTTGTAAATTTTAATGGTTTTAAAGGGGTAACATTTGAAAGCAATTAACCAAGTTAATTCTAGTTTATAAGGAAGTGATTTCAATCAAAGTCTCAGGTTAAAGGTTTAAGTAATGATTTGGTAACTCAAGATTTCAAATCATTTTTGAAAATAAATAAGTTTAAATTGAATAATTAAATTATTTTGAAATTTTAAATTTGATTTCTTAATAAACTTATTTACAAATAAGATTATTATTATGATTTTGAAAACAAATTGAATAAATTTGTTTTAAGTTAGTGAAATTTAATTTAAGTTCAATTTAAGAATAATGATTTAAAACTAAGTTTCCAATTTATATTGAAAATGAATAAGTTTGAATTAGATGTTTAAAGGGTTTAAATTTTAGATTAGATTTCTAGATGTCTTATATCCAAATAAGGATATTGTTATAATTTTGGGAAAACCAATACAAATTTGTTTAAGTTATTAAAATTTTATTTAATCAAATAATTTAATTATGAAGATGAATAGAGTTAATTTATTAATTTGAGAATACTTGATTTGGATATGATTTGTAATTAAGTAAAGAATTAATTAAGATAATTGCTTTTTCTCAATTAATTAAGGATTTTTAAATATAAGATGTTAATTAATTGTTTGATTAATTTTAAATAATTAGTTAATTGTTTATTTAATTTTAAATAATCACTTAATTATGGATTAATTAAGTGTGATTGCTTAACGAAGTAATCAATGGTTAATTTTTGAATGTGATTAGTATGTTAATTACTTAGGGAAGTAATTAGGGAAGTTACTCATGGGAGTAATTAATGAAAGTGATTAATGGAATCACTTAATGTTATCAATTAAGGGATTGATTAACTTAACTGTTTTGAAGATAATTAATTATGGAATAATTAATTAGTTAATGAATGAATTAAGAATTATTTAATAATGGAATTAATTATTGCTAAGGGAGTAATTAAGATTTATTAAAGCAAGTAATTAGTTATAATTACTTGTTAAGTAATTAAGAGTTAATTACTTAATTATTTAGTTAATTAATCAATGTGATTAATTAATTAATTTAATTTAAGATTAATTACTAAGTATAATTAATTAAAATTGTAATTGATTAATAAAGTAATTAATTAAGGATTTTATTTATTAATTTAATTGTTTAATAATTACTTAATGAAGTAATTAAGATTTATTAATTTAAGTAATTAATCAAAGGGTTAATATAATTAATTAGGAAGTTAATTAATCAAGATAAGTAATTACAATTGTTAATTATTGTTTATGATTAATGAGATGATTAATTACAAGTTAATTATTTAATTAATTAAAGGATTATTAATTAATAAAGATTATTAATTAATATAATTAATGAAGTAATTAATTTAAGTAATTGATTTAAATATGATTAATTTATTGTAATTAATTAAGGATTAATGTCATTAATTATAGTTAATTAATTAATGAAGGATCATTAATTATTGTAATTAATGATATTAATTAAAGGTTAATTACTGAATATGGTTAAGATTAATTACTTGAAGGTAATTAAGGATAATTAATAGAGGAAGATTAACTAAGGAAGATCATTAAGAGATGATTAATGAATTTGATTTGTAATAAATCAATGAAGCAGGAGTTAGGATAATCCAAGTGATTAAAGAATAGTATTTAATTTAATTAGAAATTAATTAAATTAATTAAGAGTTAATCAATTCTGCTATGGATGATTGATTAATATTGAATGGTTGATATTGAGTGATTGATATTGGATGTTGAATGATATTGGATGATTGATATTGGGTGGTTGGTTGATATTGGATGATTTGGATATCTATGTTGTGATATGATGCTTTGAGAGATGAATGGTTTATATGAATTATCTATTGTGATAATGTAATTCATCTATCTGTTTATATCATCCTGAATAAGTTAAACCGTTTAACCCTTAAGTACAACTTAGACATTAAAATGGCGTTTGGTTTTGATGAGACCGGGATCGGGTTTCCATATTTGGAATCCAAAAACCACATCGATTCCAATTAAACATTAGGTCGTTAGTCTAAGTGGAGCAAGTGAAGACTCGAGGTGTAAGGGCTATACATCAGTATAACTCTGTGGGTGATTCCGTAGTGAGTTTGACGGAAGAGTACTTATAGATTTGAGATGGAGATTTAGAGTGCAAGGGCTATGGTAGTTGACTATGAGGGTGATTTCAAAATGAGTGCAATGAGATAGTGCCTTCGGTTTCGTTCGAACCCGGAACGAACTTGTATGGATTGAATGCTTTCAGCACATCGTTAGGCGGACGATGAGCATTCTAAAAGATGTGTCCTATAAAGGTAATCGCAGCCTCAAGCCTCATCAACCGGGAATGGCTAAAACAGGGGAGGTGCAGCAAGGCTTCGTGGGTAGCTCCCACTAGAGAGCAAGATTTACTCTTGTCTAGAAGTCCCTTTTTATTCGGCTGTGTGGGGCGGTTGAATTCCAGACAACCGCCGGGGTTGTCTTGTTCGGGACTGTTCAGTAAGGAATGGTCCCGGCCTTGTGTTGCAGGGGAGTGGGAGTACTCCTCGGTACGGTGATCTAGGCCACGTACTGTGACGGGCGGTACCCCAGTAGCCCTGCCATTGATGGAAACTCATTTTCCCTACGAGACCCTACGGTTTTGTTTGTATTACCCACTTTAGTGGCTATTAGCTGGAATTTAATGAATGTAACAATTTCGGCTATTTCATATTTACCTGAAAACCCTAGACACTATTATAATATCACTGGATTTCCTATCAAATGTTTTGGTTAGCGTAAGGTAAAAACTTTTCCATGTTTATGTGTGGGAAGTCTTACGTGATACCTTTTCTTTCAAAGGTTTTTCTAAAGTTAAGCAATCTTAAACCGTTTACTCACACCAGACCCCTGTCTGACCCGAGTGTTTATTTTCTGTTTTATTAAACCCTTTGGTACTCATAATATGTATGAGTAGTCAAGTGATTCAGGTTTGCTTGACGAATTCTAGAGGAGTAATGGAGCAGGAGGCTTCCACGTGTAGATATATATTGATTCCGCTGTGTGTTTGGTATCTGTTTCTTCTGTTGTACTCGAGTTGTATGAATTGGACAGATGGTTATAACTGTCTAATGTGTGTTGTAAGATGTGTACTCTGATGTATTATGATACTATGTATTAATTTACTTGATATATTATATTTTATTCGATCCGCTGTGAGTTCTCTGATGTTGTTGTCTTTCTTCTTTCTCTTTCTTTTCTTCTTCTATGCCTTTCTTTCTTCACTAGTGATGCGATTTCCTGGGAATAGGAAGTCGGGTCGCTACAGTCGGTATCAGAGCATTAGGCTGAGCGAATACCTATGCTCTGAAGTGTGTCTTTCTTTAGGGAGCTTTAGGTTGAGTGAATACCTAGGCTCTGTAGTGGTGTCTTCCTTGAGAGAGCGTACTTGTAATTTTTATATATAACTATATATATATATATATATAAATTTATATCTACCTGATTCTGTTGGATTATCTGTTCGGATTTTCCAACATAAGTTTTAGAGGTAGATGGAGTAGTGGTTTGTGTGTAACACGATTACCACTGATGGAAGAGGACCATATGTTGAGGTTTGAAGTATTTGTCGAGACTGCAGACCTAATACCGTCTCGAGTGAGATTTGTTATTTGGAGTAAGGATTTCTCTGATATCCGAAGGAAATCTTTTAAAAGATTCGGAATTTATCTTTGAAGAATAAGTTTGGATTTAGCTCGGGTGAGCCAATTTTTCTTGACTTTGGATTTGATGGAAGTGCAGAAGTAAGTAATGATATCTTGGTAACTGCGTGATGAGATGCAGTATCCATTGAATTTAGAAGCAGCAGTGTAGCTTGTTTCTTCGATGGTTCAGGAATCTTGTGGTTCTTCTTTTAGCAGTCCGAGCAGATGGTGAATGTTTTCTTGAAGAGTTAACCTTGTTTGGAAAAGCTTAAAGCTGTTCTAATTGGTAAAGAGAGGACAGTTTCTTTGGAATTCGAATTAGGTTGGATCGCAAAAGTGACTTGCGATTGGTTTGGAATTTTCTTGAGCATTCTTTTGTTTGAGACTAAGGATTCTCATGAGGAAGTAGGAGGTGCTGCAGTAATCAGAAGGTTGTCTGTATCTGGAGTTGAGTTCCATATTGCTTTGGTTCCAGAAGCGATTTTGAGTGGTTAGCCTAGTAGGAAGATTGGTGTAGCAGCTCAGGAATTTTAGGAATTTGGATTTGGTTAGATCTTGTTTTTGAATTGGATTCTGTAGTAAGGTTGTGTGACTGAGTCAGATGAGTTACTCAGATTTTATGGATTTGATGAACAAAGTTTCTAGATATATTGGATAAGTTGTACTCGTGTTCATCAACAGTATTCTCATCTATTTCATAATCTGAGTTATGCAGCGGAAGCGAGATAGCAGCTGTACAAGGAAGGAAACCAGTTCTGGTTGTTATTGCTTGAATAGTAAAGTTTATGTTCTGGATTTCGATGGATTTTGGAAGACTTTTCCGTTGAATAGGATCCTGAAGATAGTTTGCTTTGGTATAGTTGTTTCTGTAAGTATCAGCAGAGATTGGGCTGATCAGGAAGAGATTGGTAGCCCATGATTGTCCGTTGAGTTATACAGATATGAGATAAGGAGTTTTGGAATTCGAAGTTGGAGACTTCATTGTTGTTGAGATTTCTCTGGTTAAGAGAACAGAAATTGGATAAGAATGGATGGCTAGTGCTGAGGCATTTGAAAATTTCTTATCTGTGCTCTGATATGATAAGATCTGTTGACTATAAGGTTGAATTGCCAGTTTGGGTAACTGGAATTCATTGTATTTCACGTATCTCTGAGGGAGTACGTGTATGATTCATTGTGGGTTGTTGAATCGGTAGTTCAGTTGGATTTGGAAGTTGTGCTAAGATTTGAGTATAGTCTGATGCTCTGTTCAGACTGATGGATCTAGAGAAGAGAGGAGCTCTGGATTTTGGTAGTATAGTTAGTTTGTTGGCTTCTGTAGAGCGAGTCTCCCGGTGATTTACACTTGGGAAACTCGAGATAGTATTAGAAGGATTTATTCTGATTTGTGTCAGGATAATTAGTTAAGTTTGTTTGTTAATTGATTGCTATGGTTGTTAGTAATTGGTTGATAAGTATGTTAGCTGTGTGAAATTGGAATCTTTGCTGGGTTATTAAATTACCTTTGCTTTTAAATTTCGGGGACGAAATTCTTTTAAGGGGAGAGGATTGTAACGACCCGGAATTTTGGGCAATATCGATTTAATAATCTGTATAATAATTTAATTGATTTAATGATTTTCTTTGTAATTTTAATTTAAATTGGTGAAATTAATTTTATTAAGAATAACAAATATTTAATCTAGTAAGTGTGATCAATATCTTTTAACAATTTAAAAATTGGTAAGAATTGTTTTTCAAAAGCTAATAAATTTTATTCTATTTATAATATATATGTTTGATATATATATTGTGAATAGGAGATCTTTTGTTTCAAATTAAGATGCATTTTCAAATTGTAATATATATGTATGTATATGTTATAATTTGAGTTGTTTTGAAATTGAATTTAAATCTATTAATAATTTGAATATGTATGAAATTATAATTTAAAGCTTTGTTTTGTTTTCTCTTAAAAGTTTGAATTTAAAATGGTTATAAGTACATACATAAATGTTTTAAATTTTAAAAATACATATATCATACATTTATTTGTTTTAGAAACATAAGATATGTATAAAACCAGTGTTTATAAAATATCTTTAACACTTGTATATTTATCTAAATTCAAAAGTTTATTAACATTATAAATACAAATATTCATATTACATAGATATAAGATATAAATATTATTTTTATAAGGTTTTAAAAGCAATTTTGCAAAGGTCTTTAACACATGTAAAGTAATTAAGTAAATTAAATGACAAATGTAAGTAAATTAGGATATAAGTGACAAGTGTCTTTAATTTTAAATTTAATTTCTTTAATTTTTATTAACATAATTCATTTAAAACTTTTAGAGAAATTTGTTTTTCCTCTTTCAATTTCCAAACCTTCACCCTCTTCTCATTTCTATTCTTTTCCCTTTCTTCATTCTTTAAAAAAAAAATGGCAGACCAAAAACCATTTATTTTCAAAACCTAAAATTTTTCTCAAACCCTAAAACTAAAATCAAACCTGCAACCCAAAATCAAATTTGAAGTAAAACTAAATCTACAAAGAGCATATAAAAAACTGCAAGTTTCAACTTTTAAATTCAATTGGAGAAATGCAGTAGAGTTTCTCAACAATCAAACCTGCAACATAAAATCAACTGCAATTCAAATGGAGTTCATCAGCAAGATTCAATCTTTTAAACAACAAATTTGATGCATGCAAAGGGATTTTCAGCAAAGCAAAACCAAAGTCATTTTCCAGATTTAAAGTTATTCAAGCCTGGAAGTAATAATCTACCCTGCAGATAAAAAGGTGAGTAAACAAATTTTTCAAAAACAGTTTGATATGGTTTCATTGCCATGCATGTGATGACATTTACTTATATCAAAATTCTTTTGCTTGAATCTTAATGAATAGATATGAATGTGTACTGAGCTTGCCTGTTTACTTACATTCAAACTGTTCTCTGTTGGTTACAGTGAATAATTTGCTAAAAATTTCAATATCTACAATTATAATCCATAGTAGGCTTAAGCATTTGAAGGAAAACTGTTTGTAATTGTATATTGTAGGTTATAAAATAGGTTCACGATTTTTAAATACAACAAGTCCTGTTTAAAATAAAATTTACAGTGAAAAATCAAATTTGGGTTAAAAACCGATTATGGCAATTTGTAGTTTGAATTATACATCTAGATTAATGATAAGAAATGATGAATTTAGATGTGAAATTTGGAATTTTTAGTTAGGTAATTTGTGCGAAATTGGGTTTAGTTTGAAAATGTGATTTTGATGAATTACTAATTATCTATACAATATTATGATCTGAAATTTTAATCGCAGCTTGTTTGTGGATCATAGATTATAGGAAAAACGTTTAGGAATTTTTCCATTTTGTAAATTCTCGAATTTGAGTAAAGTAGGGTTTTTACTGGTAATGGTTCGGCTTGAACTGTCTTGGGATTTTCGTCGCAAGTGATTGATTGTAGGCATGCGCATATGGAGGAAAATGGAGTTCATGTAGTGGCGTTTCTGAGGTGAGGATGGCGAGGGTTGATTGTCGTCGTAGCATCGGCGTTTGGGTGATTTTATGGCCGCGTTGGGTCGCGTTGTTCTTTGGTATTGATTCGAAATGGTGAAATTTCGAATCGTTTGCGTTTGGTTCGATCTGGGTATGGTTTGGAGCTTGCGAGGAGGGGAGTGATGATCGTCGTCGGTTGTGATGAGCGACGCTGGCTGGAGACCGTGGTGCAAGTGCACGAGTGTACACGCTGTACACTGGCTGATGGAATTTGGGGAAGAAGGACTTTAACTCGGGTGGTTTATCGTGTTAGGGTCGTGAATGACTCGAAGAAGATGGGGGGGGCAGTCGCTTCAGGGTTTACGCGAGTGTTGCCTGGATTTGACTCGGGTTTTAGGTGGACGCTTGAGATTGCTGATTGTATTTTGGGTTGGTGCTTGAATTGGTACCTGGGGATTGAATAAATCAAGTTAAGTTTCATGGATTGTAAATTGTAGTTTTAAAATAGGTGTTATTCAAACTCATAAAAATATTAATTAAATTTATTTGTAAATTTTAATGGTTTTAAAGGGGTAACATTTGAAAGCAATTAACCAATTTAATTCTAGTTTATAAGGAAGTGATTTAAATCAAAGTCTCAGGTTAAAGGTTTAAGTAATGATTTGGTAACTCAAGATTTCAAATCATTTTTGAAAATAAATAAGTTTAAATTGAATAATTAAATTATTTTGAAATTTTAAATTTGATTTCTTAATAAACTTATTTACAAATAAGATTATTATTTTGATTTTGAAAACAAATTGGATAAATTTGTTTTAAGTTAGTGAAATTTAATTTAAGTTCAACTTAAGAATAATGATTTAAAACTAAGTTTCCAATTTATATTGAAAATGAATAAGTTTGAATTAGATGTTTAACGGGTTTAAATTTTAGATTAGATTTCTAAATGTCTTATATCCAAATAAGGATATTGTTATAATTTTGGGAAAACCAATACAAATTTGTTTAAGTTATTAAAATTTTATTTAATCAAATAATTTAGTTATGAAGATGAATAGGGTTAATTTATTAATTTGAGAATACTTGATTTGGATATGATTTGTAATTAAGTAAAGAATTAATTAAGATAAATGCTTTATTAATTAAGGATTTTGAAATATAAGATGTTAATTAATTGTTTAATTAATTTTAAATAATTAGTTAATTGTTTATTTAATTTTAAATAATCACTTAATTATGGATTAATTAAGTGTGATTACTTAACGAAGTAATCAATGGTTAATTTTTGAATGTGATTAGTATGTTAATTACTTAGGTAAGTAATTAGGGAAGTTACTCATGGGAGTAATTCATGAAAGTGATTAATAGAATCACTTAATGTTATCAATTAAGGGATTGATTAACTTAACTGTTTTGAAGATAATTAATTATGGAATAATTAATTAGTTAATGAATGAATTAAGAATTATTTAATAATGGAATTAATTATTGTTAAGGAAGTAATTAAGATTTATTAAAGGAGGTAATTAGTTATAATTATTTGTTAAGTAACTAAGAGTTAATTACTTAATTATTTAGTTAATTAATCAATGTGATTAATTAATTAATTTAATTTAAGATTAATTACTAAGTATAATTAATTAAAATTGTAATTAATTAATAAAGTAATTAATTAAGGATTTTATTTATTAATTTAATTGTTTAATAATTACTTAATGAAGTAATTAAGATTTGTTAATTTAAGTAATTAATCAAAGGGTTAATATAATTAATTAGGAAGTTAGCTAATCAAGATAAGTAATTACAATTGTTAATTATTGTTTATGATTAATGAGATGATTAATTACAAGTTAATTATTTAATTAATTAAAGGATTATTAATTAATAAAGATTATTAATTAATATAATTAATGAAGTAATTAATTTAAGTAATTAATTTAAATATGATTAATTTATTGTTATTAATTAAGGATTAATGTAATTAATTATAGTTAATTAATTAATGAAGGATCATTAATTATTGTAATTAATGATAGTAATTAAAGGTTAATTACTGAATATGGTTAAGATTAATTACTTGAAGGTAATTAAGGATAATTAATCGAGGAAGATTAATTAAGGAAGATCATTAAGAGATGATTAATGAATTTGATTTGTAATAAATCAATGAAGCAGGAGTTAGGATAATCCAAGTGATTAAAGAATAGTATTTAATTTAATTAGAAATTAATTAAATTAATTAAGAGTTAATCAATTCTGCTATGGATGATTGATTAATATTGAATAGTTGATATTGAGTGATTGATATTGGATGTTGAATGATATTGGATGATTGATATTGAGTGGTTGGTTGATATTGGATGATTCGGATATCTATGTTGTGATATGATGCTTTGAGAGGTGAATGGTTTATGTGAATTATCTATTGTGATAATGTAATTCATCTATCTGTTTATATCATCCTGAATAAGTTAAACTGTTTAACCCTTAAGTACAACTTGGACATTAAAATGGCGTTTGGTTTCGATGAGACCGGGATCGGGTTTCCATATTTGGAATCCGAAAACCACATCGATTCCAATTAAACGTTAGGTCGTTAATCCAAGTGGAGCAAGTGAAGACTCGAGGTGTAAGGGCTATACGTCAGTATAACTCTGTGGGTGATTCCATAATGAGTTTGACGGAATAGTACTTATAGATTCGAGATGGAGATTTAGAGTGCAAGGGCTATGGTCGTTGACTCTGAGGGTGATTCCAAAATGAGTGCAACGAGATAGTGCCTTCGGTTTCGTTCGAACCCGGAACGAACTTGTATGGATTGAATACTTTCAGCACATCGTTAGGCGGACGATGAGCATTCTAAGAGATGTGTCCTATAAAGGTAATCGCAGCCTCAAGCCTCATCAACCGGGAATGGCTAAAACAGGGGAGGTGCAGCAAGGCTTCGTGGGTAGCTCCCACTAGAGAGCAAGATTTACTCTTGTCTAGAAGTCCCTTTTTATTCGGCTGTGTGGGGCGGTTGAATTCCAGACAACCGCCGGGGTTGTCTTGTTCGGGACTGTTCAGTAAGGAATGGTCCCGGCCTTGTGTTGCAGGGGAGTGGGAGTACTCCTCGGTACAGTGATCTAGGCCACGTACTGTGACGGGCGGTACCCCAGTAGCCCTGCCATTAATGGAAACCCATTTTCCCTACGAGACCCTACGGTTTTGTTTGTATTACCCACTTTTGTGGCTAGTAGCTGGAATTTAATGAATGTAACAATTTCGGCTATTTCATATTTACTTGAAAACCCTAGACACTATTATAATATCTCTGGATTTCCTATCAAATGTTTTGGTTAGCGTAAGGTAAAAACTTTTCCATGTTTATGTGTGGGAAGTCTTACGTGATACCTTTTCTTTCAAAGGTTTCTCTAAAGTTAAGCAATCATAAACCGTTTACTCACACCAGACCCCTGTCTGACCCGAGTGTTTATTTTCTGTTTTATTAAACTCTTGGGTACTCATATTATGTATGAGTAGTCAAGTGATTCAGGTTTGCTTGACGAATTCTGGAGGATTAATGGAGCAGGAGGCTTCCACGTGTAGATATATATTGATTCCGCTGTGTGTTTGGTATCTGTTTCTTCTGTTGTACTCGAGTTGTATGAATTGGACAGATGGTTATAACTGTCTAATGTGTGTTGTAAGATGTGTACTCTGATGTATTATGATACTATGTATTAATTTACTTGATATATTTTATTTTATTCGTTCCGCTGCGAGTTCTCTGATGTTGTTGTCTTTCTTCTTTCTCTTTCTTTTCTTCTTCTATCCCTTTCTTTCTTCACTAGTGATGCGATTTCCTGGGAATAGGAAGTCGGGTCGCTATAGTCGGTATCAGAGCATTAGGCTGAGCGAATACCTAAGCTCTGAAGTGTGTCTTTCTTTAGGGAGCGTTAGGTTGAGTGAATACCTAGGCTCTGTAGTGGTGTCTTCCTTGAGAGAGCGTACTTGTAATTTTTATATATAACTATATATATATATATATATATATATAAATTTATATCTACCTGATTCTGTTGGATTATCTGTTCGGATTTTCCAACATAAGTTTTAGAGGTAGATGGAGTAGTGGTTTGTGTGTAACACGATTACCACTGATGGAAGAGGTCCATATGTTGAGGTTTGAAGTATTTGTCGAGACTGTAGACCTAATACCGTCTCAAGTGAGATTTGTTATTTGGAGTAAGGATTTCTCTGATATCCGAAGGAAATCTTTTTAAAGATTCGGAATTTATCTTTGAAGAATAAGTTTGGATTTAGCTCGGGTGAGCCAATTTTTCTTGACTTTGGATTTGATGGAAGTGCAGAAGTAAGTAATGATATCTTGGTAACTGCGTGATGAGATGCAGTATCCATTGAATTTAGAAGCAGCAGTGTAGCTTGTTTCTTCGATGGTTCAGGAATCTTGTGGTTCTTCTTTTAGCAGTCCGAGCAGATGGTGAATGTTTTCTTGAAGAGTTAATCTTATTTGGAAAAGCTTAAAGCTGTTCTAATTGGTAAAGAGAGGACAGTTTCTTTGGAATTCCAATTAGGTTGGATCGCAAAAGTGACTTGCGATTGGTTTGGAATTTTCTTGAGCATTCTTTTGTTTGAGACTAAGGATTCTCATAAGGAAGTAGGAGCTGCTGGAGTAATCAGAAGGTTGTCTGTATCTGGAGTTGAGTTCCATATTGTTTTGGTTCCAGAAGCGATTTTGAGTGGTTAGCCTAGTAGGAAGATTGGTGTAGCAGCTCAGGAATTTTAGGAATTTGGATTTGGTTAGATCTTGTTTTTGAATTGGATTCTGTAGTAAGGTTGTGTGACTGAGTCATATGAGTTACTCAGATTTTATGGATTTGATGAACAAAGTTTCCAGATATATTGGATAAGTTGTACTCATGTTCATCAACGGTATTCTCATCTATTTCATTATCAGAGTTATGCAGCGGAAGCGAGATAGCAGCTGTACAAGGAAGGAAACACGTTCTGGTTGTTATTGCTTGAATAGTAAAGTTTGTGTTCTAGATTTCGACGGATTTTGGAAGACTTTTCCGTTGAATAGGATCCTGAAGATAGTTTGCTTTGGTATAGTTGTTTCTGTAAGTATCAGCAGAGATTGGGCTGATCAGGAAGAGATTGGTAGCCCATGATTGTCCATTGAGTTATACAGATATGAGATAAGGAGTTTTGGAATTCGAAGTTGGAGACTTCATTGTTGTTGAGATTTCTCTGGTTAAGAGAACAGAAATTGGATAAGAATGGATGGCTAGTGCTGAGGCATTTGAAAATTTCTTATCTGTGCTCTGATATGATAAGATCTGTTGACTATAAGGTTGAATTGCCAGTTTGGGTAACTGGAATTCATTGTATTTCACGTATCTCTGAGGGAGTACGTGTATGATTCATTGTGGGTTGTTGAATCGGTAGTTCAGTTGGATTTGGAAGTTGTGCTAAGATTTGAGTATAGTCTGATGCTCTGTTCAGACTGATGGATCTAGAGAAGAGAGGAGCACTGGATTTTGGTAGTATAGTTAGTTTGTTGGCTTCTGTAGAGCGAGTCTCCCGGTGATTTACACTTGGGAAACTCGAGATAGTATTAGAAGGATTTATTCTGATTTGTGTCAGGATAATTAGTTAAGTTTGTTTGTTAATCGATTGCTATGGTTGTTAGTAAATGGTTGATAAGTATGTTAGCTGTGTGAAATTGGAATCTTTGTTGGGTTATTAAATTACCTTTGCTTTTAAATTTCGGGGACGAAATTCTTTTAAGGGGAGAGGATTGTAATGACCCGGAATTTTGGGCAATATCGATTTAATAATCTGTATAATAATTTAATTGATTTAATGATTTTCTTTGTAATTTTAATTTAAATTGGTGGAATTAATTTTATTAAGAATAACAAATATTTAATCTAGTAAGTGTGATCAATATCTTTTAACAATTTAAAATTGGTTAGAATTGTTTTTCAAAAGCTAATAAATTTTATTCTATTTATAATATATATGTTTGATATATATATTGTGAATAGGAGATCTTTTGTTTCAAATTTAAGATGCATTTTCAAATTGTAATATATATGTATGTATATGTTATAATTTGAGTTGTTGTGAAATTGAATTTAAATCTATTAATAATTTGAATATGTATGAAATTATAATTTAAAGCTTTGTTTTGTTTTCGCTTAAAAGTTTGAATTTAAAATGGTTATAAGTATATACATAAATGTTTTAAATTTTAAAAATACATATATCATACATTTATTTGTTTTAGAAGCATAAGCTATGTATAAAACCAATGTTTATAAAATATCTTTAACACTTGTATATTTATCTAAATTCAAAAGTTTATTAACATTATAAATACAAATATTCATATTACATAGATATAAGATATTAATATTATTTTTATGAGGTTTTAAAAGCAATTTTGCAAAGGTCTTTAACACATGTAAAGTAATTAAGTAAATTAAATGACAAATGTAAGTAAATTAGGATATAAGTGACAAGTGTCTTTAATTTTAAATTTAATTTCTTCAATTTTTATTAACATAATTCATTTAAAACTTTTAGAGAAATTTGTTTTTCCTCTTTCAATTTCCAAACCTTCACCCTCTTCTCATTTCTA
This sequence comes from Allium cepa, assembly GCA_030765085.1. Taxonomy (NCBI): domain Eukaryota; kingdom Viridiplantae; phylum Streptophyta; class Magnoliopsida; order Asparagales; family Amaryllidaceae; genus Allium; species Allium cepa. The sequence continues at coordinate 432,033,521 of CM060941.1, forward strand.
TTCTTTTCCCTTTCTTCATTCTTTTAAAAAAAATGGCAGACCAAAAACCATTTATTTTCAAAACCTAAAATTTTTCTCAAACCCTGAAACTAAAATCAAACCTGCAACCCAAAATCAAATTTGAAGTAAAACTAAATCTACAAAGAGCAGATCAAAAACTGCAAGTTTCAACTTTTAAATTCAATTGGAGAAATGCAGTAGAGTTTCTCAACAATCAAAGCTGCAACATAAAATCAACTGCAATTCAAATGGAGTTCATCAGCAAGATTCAATCTTTTAAACAACAAATTTGATGCATGCAAAGGGATTTTCAGCAAAGCAAAACCAAAGTCATTTTCCAGATTTAAAGTTATTCAAGCCTGGAAGTAATAATCTACCCTGCAGATAAAAAGGTAAGTAAACAAATTTTTCAAAAACAGTTTGATATGGTTTCATTGCATGCATGTGATGACATTTACTTATATCAAAATTCTTTTGCTTGAATCTTAATGAATTGATATGAATGTGTACTGAGCTTGCCTGTTTACTTACATTCAAACTGTTCTCTATTGGTTACAGTGAATAATTTGCTAAAAATTTCAATATCTACAATTATAATCCATATTAGGCTTAAGCATTTGAAGGAAAACTGTTTGTAATTGTATATTGTAGGTTATAAAATAGGTTCAGGATTTTTAAATACAACAAGTCCTGTTTAAAATAAAATTTACAGTGAAAAATCAAATTTGGGTTAAAAACCGATTATGGCAATTTGTAGTTTGAATTATACATCTAGATTAATGATAAGAAATGATGAATTTAGATGTGAAATTTGGAATTTTTAGTTAGGTAATTTGTGCGAAATTGGGTTTAGTTTGAAAATGTGATTTTGATGAATTACTAATTATCTATACAATATTATGATCTGAAATTTTAATCGCAGCTTGTTTGTGGATCATAGATTATAGGAAAAATGTTTAGGAATTTTTCCATTTTGTAAATTTCTCGAATTTGAGTAAAGTAGGGTTTTTACTGGTAATGGTTCGGCTTGAACTGTCTTGGGATTTTCGTCGCAAGTGATTAATGTAATTAATTATAGTTAATTAATTAATGAAGGATCATTAATTATTGTAATTAATGATAGTAATTAAAGGTTAATTACTGAATATGGTTAAGATTAATTACTTGAAGGTAATTAAGGATAATTAATCGAGGAAGATTAATTAAGGAAGATCATTAAGAGATGATTAATGAATTTGATTTGTAATAAATCAATGAAGCAGGAGTTAGGATAATCCAAGTGATTAAAGAATAGTATTTAATTTAATTAGAAATTAATTAAATTAATTAAGAGTTAATCAATTCTGCTATGGATGATTGATTAATATTGAATGGTTGATATTGAGTGATTGATATTGGATGTTGAATGATATTGGATGATTGATATTGAGTGGTTGGTTGATATTGGATGATTTGGATATCTATGTTGTGATATAATGCTTTGAGAGGTGAATGGTTTATATGAATTATCTATTGTGATAATGTAATTCATCTATCTGTTTATATCATCCTGAATAAGTTAAACTGTTTAACCCTTAAGTACAACTTGGACATTAAAATGGCGTTTGGTTTCGATGAGACCGGGATCGGGTTTCCATATTTGGAATCCGAAAACCACATCGATTCCAATTAAACGTTAGGTCGTTAATCCAAGTGGAGCAAGTGAAGACTCGAGGTGTAAGGGCTATACGTTAGTATAACTCTGTGGGTGATTCCGTAATGAGTTTGATGGAATAGTACTTATAGATTCGAGATGGAGATTTAGAGTGCAAGGGCTATGGTCGTTGACTCTGAGGGTGATTCCAAAATGAGTGCAACGAGATAGTGCCTTCGGTTTCGTTCGAACCCGGAACGAACTTGTATGGATTGAATGCTTTCAGCACATCGTTAGGCGGACGATGAGCATTCTAAGAGATGTGTCCTATAAAGGTAATCGCAGCCTCAAGCCTCATCAACCGGGAATGGCTAAAACAGGGGAGGTGCAGCAAGGCTTCGTGGGTAGCTCCCACTAGAGAGCAAGATTTACTCCTGTCTAGAAGTCCCTTTTTATTCGGCTGTGTGGGGCGGTTGAATTCCGGACAACCGCCGGGGTTGTCTTGTTCGGGACTGTTCAGTAAGGAATGGTCCCGGCCTTGTGTTGCAGGGGAGTGGGAGTACTCCTCGGTACGGTGATCTAGGCCACGTACTGTGACGGGCGATACCCCAGTAGCCCTGCCATTGATGGAAACCCATTTTCCCTACGAGACCCTACGGTTTTGTTTGTATTACCCACTTTTGTGGCTAGTAGCTGGAATTTAATGAATGTAACAATTTCGGTTATTTCATATTTACTTGAAAACCCTAGACACTATTATAATATCACTGGATTTCCTATCAAATGTTTTGGTTAGCGTAAGGTAAAAACTTTTCCATGTTTATGTGTGGGAAGTCTTACGTGATACCTTTTCTTTCAAAGGTTTTTCTAAAGTTAAGCAATCTTAAACCGTTTACTCACACCAGACCCCTGTCTGACCCGAGTGTTTATTTTCTGTTTTATTAAACTCTTGGGTACTCATATTATGTATGAGTAGTCAAGTGATTCAGGTTTGCTTGACGAATTCTGGAGGAGTAATGGAGCAGGAGGCTTCCACGTGTAGATATATATTGATTCCGCTGTGTGTTTGGTATCTGTTTCTTCTGTTGTACTCGAGCTGTATGAATTGGACAGATGGTTATAACTGTCTAATGTGTGTTGTAAGATGTGTACTCTGATGTATTATGATACTATGTATTAATTTACTTGATATATTATATTTTATTCGTTCCGCTGTGAGTTCTCTGATGTTGTTGTATTTCTTCTTTCTCTTTCTTTTCTTCTTCTATCCCTTTCTTTCTTCACTAGTGATGCGATTTCCTGGGAATAGGAAGTCGGGTCGCTACAGTTTATCCATAAAATTTTCGAAAGCATCACAGCCTTTTTAGGGACCAATCTGATTTTACAAGATATGGGATTAATAAGAAATTGTTCAACACGCAGATGAGTAAAGGCAGTCATGTTTAGCATTTCATCTTAACAATAAATGGCTATATTGATAGAATTTTTGAGTTGAATGTTAAGATATTAAATGAACTTTAAGTGGATTTAATCATTGGCTCATTGACTCTATAGTTTGAGCCATTCATATTGAATTACAATATGAACTAGTTGAGTGTAAGCCTTGTTGAGCTACTAAATATGTTGAGTTCAACCAAGGGATCGTTTAAGTATCAAAACACGATGTTAACTGTAAAGGGTGCAACATCATCTTCGAATTGTTCGAAGAAGCACAAGCGTGGTTTTGAAAAATGTAAGAAAGATGCCCCTATAGACTAAGGCGGGTGCCACCATTATTATAAGAAGGGGCATTAGAAATGCAATTGTTCGAACTATTTAAAGATGGTCAAAGAAAGGAAGAAGGAATCTGGTTCCTCCGCTCCTAAAGGTACGTTTATGATTCAAAACAGTTTTGCAATCAATAAATTTTCTTGGGTTTTAGATACTGGATTTGAGACTTATATCTATTATTCGTTACAAGGACTTAGTGGAGGTGGACATATGGAAAAAGGTGAAATGAAGCTTCATGTTGCTATTGGATGTATTATAGATGCAATTGTAGTTGGAGATATCACTTGATTTTCCCTAGTTGATTTGCTTTAGTTCTTAATAATTGCTATAATGTCAAAAACTTTAGTTGTAGTATCACATTTACTTCTAGACTGTTTGAGATAGGTTTTCGATTTTATTATCATAATAGTATTATGATATTGTGTTTGATGGAAATAACATCTACGATGGTGTTTTGGATAATGACATTTATGTACTTAACTTTGATCATAATTGTGTAGTTAATAAATATTTTGTTAACATTAATAATAGTTAATTATGGCATTAGGCCTAGTGAAGAAAGACTATATAAACTAAAAACTGAATGTTTTCTACTGTCATTAGTTATGAATCATATGGCACTTGTAAGTCAAGTCATAAAGGGAATATTACCGAGCACTCCTTCAGTGGAAGCAACTAAAGAGTTGATGAAGTACCGAGCCTCGTACATACTAATGTATATGGCCTATTGCCTATGGTAACCAAGGATAACTCAAATTACTTCATAACTTTTACGGATGATTTCTGGAGACTAGGATATATAAATCTTATGAAGAATAAATCCAATGTCTGTGAGAAACCTAAAGAGTATAAACACAAGATCGAAAATTAGATGAACCATGAAATCAAAATACTTCGATCAGATCAAGGATATGAGTAGATTGGACAAGATCTCCAACAATACTTAAAAGAAAATGAGACTTAGGTAACTCCACCCGATACATAGCAGTGCAATAGTGTTTGGAAAAGCAAAAAATCAAACCCTATTATATATGGTTTGTTCCATGATATGTAAGGCCGAGTTACCTCTTTTTTGCTAGGGATAAGCATTGGAAACCACAACATATATTGAATTTGATACTCACTAAATCTATGCCTAAGACACCATATGAGATGTGGTATGGTATGGAACTCTACCTTAAGTATATGAAGGTGTGAGGTTGTTTAGCCTATGTTAAGAATGTTGGCCCCACTAAACTTGAGCCAAGAACGGCTTTATTTAAATTTGTAGGATATCCTAAAAAATCTATGGGATATATTTTCTATAACACTAAGGAACAAATGATTACCGTTTATCAATACGCTGTATTTTTGGAAAGAGAATTTCTATCAAAATAAATTAACAATGAAGTTTTAGACATGGAAGAGATCCAAGAAGTTAACACACATCCTAAACCAGTTGAAGAATCAAATTTGCCATTGTATGAAAACACGCACCCTATTAAAAGGTACAAAAAGGAATCTTGTGCACTAAAGAGATGCCATGGTTTTCTTGTGGATGGAGAGAAAGAGGATTGTTGTTTAGGGACAATACACCCTTCACATTATGAAACGCGGTACAGAATAAAGACTTTGCACAGTGGCTTGAATCTATGAAATCCAAAATGGGTTCCATGTGTGAAAACAAATTTGTACTTTGGATGACATACCATAAGGGATAAAATGCATTAGCAACAAATGGATTTTAAGGCCAAATCCAAATTTAGATGGAGGAAGAGACCTATAAAACAAGACTAGTCACGAAAGATTTCCATCAAATTTAAGGCATTGATTATGAAAAAACGTCTTTGCCCATAGCAATGATTAAGTCCATACAGACCATTCTTGCTATAGTCATGCTCTATGACTATGAGAATTAGAAAATAAATGAAATTTCTAAATGGCCGTTTAGAGGAGACTATTCACACGTCGCAACCTGAGCGTTTCAAGGTCAGTGGGAGCTTGGATATAGCATGCAAATTATTAAAATTAATGTATGCTCTTATGATTTAAGGAGTAGAAATGAGTGCTTTGATAAAGTAATTAAATAGTTTGTTTTTATCAGAACACAGGTGAAGCGTGCATATGTTGGAAAGAACAAGGAAGCGTTATCATATTCTTAATCTTGTATATTGATTATTTGCTTCTGATTGGCAATGACATTGCATTCTTGCTATTGGTGAAAGCATGGTTTTCCAAGAATTTTTCCATAAAGGATATAGGAGAAGTAACATATATACTTGGTATTTGGATTTATAGAAGTAAATCCAAAAGATTGTTGGGATTGTCAAAATCTCTATACATAGATACCATTAGTTTAATATGGAGAACTCTAAATATAGAAATATTTCAACATGGTCTAGACTCATCCTATTTAAAAGGATGTTCGTCATACTAATGATGAAAAAGAGGGTATAAAGAGGATATTGTACGCCTCCGCAATTGGTTTCATCATTTACGCTATGTTATGTTGTAACAACCCATAAATTTTTGTAATATTTTGATTGAAATTTATTTGAAACTTTGATTTAAATTATATTAATTTGATAAATTTGGAATTTTAAATTTTACTTTTGGGATTCGATGCCAAATGTCCTTCCAAATTTAATAAAATAAAGATTTTTATGAAAATTTAAATTTTGGTCAACTTTGACCAAAGTTCGACTTCCTGTTGAAAATTTGAAATTTGAAATTTGAAATTTTATTGTTTTTTATGAAGTTTGATTTGATTTTAACCTTTTCTCTGCTTTTCGTTTCGTAAAATTCTGATTTCTACTTCTCAAAATTTTCTGTTTTCAACGTATTACACGCAGTTATTTCCATGTTTTATTCTTCTATTTGTTAGTGGGCTTAGGCAATTGGGTTAGGAGGTAAATGGTCGCCTAAATAGTCAGTGCAATTGAAAAGGCATCGGTTGAGAAACAAAGTACGTACAAAATTATTTTCTACCTTCTCTGTTCTCATTCTCATCTCCTACTCAGAAACAAATTACAGTAAGTCTCCTCTTCTCCTTCTCAAAATTTTATATTTTTCTCTAAAATTTTCCTCCTTCCTCCTTCAAATTTTCGGCCATCACCTTCACCCCTTGTCTTCTCTCCATAGCCATGACCAAATCCTTTAATTTATGCTGAGGCCGAACATCTGTTCTTCCCAAACCCTAGTCAATTGCATCCCCTTCCAAAACCCTAGCTGAACCACACCCCACCAAACCCTAGCCGTGACCACCTCTTGCCTTGGCTCCAAAAACCTAGCCGAACCACTACATCTCCTTCCCCTTATTATTGCCTTGGCCGTGACCACTATTCCTTCCCAAACCATAACCCTAGCCTTGACTTGACCCAAAACCACATCATGGCCGAACCCAATCCTAGTCAATTGCTAAACCCTAGCCTTGCTTTGACCCAAACCCCATCATGGCCGAGCCTTGTAGCCATATCCCAAGCCCATAGGCCGAACCCCTTCATCCCAAACGTGGCCGAACCAATTAAATTTGTCTAGGCCGAGCCAAACCCCATGTAGCCGAGCCTATTTGCCTTTAGGATAGCCCTTTTCATGTGTTCAAATATATTAAAAAGGGGGAAGAAAATTTTATGCTTTTATTTTATCTATGTTAATTTATTTATTTACATATGTATTTATTTATTTTATAAGCTTTGGATTCAGATTCTCCTCCCACTCAAGCTTGTTCGTCATTGTCGTGCTTATTCATAGTTGATATGTTGGTTTGGAATCATTTTCTCTAGCTAAAGAAGGTGAGTAATCATGCTTGACTACATACTTAGATTTTTGTGAATTGATGTCATTTGAATTGTATTGATATGTATATGCAAGTTAGTAATTTCATATATGATTATGTGATGTTATTCCACCTTGTGTTATACATGTTATGATCATATGTTATTATTGTTGTTCTATTTATTTCATGTTCTTTTCTCAACTACAAGTTCCTTCACTATGGGTTGAAATGATACATACCCGAACAGTCTTTAGATTAAGGAAAAGTTATTATAGGCTGAAATTATAAGCATGGGCAATTTTTATTTGACTTGGGATTACGGGTTTGAAATGTTATAAACCCAAAAATTGAATAAATTTGGATTGAAATGATACATATCCGTAATTACTTGACCATAGGTTAGAAAATCTTATACAATCTCCATGGTTGGTTTTAAAATAATTTTCCAAAAATTATTAAATATTTTGGATTTTTAATACACGAATTTCAACTAAAATTAAATTTAAGATTTTTATGAAATTTTATATATTTATTTACATGTGTTAAAATTTTGTAAGAAAACAAATGGTTGAAAATGTAATATTTGGAATTTAATCTATAAAATAAAAGTTAACTGAAATTTAATAATTCAATTCGACTTAATAATGGTATTTTATTCTAACCTAGTAATGTAACTTTTAATTAATGTGATGGTATATTTTAAATGATTGATAAAACAAATGTTCTTTACTGTAATATTAAAATGTAAGTTAATAATGTACTTTTAACATGTAAGTTTTAATTAATGTAAGGGTATATTCTAAATGGTAGAACAATAAACGTTCTTTACTGTAATAATAAAATGTAAGTTAATAATATACGTTTAACTTATTATATGAAATTTCAGCTTTGAATTGGATACTGTAGTAATAAATTTTTTTTAACCAAAATCATAGTTTATTTAATATCCAAATGAATAATTTAGTGTAATAAATTGAAATTATAAAATAACCGTGTTAAAATTGTAAGTATATATATATTTTGATTATATAAAATGTCAAAGTGGAAAGTATTACATTCCAGAATGCTTTGATTTCTTAAGTATTACATTCCAATAATGCTATGATTTCTTAAGTATTATATTCCTAAAATGCTATGATTTCCTAAGTATTACTTTTCCAAAATGTTGTGATGACTTAAGGTTATGTTTCGAAATGCTAGTATATATAAAATGTAATGTTTTCGAATTGCTGTGATTATAAAGGTTACATTTTTAAAGTGTTATGGTTTCTAAATTATTATGATAAATCTTGAAAGTGTTACAACTTTGGAAACGAATATTATTTTAAAAGAATAATGATATTGGATTTATATGGTTTTGAAATGAATAGGTTTGACATAAAATATATACCATTTGAAATGAAATAACCATGGGTTATAATAACGTTTGGTTGTTAAAGAGACCGAGATCGGTAATTGTCATGCTCTCTGTCAATACCGAAAACCACTTTTACAACTGTGTACGCGGTTTAGATTCCAGAATGAAGTAGGTTGGTGATGTCATTCTATTTGAGGTATATACGTGGACCTGACTCCCGTGAGTTAGCTTAAGGTGGCTAAAACAGGAGCAATCGATGGGCCAAGTGAGGTAGCTCCTGCGATCGGAACATTTTTCGATTTCCATTCTATTACTTTGTGATTAATTTGGTGTGCACCTTTGATTTGGGAGTGTGGACCGAGGTGGACGGTAGTTACGGTTATGCATTACCACCAGTCCGGAAGTGTAATTGGTATATCTACACTGGCATTTCCTAGTTATGCCATGTCAACTACCTTATCGAGACTACTATGAGTTTGTTTTGTACCATACCTATGGAGTGCCCTCTGACGATGCCCGGTATGGGGGGATTACGATACTGCATAGACTATGGCAATATATAAAATGTGTTAAGGGGGATATGTGAAACGACCCGTAAATCTGTACCCCTTGAGTCAACACTATTCTACAACAATCAACTCAAGTTGCATAGAAATACGAACCATTTGGGTTAAAGAAGAAGAGGTAGAAGAAGAGAAAACAAAATCAACATCAAAATCTAACCATCGCAGCGGAATAAAATATAATAAATAGTAAATAATCTTTACTCAAAATCAAATGTATCTGTTTACATACATTACATTATCAGAGTACATCAGTCACAGCTCACAACAATAACATACAATGGATACACAACAACTCAACAGCGGAATAATATATATATACAAGTACGTGAGTACGTATCATCATCCAGCTCGTCTCCTGAGCTCCACTGCATCATATCCTGTATCCTATAATACACGGTCTGACCCGAGCATTACAATTAAATAATACCCGAGTCGGTCTGGATTACCAGCGTGAGAAAATCACACCCAATTGATTATTAAAGTTTCAAAAATCCTTTTAAAAACAAAAGCATCTCGTAAGACCACGCCACAAATAAACATGTCGGGTTTTTACCTTACGATAGCTAAAACAATTTTTATAGAAATCCTCTGATATTATAATAGGGTCTATATACAAATACTTATAAAATAGCCGAAATTGTTACATTCATTAAATTCCAGCTACTAGCCACAAAAGTGGGTAATACAAACAAAACTCGTACAAGGCTCGTAGGGCAAATGGATTTCCAACAATGACTTGGCACTGGGGTACCACCTGTCACAGTACGGGGCCTAGATCACCGTACCGAGGATTACTCCCTTCATCCCCTGCAACACAAGGCCGGAACCATTCCTTACTGAACAGTCCCGAACAAGATAAACCCCGTGGTTGGCGCGACCAACCACCCACTAAGCCGAAATATATAAGGGACATCTAGACAGGGGAATTATCTTGTCCTGCTTGGGCATGACCCACCTAACCTTGCTGCATATCCCCTGATTTTCAGTCATTCTCATTTGGTGAGGCTTGAGGCTAAACGTTACCTTTAGAACGTTTTCACTTAGAATGCTCATCGTCCACCTGACGATGTTTCGCAAGCATTCATCCATACGAGTCCGTCCCGGGTTCGAACGGAACCGAAGGCACTATTCCTACTACATCCATTTTGGAAATATCCTCAGGATTAGTAGCGACTAGCCCTTGCACTTCACTGCTCCATCTTCGACTCCGAACACGTTTTTCGCACGAAACGTACAAACCGGATCGAAGTGGTTTTCGAGAAATAAATCTCGATCCCGGTCTCTTCGAAACGATTAACGCATTTGTCCAATATTGATAGTCGGTTATTTAACTATCAATTATATTCACAAACAACCATCCAACAATAAATAATTTCCCAAATTATTTATTTATCTCAAAGATATCTTCATAAGATATATTTCTATTTTTCAATCCTTTGAAAACAGTTTCAAAACCATCTTTCTTTTCAGAATAAACTTTCCCAATATTTTCTATTTCTCCTGAAATCACCAAGCACAAAACTAGATTTTTAAAATAATTTAAAACACTTTGCTTTGAAATATACTTTTAAACATTTAAGTTAAACTACTTCAATATTTTGTAAAAATACATACTATATGAGTATTTAAAAATAAAGTTACTTAATATAATATAAAAATGAATTTTCACCTTTGAAAAAAAAATACTAGGTTACTTTTTAAGTAATTACTACTATAATAGATTTGAAAGAAATACTTACCTTTGAATTTAAATATTAGAAATAATAAATTTTCTAAAACTTTCTTTGTACAAAAATTTTAAAACCTTTAAATTTATTTAAGAATTTACTTTAAAAATGTACTTGGTTATCCAGAGAAAAATCCCAACTTCAATCACTTAAATCAATTTCCCAAATTGATTTCCAATTTATTCCCTTTAAATTTAGAATCTAGTAATTTTAGATCTCATTTCTTGATTTCAAATTTTTAGATTTCTCAATTACTTCTTCAGTCTTTTAAATAAATTTAAACTTTGAATTTTAAAATAATTCTTTATTTCTTTAATTGATATAACTTAAGTTTACAATTCATCAATTTCATTTTATTCAAAATTCCATTTTTCTTCATACTCGAAGTTATTTATTATTATTTTCATATTACTTCTATTTCTTTTCAATTCATTCTTAATTTATTCAAACTTTCTATAATTATTTCGCTTACAAATTTACTTCCTTTAATTTCTTTTCAACAATCCAATTCATATATTTTGGTAATTCATTATACCCAAATATCCAATCAAACCATAACATTCAATATTCCAATATAACTCATCATAGGATATCAAATAATCACAACAGAGAATATTTGATAATTTAAATAAATGTGAGTGGTCCAGTTGGATCCCTCCAACCTGTTTTCCCTGCATCCATAAATGTTAGCACAATATAATATTCCAATTCCAAAATATCATACTATATCACATCAATCAATTCATCCATTCAAACAATTATTTAAATTTAATCATTAAATTTAAATTTAACTGAGTGAGATTAACTCACCTTTTGCTTTTGTTTTGCGATCTACTTCAAAATTGCCTTTGATTTCCAGATGTTTGACCTTGAATAAACAATTATACGGTTTATTATTATTTGAACTAATCAAATGATTTATTATCCATTATATAATAAAAAAAAATTGTCAACCACTAAATTTATTTTAATCTAGAAATTGGGTTTGAACTAAATATATATATATATATATATATATATATATATATATATATATATATATATTTTCAAAATCTTTTATTCTATATATCTTTCAAATTCAAACATTTTAAAATTTCTGCTTACTTAAATCTTACATACTCTTCAGTTTAATACGATAAAACACTATAAAATTTCGTCTTGAAATTTTCTATCAAAACAAACCATTTCTGTTACAAATTCCACTATATATATATATTTGATTTCTACACATAAAAATCAAGATTTATTTGGAACCAACTATTTCTGCCTAAATCAAAAATATGATTATATATAAATCGAAAAAAAAGAATTATACCACACTGGACCGCCGAGCCACCCTCAGATTCAAACCCTAGCTTCATCCTCTCACGCAATCAAAACTGCGGCTACGAGCACCTGTCGCCATCACATCACTCTGGAACAAACGAAGACTGCCGCACCCCATCTCGAAGCATCGAACTCGACCCAACGATCTGTCTCTGCGTGCCATTCTCCTCACGAAACCCTAAACGCGAACTACAACCGCGCGCTTCGACCTGTCAACATCGACGCTGCCGCCAAACACGCTCCCAAAACCCCATGAAATCCATGCCCAAATTCGAGCTTCGACCCAGCCACCACTGACGAAAGCTACGTCCTCCCAGACTCGAGATCTCCACGTGCGTGATTCGCCGCACTCTCCCCCCCCCCATCACTCGCGATTAAAAATCAAGTCGAACCTGCCCCTTCCCCTGATTTGATTTCGAAATCCCCCATCGTTTTGTTTTTTTTTTAAATTGAGGAGCGGCCGGAAGTTATTGTGAAGGAGGGAGGAGGCAAATTATACTGGAGAGGGAAAAATAATAGGTTCGGCCATGATTATAATTTAAACGAATGTTTTAGAAGAAAGCTGGGTTGAAATTATTAAAGAAGGAAGCGTGATTAAAACGATAAAAGGGAAAATATCTCTGCGCGATCAGAAAATAGGGTGGCTGATGTACGATATAGGGTAGCTGTATATTGATTTTTATATAGTTAATATTATTAAATTTCAAAATATCTCGAATAACATAACTCGAAACCTCTATCTCCAAATCCGACCCGCCGACAGGCGTTTATAAGGCTTTACCCGTATTCCGAACACAATGGAACGTGTTTCGGAAGCTAATTTAATCGTATGTGGAAGTTAGCTTTATAAATCGATGTAAAATATTAAATTATAGATTTTAATTTCAACGCGTTTATATATCGTATGCTCACATAACAACTCCAATCACTATGAAAATTGAAATCCGATAATGATTCAATATTACGGATCCAATGGAACTGGTTTCGTCGAATTCCGAGACTGTGCCTCGGAAGGCTATTTTCAAATATCAATTTAAACGATATATTTTCACAACTGAACCAAACACTTCAAAAACCAATTTTAGCACTTTAACTATCTTCAGTATTATCGATATAAATTTTACGAGCCTTCAAATTATTTTTAACCGGCTTAAACCTCTAGATTCAACAATTTTCCCAACTTTAAATTATTTAATTCAATGGTTTAATTATCAAATAATTGGTGATATTTAAATTTGAGTTAAAATTTAACATTTAAATATTAAAAATCAATTGAATATTCCAATTTCAATTGCTCAAAAATTTCGGGTTGTCACAATATGAGTAATGCCTTAATGCTATTTTAATAGTTTATCTTACTGTATACATATTATAATAGCGTATTGTACTACATAGTAGATAGTTTAACGGATCCTTAAAGGATGAGCGATCCCAAGCATGCTTTAAGTTACTGAAGCATTTCTTTTACAGTTTACTTGAGTTGATTTACATTTTAAAAGTATGTATGTCCAGGCTCAAGTGTTTTGTGTTTTTCTTTACGCTCGGGTCAGCCTGAGCATCACAGCTTGGATTCATCTTTTGGAGCTAGAGATCTGCTGGAGATTTTGCTATCTATCTTTTATTTCTATTTCAGTTATTTCCATTGAGCCTTTTCTTATGTATTAATGAACTCATGTATTTGGATTTTCAGTTGTATTTGGTTTCGAACTCTTGTGTTCAGTATTTGTTTTGAGACTTTGTACCTAGTAGCTTCATGAGCTACTATATTTATTTATTCCGCTGCGAATTATTCTGATATTTTGTGTCTGTGATTTTGTGATTTATTTTATTTGCCCCAAAATTTATTAACAATCCGTTGTTTTGAATTATTCAAGTCCGACATGTGTGGTTTTATTGTCAATTTGAATGGTCCAAAATAGTGGGATGTTACATTTGTTATCAGAGCTTTGGTTTTAGGCAAACCGTAGCCTGCGAGGTAGAAAACTCATTACAGATAGGATAGATATTCCCTAGAATGAGTAAAATCAGTCGTAGAATCATTCCTTGTGAGAGAACGTATTTTTAAGTATAAAAGAGTTTTAAAAGATTTTTAAATGATTTAAAGGATTATTTTGGATATAAAAAATTTCTTGTTTTAAAATCTAAAATTTTTTCTTGGATTTTCCTTCTTTTCGAATCCACCTTATTTAGTAGAATTCTTTGATTAGGATTTCCATTCTAGTTGAATTTTACTTTTATCTTTTCCTATATCTTTGTCCTAAAATTCATTTTGAATTTCCAGGATGAATCGTAGGAGTGCCAAAGGTCGAGGTTGTGGATTGCCCCAGTTCCAAAACCCGTTGTACCCATTAGGTTCACCACCCTCTATAAGGAGTTCACTCAGCTTGGTGGTACCAAGTTTACTGGAGCAGAGAGCATCATAGAGGCTCAGTCGTGGCTGAGGAGTTTAGAGGGCATTTTATATGGTCTTGAGATTACCGACTCTCAGAAGCGTCAGTTAGCAGCTTGGTAGTTCCACGAGGCAGCCTAAGACTGGTGGGAGCCTATTATAGCCCACACTATAGAGGTGGACATTTCTTGGGAGCAGTTTAGGTATTATCTTGAGTTAGTTTTGAGTTTGTTCAGTTTTATCTTTGGAATCTTTTTTAAGTTTGGATATCCTATTTCAGGGATGCTTTTGTGGCAAAGTGGATGCCTGAAGCTGGGTAATCTCGGCTATACAGGGTGTTTATGGATCTTTAGTAGGGGAATATGTCATTTTATGAGTATGAGCGGAAGTTCAACGAACTTTACAGCTTTGATCCTAGCCTGATTGATACCCTTCTTAAGAAGAATGAGAAGTTTATAGCTAGAGCTCGCCCAGAGTTTTATGATCGTCTGATTTCTCATGTGCATAGCCCTTTTACTAGATTGATGGATATGGCCATTAGATTTGAGAACCCCACTTCTAAGGATTCTTCTGTTGCTCGTGCACCTTCACCTTAGACTTTTTCTAGTAACTTTAAGAAGAAAAAGCCTAATTTCCATCAGCAGAGGAAGAATTGGCATAAGACTCCAGGTTTGGGATCTTCTTCTCAGAGGCAGCCTATTGATCTTTCTTCCATCACTTGGTTCAAGTGTGACAAGAATGGACACTATGCCAGTAGTTTCCCTACTATAGTTGGAGCTTTTAATATTTGTTTACAAAAATATATAGTTCGATGAAAAACAGAAAATGTGACCGGAAACTATTTTTCAAATTTTCGAAGTTTCATCATATAAAGTGTTTGTAATGTACTTTACGCTTTTGTATATATATGCACACATATGATAAGTATATAATGTGGGATTAATAATATATATTAAGGTAAAAAACTTAATTAAGTTAAGATAATCATCGATATGACACATTGGCAACTAAAATATTAAAAACCATGGCATTAGAGACACGAAATGACATAATGGCAACCTCGGGTACTTATATTCATAAATGCATGTAGTGTTAAGAGGAGGCATTGATGCATGCGTGGGTGAGGTGGCGTGTACTAAGAGGAGGGTAAAGTACAAAGATATTTTGGTAATCTCACTTGTTTACATATTATAAAAACTATTTTTTTCAATTTTTTTTCTAGTTTCTCATTTTCTCTCTTCCATTTTCTAATTTTATAAGCTTTAAGGTAATTTTAATGGCTTCCTTAGAATTCTTAAGTTTTGTATTTTTGTAACAACCCGTAAATTTGCGATAATTTAATTGTTAATTTTTATTAAAATTTTGTTATCTAATATTGAAAAAACAGAAATTTGTGATTCATTAATGAAATAATAACTTAAATGAGTTGTAATAATGCTAATCGAAGTTAATAATTAACTATTTGAATAGAGTTACAATTAATGGAATTAATGTAAATATTATACTAGACTATAAATCGAATATAAGAAAACAAACGTAAATATTGAATTAATTAATGAATTAATATATATAGAATGGTAATTGAATAAAATCAATGTTTAGTAAGAAATTATTACATAGGTTTGGAAATGATAAACTTATAAAAATGTGATTGAGTTTAATGATAACAATTATTATAAGTTAGTCATTTATTTAGTCCATTAAATCAAAAATTGGAATCAATTGCAATGAATCTCAATTCAATGTTATGTTAGTGTAAATTAAAGAAATAATTGGAAATAATGTTAATTATATTCATAATATGACAATTAGTTGAATGAAAATAATGGATATCAAGATTTATCAATTTATTGAGGTTTGAACAATAATAATTGGATAGATTGCAATTAAATGAAATTTAATATTTAATTATTACGTTAATAGAGATTTAGACGAAATTTGGAGATCTTAATGTAATAAATCATGAACCAATGTTAGTTATATTCTTATTGTAATAAAAGACGTGAATAACAAGGTTTAAAAATTTAATAAATGAATTTTGGGAATTTTAATTTATAATTTCTGAATTTAATTAAATTGAAATTAAACACTGCAATTGATGGATTAATCAACTTTAAATTGACGTCTAAATTTGTTTAAATTACTGTAATTGTTTAAGAAATAAAAAATGATAAGATTTGTTAATTATGGAATTGAAATTGAAAAAGTAATTTAATTAATTAGTTATTAATTTATTTAATTAACTGGAAAATAGCTATTTTGGCCACTGACTCGGATTTCGACGAAACCAGTTTCATCGGATCCGTAACAGTGAATTATTATAGGATTTCAAGTTTCATAGCGATCGGACTTGTTGTTTGATCGTACGGGCTTGAAATGCCTAGAAATCAATGAAATTTAAATCAATTGAAATCAATTTGAAATAACTTGATTCTAACATAACGTTTTCATACGATGGAATTTGGACTCGAAACATGTTCCATTGATTTAGAACATTTAAAAACATCTATTTTGATATATGGGATGGTCCATTTTAGCACCGGATGCAGAACGGGCTTTCTAGGGCATTATTATCATTTCAAACCAATTCGAATTTAGCAGTAACCTACGAAAATGATAGAATTGAACCTCGTAACCATTTCCATTGTGCTCAAAAGGCCTTTTTACACTAGGAACACTAGGCGGCACACTTCGTTCGGAGTTCGGGTTGTTTTGGACCTCACGCTATAAATAGGCACGCAAAACGATAAAATAATATTAGATTATTATGAAACCCTAGCCGCCACTCCTCCTTTCTTTTCTATGGCCATAAACTCTCGATCTTCTTGCCTTGATTTCTTCCAATCCGTGCATCGAAATCAGAAACTTCCAAAAGCAAAGTTGTAGAACTCGACGAGATCCACACATCCAAGGTTGATTTGCGCTATTACTTCTCGGATTCGCCATAATTTGGCCTTGATGTCAGTGCAGTTTTTGGGTTTTTCGTGGCTATTGGAGGTGGCGGAAGGCGCCATACTCGGCGTGGTGGTTGGCAACGTGGGGCTCATGCCAGGGTGGTGGTGGATCGTGTTCGTTCGAATGTTGGTTGCGTGCGTCATTCGGTTTCCGGTCACGTGAATGGGTTCCAAGCTTGAACGTGTGTGAGGAAGATGGAGAGTAGCATGGTATTATTTATTATTATTTATTTTAATTTTAATTTTTTTTGGAGAGAAATGTGTGATCCTCTAATAAAAGAGGAGAGCACACATGAAGCTATATATATAACAAATAAAATGGTGCTGCCAACATGCCTGGCAGGTGACAAGTCTATAAACTAGAAAAAATACCCCTCAAATAAGCTCCGGCAAGGCCACCGCCCATTACACCCTAATACCGAGCTCCGGCAAGGCCACCGCCCATTACACCCTAATACCGAGCTCCGGCAAGGCCACCGCCCAATAATAGGGTGTTACAGGTATCTAAAAAAATGAACAAGTATCAAAAACCAGAGATACTAAAATACAACACATCAAAAAGTGATTCTATGAAACCGCCTCAGAAGAGGAGAGCTAATGTCAAATAAGAGATGATCCATAAATAAGAACTCCAAGAGATGGACCAAAATGAAGAACTCCACGTTGAAGACACGGTGTAACCAAAAAGAAATGCTAGACGCAATCAGAACCCCTTGGAATGGCTATCCTGCAAACCCGTACAAAGATGCTAGCTATCCTGCAAACCTGACAAGAGAAACTAGCAACCTACCTAAACCAAACCTGTAACAAATCTAGGAAACCTTGTAGTATGAATCACATATATGTATATAAAAATAATTTATATACAAATATGTGTGAAAAAACAAAAGTGAAAAATAAAGCAAGGATAAGCTAGAACCAATAACTAACAATTCTAAAAAAGTAAAGGAAATATGAACCAAAGTGAAAAAGGTAAACAAATAAGAAAACTAGGACTAAAAAAAATAAGAAATAAAAACAAAAATAAAAACATTACCAGAAACAACTTTAAGGACCTATAGTAGAAAGAAAATTATAATGCATCATGAGAACATTATTTAAATTAGAAAAGGAATTAATATAAATATTATTAGTGTCAAAATTATTAATGTTATGTTTGAATATGTTAGTATTATTGCCAACCTTGTTAAGATATTCTTTAAAGCAATTATTTTCGGCTAATTTATATTTAGGATTTGTTACCCAATTTAAGCAGAAAGATGATATTAAAAATATCAAATTATTATAGTGAATATTTTTATTATTAAAAATTCTTTGATTTCTCTCAAACCAAATGAACCAACAAGATATAGTGAATATAGTATCAAGCAAGCATCTAATATCCTTATTGAACTTAAATCTAAAAGAGTTCCAATAGAAAAAACAATCAGTAACTCTAGAACTAATTTTAAACTCAAAAATATTAAGGGTATTTATAAGAATAAAATGAGTATCCATGCATTCATAATAAATATGCTTAATATCTTCAGAATATGTGTTACAAAAATAACATTTATTATCAATGTTAATATTTTTCTTTTTTAAAAATTATATAGTGTTTAATTTACCATGAATGATGAGCCACATGTGGATTTTAGATTTTGGAGGAGCGTTTGACCTCCAAATAAATTTAAAACAATTGTCAAATACACCCGAAAAGTTAATAAATTTGTAAAAGGAATTAGAAGAATAGTTCTTACTCTTATCCCACTCCCAACTAATATAATCATTATCGTTGTCAATATTATAAAGATTTAGCTTAGCATAAAGCAAATTAAGCTGTCAAAGGGTTGAGCCTACTAAAATACTATTAAAATTGAAAATCCAAGGAAGGTCATTTTCGGAATTAAAAACATCAGAAATAAATGAAAATTTAAAGTTACAAATATCATATAAATCTTTGAAATCATTCTTTAGAGGAATAGCGAAAATCCAACTATCATGCCAAAAAGATGTATTATTACCTGAATGAACAATAATATTAACACCTAAGTTGAAAATATCACTACATTTTAAGATGGATTTCCAAAAATAAGATAGTTTACGAGAAATCGAAGGACTAATTTGATAGAGATTATTACTACCATTGTAGTAATATTTAGATGTAATCTCCTACCAAATGGCATTATCACTAGTATCCGTGAATTTCCATAACCATTTACCAAGAAGAGACAAGTTCATATTACGTAAATTAATGACTCCTAAACCACCCTCTTTTTTGGACTTACAGACAGTTTCTCAATTAGCTAAACATTTTATGCAATTGTTTGGATTCTCAACACTCCAAAGGTAATCTCTTCTAATTTTATCTATCACTCAATCTGGAAAAAGATGCATAGACATCCAATAGATAGGGAGAGCTGATAAAACAGAATTAATTAAAACTAGTCTACTTGCTCTAGATAAGAATCTCCCATTCCAAATTTCAATGTTCTAACGTCCATAACTTTTGCATGCGAGGTCTGTTTCACGCGCCGTTTCTTACATTGGGATCGTATCAAAACTTTTGACATTTTAACGTTGGTTTGGACGAATTCTGAGATTGTTGAAATTTTGGGTTTAAATTGGATTTAATTCAATTTAAATTCAAAAGGTGAGTGTTTTAACCCATTCACAACTTCTAAAATTTCTTATGTGTGTTAAATTAATTTTTGATGTGATTAGAAATTTACTTATGACTATTTGGCATATTTTTAATCATCATCTCAGTTAAATTGAATTTATTAAATTAAATTGTTATTTAATTTATTATTGCATATAAATTGCTAGTTAAATTGCTATTTAATTTATTATTGCATATAAACTGCCAGTGAAATTGTTATTTAATTTATTATTGCATATAAACTACCAGTTAAATTTTTATTTAATTTATTATTAAATATACACTGCCAGTAAATACCTGTTATTTATTGTCTGTTCCATATTGATGCTATTGATTGAATTTGATGATGGTTGTGATAAATGTTTGATTATTGATATTGGATGAATGGATGTTGTATTTTATATTGTTATAAACTGCAAGTTGTTAATGCATTTTGTTTCATTTGGGATTGCGATTTGAAATGATATATAGCCAGATTGAAATGATAAATATCCGTATCACTTGACCATAGGATAGAAAATTATATACTAACACCGTGGCCTATATATAAAAATATTTTTGAAATGATTTCTATGGTTTTTTTTAAAAAAATACGGGTTATATAAATATTGATTTTTGATGTTATATAAATGTTATCCTATCATTGATTTTAACTGTGTATAAAAAAATTTGAAATATAAAATAAGTAAAATAATAAAGTTGGATTTCTTTTATATAATATGGTTAAGTATCTATTTAAATTATATTATATATAGAGTTTATAATAACTTAAATAAAATTAAGGTTGGAAGATAAATATGAATTTGATTTAAATTAATGTATTTAAGAATTATACTCGAATAAAATTGATTTGAAATCTAAATAAAATTGAGATTTTAAAGGGTATTTTTTTGGTAACTTGATTTTGGTTCAGAGTGATTTAAATGAATATCAAGTTGATTTAAATGAATATGTCAAGTTAATTAAATTGAAAGAATATCCAGCTATTTAAAGTTTAAAGGTTTTACTTAAATGATTTTTGATTTATTAAGTAAACAGTCCAAATCTAAATAATAGTAATTGAATTTGATATATATATATATATATATATATATATATGGAATTATCAAAGAATTAGTTTTGAAATGGTGGAATATTTAAAGCATTGGAATATATGGAAATTGAAATGGTTATTTGGGGGTTCAAATCTATATTTGGAATTGATTCGTGAAATTGAAGAAGTTATTTTATTATATAAAGTAATTTAATATTTAAGCCATTTAAGTGGTGTAGCTATGTTTCAAAGTTATGAATTTCAAAGTATTATGATTTGAAAGTGTTTACTTTAAGTGTTTGATTTCGAAGTGTTATAACTTTGGAAGTGCTATGATTTTGGAAAAGGGATATATTTGAATAAAAATGATATTACATTGATTTGGATTTTTATAAAAATGATATCATATTGATTTGGTTTTTGAAATGGAAATGATATCATATTTATATGGTTTTGAAATGGATATTATTCTTATTTTGAAGTATAAATTATTTTGAAATGACCGCGGTGTTATAATAACGTTTGGTTGTTAAAGAGACTGAGATCGGAAGTTGTCATACTCTCTGCCAACTCCAAAAACCACTTTAACAACCGTGTACGTGATGGAGATTCCAGAATGAAGTAGGATGGTGGCAACGTTCTATTAAGGTATATACGTAGACCAGACTCCCGTGAGTTGGCATAAGGTGGCTAAAAAAGGAGCGATTCTCGGGCCAAGGAGGTAGCCCCTCTTATCGGACACACTACTTCTACACTATACTCTAACTTTTGGATTGATTCAGTGCCCACTTTTGATTTTTGATTTTGTGAGTGTGGCTCGAGGTGGGCGGTAGTAGCTGCTACGCATTACCACCAGTCCGGATGCGTAATTGGTATATCTACCCTGGCATTGCCTTGTGTGTTGTGTCACCTACCCTAGCGCAACTTGTATGAGTTTGATTTGTGTCGTACCTATGGAGTATCCTCCGGTAGCCTCCCGATTAGGAGGTATTACGGTACTGTATAGACTATTGGCACTATTACGTGTTAAGGGCTATATGGGTAACCCCTTAAAGCTATTTAAAAGTAAGTTTATTTTACTACGGACATTATTATAATAGCGAAATATTACTACATAGTAAATAGTTTAACGGATCCTTAGGAGATGTGAATCCCGAGCATCTCTTAAGTTACTGTACTCACGTTAGACACTAGACACTGGATAGAAGATGTCAAATCCCGTAAACATCTCTAGTGTCGTTCCACTCATATTATTTACCGTTGATTTAACTTACATAAGATCTTTTAGTTCTGACTCGAGTGTTTTGTCCTTTCAATTCGCTCGGGTCAGCCTGAGCATTTCTGGTTTTGAAGGCCTTATTTCTGGAGGATAAAGACGAAGATTTTTGTACTATTGTTTATTATATTGTTCCACATCATCATGTATTTCGCTGCATTATTTATTATTCTCTGGTATGTGTAACTCTGATATGTATTGTATAAGTAAAATCGAATATTTTGTAAAACAGCTTCATGAACTGTTTATTTGATTATTATATTTTATCATTCCGCTGCAAGATTCTATTTTCTTTTCTTCCTCTATTTTTTCTTAATTACCCCATAATAAACTGCCCTTCTGTATGGTTTGAGTCGGCACGTGTGTCTGCTTAAGCGTACAAAAAGGCGGAATGTTACATCTGGTATCAGAGCTTTAGTTTAGCGATAAACCTTAGCTTTGTGGGGTATGACTCTTTATTAATAGGGTAGTAATACCCTATGATGAGTCGTTGAGTGTATATATATGAGAGAGCGTATTTGTTAGTATTATAAAAAGGTTTTGATATTGTGTTAATTTGTTCCGTTTTGTATTTATAAATTTTGATTGGTGCATAGGATGCTGTGGCATCAATAGGGATTTCTAAACACTTAATAGGACAGACCGACACAATATTTGTTTTGAATATTGGTGAATGAAATAATTTTGCCTACTATATTTTCTGTATATAAAGCAATAAATTTTATAAATGGTATATTTGGTTGTAATATATTTGTTTGTTAGGTAGTGAAATTTTTAGATATTGATTGGATATAAGATTTAAAATAAAATAAATGAAAATTGGAAACATAGAATCTAAGTCCCGGGGTTTTTGAAAATTTATTTCGAATGATTTTGGAATATAATAATAATGATAATTAGAAGTATTTTCTGATATAAATATTTCAATATGATTTGAAAGAATTGTTTTAAAGAAACTTTGGAAGAAATAAGTTCTGTACTCCCCTCTCTGTCGCTGGAAAATAATTTCAGTGATGAGTGCACGCATCATCGACATTCATTTTCGAGTTTCGAAGTGGGAAGGCCACTGTAGTGGTTTTACTATAGATTTATTTTGAAAAACGAATATAAATTATAAATTATTTTAAATATAATTAGATATATATAAGTTGCAAGTATATACATTTATCTATTATTTTAAAATGATTTGAATTTAACCCAATATTTAGTTCTTAAATTTCCGTTAATTAATAGTTTCAATTATGGTAGTTAAATGGAATGTAACTAATTAATAATTGGAACCTCTAGTTAAAATAAGAGATTAAATGCTAAGTTATATATGGAATTAAAAGAAATTTGGATTTAGTAGCCTATAAAACAAAAGATATGATAATTGAACATTAAATTAATTAAAAGAAATAAGAAAAACTATATAACTTTCAATTACATTCTTAAAGGCATACATATAACTTAATTAAAATTTGAAATGTTTAATAAGAAAATGTAATAGGATATTATACAAGTAAAACTTGAAATAATGAAAGTATTCAATGAAACTCTTTAATAAATAAGAATTTGATGTTGTAGTTGTTATAAACTTATGTTATAATTGAAATATTACTATAATAAATTGTGATAGAAAGTAAGTATGATAAAAAAGTAATTAAAAACTTAAGTAGATGAATTGATATGCTAGGAAATTGAATTGAACATAAAAACTATAAACAAATGAATGTAAATAAATAAAGTTATGCAATAATGAATGAATGAATAAATATAATGCAATAAAAAGAAACTGGCATGACCTGAATAAATGAAAATGAGTAATTGCAAGTAATAAACGAAAGTAAATGATATAAACGCTGAATGAGTGAATGGAAATTGAAATTTTGCAAGAAATACAAGAAAATAAAAAGGATAAATCATTGTATGAATGAAAAGGATATCAAACAACAAATATTATGAAATGAAATTATTGAGAATGAACTTGATCTATTGTTTGGTTTATGGTTGTTTGGGTAATGATACTTTAAATTTGTTTGGATGTATAAATAATATATTTAGTTTCATCTAAGACTGCTGAGTAAATGGTGCACTTAATAGTTCATTGTCCATTCTGTATAATTTAAAGTTTTTGAACCCGAACTATTTGTTTTGTTTGATATGGATGGATAATTGAATTGTGTTGATCTTGTATGATGTGGTTGCAAGTGATTATTGTTGTTTGATATTGATTTGTTGTTGGTGGTTGAAACAACTTTAATATTTCATTTTACATAATTATTAACTCTTTTGGATTATATAAGTGAAATGCAGGTTATGGAAGCAATTACTACTGCTTTTGGTTTCATAATTAAGCGTTTGTTTGCCCGACAAATAGGTACGTTTTCGGATTACGGTTTTATAGCGCTATTATATTATTTTTCCCGTTGTTAGGATATTAATTTTGAGATATCGTGATATATATTGTTATATTTGATATTATATTTTATTCCGAGCCTCCCCGTACAAAGGATACTCTGCCGAAATTTTCCGCAAAATTTTGGACTTAGAAATTTTTTTTGAAAAACATTTTCCAAACTTTATTAATTTGAGTATAAAAAGATTTAATGGTTATATATTGGTATATTTTATTTAAATTAATTAATTTTGTAAATTTATTTGTTTATAAAGTTAATTTTTTTGAATAAGATGTATTGTTTACTCAATTCTTTCTTTTCCATTCTTTTTCCTTTTCGGGGACGAAAAGTTTTAAGTGGGGGAGAGTGTAACAACCCGTAAATTTGCAATGATTTAATTGTTAATTTTATTACAATTTTGTTATCTAATATTAGAAAAAACAGAAATTTATGATTCATTAATGAAATAATAACTTAAATGAGATATAATAATGCTAATCTAAGTTAATTATTAACTATTTGAATGGAGTTACAATTAATGGAATTAATGTAAATGTTATACTAGGCTATAAATCGAATATAAGAAAACAAACATAAATATTGAATTAATTAATGAATTAATATATATTGAATGGTAATTGAATAAAATCAATGTTTAGTAAGAAATTATAACATTGGTTTGGAAATGATAAACTTATAAAAATATGATTGAGAATTAATGATAACAATTATTATAAGTTAATCATTTATTTAGTCTGTTAAATCAAAAATTGTAATCAATTGCAATGAATCTCAATTCAATGTTATGTTAGTGTAAATTAAAGAAATAATTGGAAATAACGTTAATTCTATTCATAATATGAAAATTGGTTGAATGAAAATAATGGATATCAAGATTTATCAATTTATTGAGATTTGAACTATAATAATTGGATAGATTGCAATTAAATGAAATTTAATATTTAATTATTACATTAATAGAGATTAAGACGAAATTTGAAGATCTTAATGTAATAAATCATGAACCAATGTTAGTTATATCCTTATTGTAATAAAAGACGCAAATAACAAGGTTTAAAAATTTAATAAATGAATTTTGGGAATTTTAATTTATAATTTCTGAATTTAATGAAATTGAAATCAAACACTGCAATTGATGGATTAATCAACTTTAAATTGACATCTAAATTAATTTAAATTACTATAATTGTTTAAGAAATCAAAAATGATAAGATTTGTTAATTAGGAATTGAAACTGAAAAGGTGATTTAATTAATTAATTATTAAATTATTTAATTAACTGGAAAATAGCCATTTTGGCCACTGACTCGGATTTCGACGAAACTAGTTTCATCGGATTCGTAACGGTGAATTATTGTAGGATTTCAAGTTTTGTAGCGATCGGACTTGTCATATGATCGTACGGGCTCGAAACGGCTAGAAATCAATGAAACTGAAATCAATTGAAATTAACTAGAAATAACTTGATTCTAGCATAACTTCTTCATACGATGGAATATGGACACGAAACATGTTCCATTGATTTTGAAATATTTGAAAACATCTTTTTTGATATATGGGATGGTCCATTTTACTTCCGGAGGCAAAATGGGCTTTCTAGGGAATTATTGTCATTTCAAACCAATTCGAATTTAGCAGTAGGAATTGTGTTCAAAAGGCGTTTTTACATTAGGAACGCCAGGCAGTATGCTTCGTTTGGTGTTCGGGCTGTTTTGGACCTCACGCTATAAATAGGCACGCAAAATGATAAAATAATATTATATTATTATGAAATGCTAGCCGTCACTCCTGTTTTCTTTTCTATGGCCATGTACTCTCGATCTCTTTGCCTTGATTTCTTCCAATCCGTGCATCGATATCAGAAACTTCTAAAAGCAAAGTTGTAGAGCTCGACGAGCTCTACACATCCAATGGTTGATTTGCTTTATTACTTCTCGGATTCGGTAGAATTTGGCCTTGATGTCGGTGCAGTTTTTGGGTTTTCCGTGGCTATTAGAGATGGCGGAAGGCGCCGTACTCGGCGTGGTGGTTGAGCAACGTAGGGTGCATGCCAGGGTGGTGGTGGATCATGTTCGATCGAATGTTGGTTGCGTGCGTCGTTCGGTTTTCAGTCACGTTAATGGGTTCCAAGTTTGAACGTACATGAGGAATATGGAGAGTAGCATGGTATTATTTATTATTATTTATTTTAATTTTAATTTTAAATTTCCATGTTCTAACGTCCATAATATTTGCGTACGAGGTCCGTTTCACGCATCGTTTCTTGCGTTGTGATCGTATCGAAATTTCTGACATTTTAATGCTAGTTTGGTCAAATTCTGAGACTATCGAAATTTTGGGTTTAAATTGGATTTAAATTCAATTTAAATTCAAAAGGTGAGTGTTTTAACCCACTCACAACTTCTGAAATTCCTTTTGTGTGTTAGATTAATTTTTGATGTGATTAGAAATTTACTTATGACTGTTTGGCATATTTTTAATCATCATCTCAGTTAAATTGAATTTATTGAATTAAATTGTTATTTAATTTATTATTGCATATAAACTGCCAATTAAATTGTTATTTAATTTATTATTGCATTTAAAGTGCTAGTTAAATTGTTATTTAATTATTATTGCATAAAAACTGCCAATTTAATTGTTATTTAATTTATTATTGCATATAAACTGCCAGTTAAATTTTTATTTAATTTATTATTGAATATACACTGCCAGTAAATACTTGTTATTTGTTAGTTGTTCCATATTGATGCTATTGATTGAATTGGATGATGATTGTGATAAATGTTTGATGATTGACATTGGATGAATGGATGTTGTATTTTATATTGTTATAAACTGCAAGTTGTTAATGTATTTTATTTCACTCGGGATTGCGGTTTGAAATGATATATAACCGTATTTATAATTTAAATTACGGATTGAAATGATAAATATCTGTATCACTTGGCATAGGATAGAAAATTATATACATACACCGTGGCCTATATATAAAAATATTTTGAAATTATTTCTATGGTTTTGTAAAGTAAAATACGGCTTATATAAATACTGATTTTTAATGTTATATAAATGTTATTTTGTTATTGATTTTAGCTATGTATAAAAAAATTGAAATATAAAATAAGTTAAATAATAAAGTTTGATTTCTTTTATATATTATGGTTAAGTATCTGCTTAAATTATATTGTATATAGAGTTTATAATAACTTAAATAAAATTAAGGTTAGAAGATAAATATGAATTTGATTTTAATTAAAGTATTTAAGAATTATACCCGAATAAAATTGATTTGAAATCTATATAAATTGAGATTTTAAAGGGTATGATTTTTGTAACTTGATTTTGGTTCAGAGTGATTTAAATGAATTTCATGTTGATTTAAATGAATATATCAAGTTAATTAAATTGAAAGAATATCCAGTTATTTGAAGTTTAAAGGTTTTACTTAAATGATATTTGATTTATTAGGTAAAAGTTCAAATCTAAATAATAGTAATTGAATTTGATATATATGGAATTGTTAAAGAATTAGTTTTGAAATGGTGGAATATTTAAAGCTTTGAAATATATGGAAATTGAAATGGTTATTTGGGGGTTCAAATCTGTATTTGGAATTGATTCATGAAATTGAAGAAGATATTTTACTATATAAAGTAATTTAATATTTAAGCCATTTAAGTGGTGTAGTTATGTTTCAAAGTAATGAGTTTCAAAGTATTATGATTTGAAAGTGTTATACTTTAAGTGTTTGATTTCGAAGTGTTATAACTTTGAAAGTGCTATGATTTTGGAAAAGGGACATATTTGAAATAAAAATGATATTACATTGATTTAGGTTTTGATAAAAATGATATCGTATTGATTTGGTTTTTGAAATGAAAACGATATCGTATTTATATGGTTTTGAAAAGGATATTACATTCTGATTTTGAAATATAAATTATTTTGAAATGACCCAGTGTTATAATAACGTTTGGTTGTTAAAGAGACCGGGATCGGAAGTTTTCATACTTTCTACCAACTCCGAAAACCAACTTAACAACCGTGTACGCGGTGGAGATTCCAGAATGAACTAGGACGGTGGCGACGTTCTATTAAGGTATGTACGGGGACCCGACTCCCGTGAGTTGGCATAAGGTGGCTAAAATAGGAGCGATTCTCGGGCCAAGGAGGTAGCCCCTTTTATCGGACATACTCCTTCGATACTATACTCTGACTTTTGGATTGATTCGGTGGCCACTTCTGATTTTTGATTTTGGGGGTGTGGCTCGAGGTGGTCGGTATTAGATGCTACGCGTTACCACCAGCCTGAATGCGTAATTAGTATATCTACCCTGGCATTGCCTTGTGTGCCGTGTCACCTACCCTAGCGCGCCTTGTATGAGTTTGATTTGTGTCATACCTATGGAGTATCCTTTGGTAGCCTCCCGATCAGGAGGTATTACGTTACTGTATAGACTATTGGCACTATTACATGTTAAGGGCTATATGGATAACCCCTTAACGCTATTTAAAAGTAAGTTTATTTTGCTTTAGATATTATTATAATAGCGAAATATTACTACATAGTAAATAGTTTAACGGATCCTTAGGAGATGTGAATCTCGAGCATCTCTTAAGTTACTGCACTCACGATAGACACTGGATAAGAGATGTAACATCTCTGACGCTGTTCCACTCGTATTATTTACTGTTGATTTAACTTACATAAGATCTTTTATTTCTGACTCGAGTGTTTTGTCCTTTCAATTCGCTCGGGTCAGCCTGAGTATTTCAGGTTTTGAAGGCCTTATGTCTAAAGGACGAAGACGAATATTTTAGTACTATTATTTATTATATTATTCCACTGCATCATGTATTTCGCTGCATTATTTGTTATTCTCTGATATGTGTAACTCTGATACATATTGTATAAGTAAAATCGAATATTTTGTAAAACTGCTTCATAAACTGTTTATTTGATTATTATATTTTATCTTTCTACTACAAGATTCTATTTTTTTTCTTCCTCTGTTTTTTTCTTAATTACCCCATAACAATCCGCCCTTCTGTATGGTTGGAGTCGGCACATGTGTCTGCTTAAGCGTACAAAAAGGCGGGATGTTACAATATTCAAGTTTAAAATTTTTATAACATTTTAAACCTAGCTTCAAAACTCCTTCTTTTCCGTTCAAATTCCTCTATTTTACCCAAAATGGTTTCAGCCATAACTTCTTACAAAAAACTCCAAAACTAGATTTTTTTATTTAAACCATGTATATTTCCAATGGCCACAACTTTTTAGTTTACCACTTTTTTTTATTTCGAGCTTACATGCTCCAAAATTTCATATTTTGCAAGAGTGTTTTTGAACTTAGATTTTGATGTCTGAAAACACCCCTCACATTTTTCACTATAGCTTCCTCAAAATTTAACTTTTTTGAGTAATTATTTTTTAAATAATAGAATAAAGAATTATTTAAAACTTCCTTTTTGACCAATTTTCCAAAATCCCAGAGGAAAAGGTCCAAAAGTCAGTGCAAAATGACCCATTTTCGAAAAGAATTTTTGGTTTTCCAAGATTTTCAAATTTCAAAGTGTGTCAAGTTTTCAAAGGATTTCCGGTGAGTATACTATGGATTTTTTGGGAAAGTTTTAACTTTTATGTTAGTTAATATATTATGTGATGTGATGGTTAGTATTGGTTAATTTAACTTGTGATGGTTATATATATATACATACACTTTTTGCTTGGATATGTAAGGACATTAGACTTGAATGTGAAATCTAAATGGTCGAAAATTAGATCTTGCTTATGTTTGTGGCATGATGTTATCCTGGATGTTATGGTTGTGTATGGACTTGGGTATGTAATGTATAAGCTAAGAAGAAGTTGGAACCTTTATAGGGTATTGGAGAATTGGAATCTTGTGTAAGAAAGTTATGGTTTTAGTTTTTAAAAATCGAATATTTGGTTAGATTTAAAACTGTTTTAGTTTTAAATACTCACTGTATATTTTAGAAAGTTAGCGAGCTTTAAGGTAAAGTTTTCAAAAGAAGGATAGAAACAAGTTAAAGCTTACGGGTATCCATACCGATAGTAGCTATGGATGCAGCTCGTTTAAAATTTCGACTTTTGCGAAGTTTGGTTTTTATACTTCAAATTGTTTTGTGAATATTTTATAAACTGAACAATAATGTTTTAAAAGTTAATTAAGGGTTTAATAATTAATTGTTAATTAATTAGGTTTTAGTAAGGTAATTAATTAAATTTTAACAATATTTATTAACTTTAATTAAATAAAGAGTAAGTCTTGATTAATTGTTTTTTAATGTTAAGATTTATTTTAATTAATTATTAGTTAACTTAATTAAGAATGGGTTGAGTCAATTATTTATATTTAATTTATTATTAATTAAATATAAGATTGATTATTAATCAAGGGCTTAATTATTTGATTAATGATTTAATTTATAATAAATTATTTATTAAAGGTTTAATTTATTGTTTAAGTTTAATTAAATATTATTTATTTAATTAATTAAGATTGATTAACATTTAATTATTGATGATGGTTTAATTAATTATTTAATAATTAATAAAGGATCAATTTGGGTTTAATTAATAGTTAATTATTATTTAACTATTTAATTAAATTAAGTTAAGATTCAATTAAAATTAATTATGATTTAAATAAGGATTTAAATTATAATTAATTATTTAAAAAAAAAGGTTTTTTTCCTTTGGTTTCCAAAAGTAAAATTGTTTAAAGGTGCTTCTTTTCAAAGATGGATTTGAATACAAGTGATTCAAGTGACGATACCATTAATAAACCATATAAATGTGAATGAGTTATAATGTAGATTTTTGGATTGCTTAGACATATGATAGTAGAATAAATTTTTGTTCTACTACAAATTGATTGATTGTTTGTTTATTTGTGTGGACATCTGTTAGCAGAATAAATCTTCGTTCTGCTATAAACTGTTTGCTTGTTTGTTTGTTTTGACATGTTATTTGGATATGTATATGATAGTTAGTTCATATTGACATGTTATCCCCTGATTTGGATACGAGTTAAATTTACATATATGTTGACCTATGTAAATAACTGTTAAGTGAATTGAAATTAAAATTGAATGGTAACTTAAATTAGTACCATTGGGATTGCAAAGCCTCTTTTCGAATAACTAAAGTATGTTTTTGAATTAACTTCAATTCTTAAATCGATTTGAGTGTAAACGTTATAAATGGTTTTTAGATTTTATTATTATTTTATAAAGTAATATTTAAATAATATCTTGGTTTTAGAAAGGAGTTTATTAAATAAATGTTGTACCTAAAGTGATTTACATATGATATCTTGAAAATGATATTTATAAAGGTGATTCTATAAAGAAATTATGAAGGAAGATTTTTAAATAGCTGTAAAAATAGAAAGAGATTTATAGATCATTTTAGATATTTTTGAAAGACGTTTTAAATCAAGTTTGAAAAGTTGTAAAGAGGTTTGAAGTATGAAGTGAACTTATAAAAGAATTTTTGTTAGGAATAAGTGAATGGGTTTTATAAAGTGAACGAGTTTTATAGCAAGTGATGTTCGAAAGGGAATGGTTTGGCCATTTAATAGGGAATGTGAGAAGAGGGAATTTTCCAAATGTTTTTGGTAAATGTTAATATTGTTTTCCAAGTAAAAGGGATGTAAGTGGTTTGGGAAAAGTGTTTTAGAAAAGATCCTTTGATAACGTTTTATAAAGTGATTTTATTAATTAAAGATTAATTAATAAAGGCTTAGAAGATCCTATATGGAATTTAATCAATGTTAGATTATTTGTTTATTTGATAGTTAAATAACCGACTATCAATTTTGGACCAAAACGTAACCTTGGAAATATCTAGGAGAAGCACAAAAATTATATGGTACAATTACTGTTGGTAGTGCTATATTGTATGCATAAATTCGTTTCGTTCTTCTAGGATAAATGTTGAGGAAATTTGTCCACTAACGGTTAGGTGGTGAACTCAGCTCCTATCTTTTATCTACTTATTTCTTAAAGAATCGGGGTTGAGTTTACCAAAAATTATCGAAAGTTGTTTCAAAGAGACCAGGATCGAATCTGTTATCCTAAAACCACTTTGATCCAACTCAAGTATTTCGAACTGGAGACATCTTGAAGAATATGGAATTGAAGGAGCATTGAAGTGCAAGGGCTGCTTGCTACTAGTCCTGAGGGTGATTCCAAAATGGATGTAGTCGAAGTAGTGCCTTCAATTTGTCCTTATCCTGGACAACTTGTATGGATGAATGTTGGCACTGCATTAGTGCCTGGAGGCAATGTTAGCATTCCAAGTGGGATTACTATTCAAAAAGGTAAAACTTAGCCTCAAGCCTCATCAACCGGTAAATGACTAAAACAAGGCATGTGGTAGGACTAAGTGGGTCGCTTCCATTAGGGTATGTCATCATCTTTCTAGATTACCCAATTTTTTTGGATTTAATTATGCATG
This sequence comes from Allium cepa, assembly GCA_030765085.1. Lineage (NCBI taxonomy): Eukaryota > Viridiplantae > Streptophyta > Magnoliopsida > Asparagales > Amaryllidaceae > Allium > Allium cepa. The sequence goes on from CM060941.1 coordinate 432,066,837, forward strand.
AGAGATCTCAATTAAGGTTGGAAGGATGATGAAATATTCAGTACTGCTAGTCAAGCGGTAGGTCGGTTCTCTATGGCACAGTACAAGATGTTCTTATCGGATCCCGTGCATTGTTCTAGAGATGTACCCATCAGAGGTAGTTCCTTACTTGGGCATAGTATGGAATCCATTCTCGATTACATGCCTTTACGGTTTTGATTGTAAAGTCTAGTATGTTGGAGTTTAATTAGTGTAACAATTTCAGCTAAGATTAAGTATTTTTTCTTTAGACATTAGTATAATATCACTGGATTTTGTATAAACGTGTGTTGATTGTCGTAAGGTAAAAACCTATCCGTGTTTATGCGCGGCATGGTCTTACTAGATACCTTTAATTTTTAAAAGGTTTTGAAATGTAATAATCAAGCTGTTTGAGTTTACTCATACCAGATGTAACGACCTAGATTTTTGCCATCAGATATTGGGGTAATTAACTAATTTTAATTATTGGAATATTAATTTTTATAAGTCGGGTAGATAAAATTTCTGATATTTAAAATATCTGGATGTATAAATTAATAAAAACAATATTCAAATTTAAAATATAATCTTTGGATATGATAATTTTTCTTGAAATGTGTACGTAAACTCCACCATCAAAATTTAAGATAAAATATCTATATATCTATACATAAATATATACAAGCTTTATGATGTTATATATATATATATATATATATAAGTGTGTGTGTATATATATATATGTATATGTAACTATATGAAGAAATATATATGAAAGTATGTATAAATGTAAATAGGTAAAATAAAATTATATATTGTATACGTATGCATATCCACACACGCACACATATTTATATATATATATATATATATATATATATTTGTGTGTGTGTGTGTTTATGGTAAATAAATGTGTAAATGTGTATATAAATAAATGTAAATATATATATATATATATGATGACAAAATATAATAAGTATATGTATGTATATATATATATATATGTTATATGGAATAGTGAAGGTGTCAAATGTAAATATATTTATGATGACAAATATATGTAAGTATGTGAACATACATAGTAAATAGTGTAAATGCATATAGCTACATATATGTGTATAAATATAAACATAGGAAAACATCATGATGGAAAGGTATTGAACGCAAGCATACAGAACATTTAATCAAGTCAAAGCAAAACATAAAATCAAGACTCATAAAAGATCAAATCATTTAAAAATCAAATCACACAAAAAAAATAAAAAAAAATAGAAATAAGAATGAAAATATGAAAGGCCTATACATGTAAGTTTTCAGCCACCATTTTGCCTTCTTGTTTTCTTTCCTTTCTCTCTATATAAGGACATAAATGTTCTTGCCTCATTATTTCCTTTCGTCTTCATTTCTATACCTATTCTTGTACATGAAAGAGCAAAATATACAATATAATCTACCATTAAAATTAGATCAAGTGGTTCAAGTATTTGAAGAGGGTGATAATCAAGCAGTAGTGATTCATTTTTCTGAAACTGTAAGCAAATTATCATTTTTGAGTTACTGGTATTAGCTATACTTGTACATATTGGAAAAATATGGATGTGCCTTGATCTGAAAACTAAATATACGTGATTGTTATGTTGATTTGTAAATGCATATACGTATTTAGGTATGAATAGTACCATCTGGTAAAAAAAGAAAAATAAACTGTGTTCTCCTTTAAACTTACCCTGTTCTTTGATTATGATATAAACAACAGAGTTTTTTTTCTTTTCCAAAGAAGTGTTATTTTTCAAGAACAAGTGAGTAAAGTTAAACTCTTACTTATTGAAAAATGATGTAGGAATCTATATATTCATAAATTTGGATAAATCATTTTATGTTTCCAGTGTTTATATGCTAATAAGTTTATAGATAGTATATATGTATGTTAATCAAGTAAACTCACAGAAACCTGTATGCTACCTCTGTTTTCTTTTAGAATGTTAAGGCCTTTCCACTTCAAAAATCATTACCTCATAGTCCAGATGATTGTAGACCATGATTCCAAGTGTAAAGATAGTTTCTTTTAGTCTAGTTTATTTTAAAATTTAATTCGTTCGATATCGTGTAGCATAGGGGAAGAAAATATTAATTACAGTAGACAACTTTAAAGTGGACGAAATTCGAATATCAAAATTTAAGTAGTCGATAAAATGAAAGTGTTTGTCTTGTAAAATCATGAATTTTGGAAGTTTTTGGGTATTTTTAGTCGATTGCGGGATGAGGTAGAGGAAGATGACCAGATTTTGGTTCTTGGTCGATTTCAGTTGGCCAGAGTGATTTGGGGGTTTGTCGTTGGTTGTGGAAGAGTCCTAAGTAATGGGGGAACTAGGAAAAATGCTACGACATTTTTTTGTGATGTGTGGCATCAAGTGGAAGGTGATTTAGGGTTTTAGGGTTGTTCTTGGAGGGGATCAGTTGTGGTTGAACCGAGGCGGCATGGGGCAGCCGGAGGGGTGCGCGCCTGGGGGAAAAGGAGAAGAAGGAAGTGGCAGTCATGTTGGCAATGTTTGGTGGTGGATAGGGGTATACGATGGCAATAAGGAGCGTTTGGGTGGTGATAGCATGGTTGAGTTTTTTTGGAGAGGTGGTTCAATTTTTAAACTGGGTGGTAGCCATGACTTCTGGGTGGATGGACGAGACACGGGAGGTATGGGCGACTTTGGGTGATGGTCGACGACGAGTTGTTTGACCGAAGGTAAGCGTGAACGTGCACGCATGGATGAACGACTGGGTTTGTCGATTTGGAAAGAAAGCAAAAGGAAGAAGAAGGGAAAGGGGAAGAGGAGTAACTTGATTCTTTCTTTTTTCTTTATGCCAGACAATTTGGGCTGGGCAGTTTATTTTTTAGGGAATTGCATAAGTATTATGTTAAAATCTTTTAACTTTGAATAAATATATATTCTCTTTCATTTAAAAAATCAAACCAACATGATAGATCTTGTACTGAAGTCCTACCACCCATGATAATTTTCTATAATATAATAATTATTTTAAAATAATTAAAGTAAGTTATTAATTAAATTCTTAATTGACATAATCTTATGTAATTAATAAAAGTAGTTATTTAATGGATTATTTAACCCTAATTAACTACTAATAAATCGTTTTATGACCTCTTTAATTTATATAATTTGGATTAAAACATAAACAGATTCGGTAAAGTTAAGTTAATTAAATCCTGATTGTGAATTGTTTAAAATATAAATTATAATTTGATAACTTAGTTAATGCTCTATGCCCCAGGTTTATTGTTATTGGTTATTTATTTCAATTGTTCTTGTCTGTACAATGAAGGAGTCAAACGAATTAGAAATATGAAATAAAAATGTTAGCATGTTTTATTTGGGATAATCATATGTAATAAATTTCCATATGTGTATATTGACACACTGAATGTAGATTGTTTATTGAAACAACATGGCCTTTAAAATTTATCATATTTGTTTTAAAGAGAGCGGGATCGGATATCTGCATTATCCGAAACCACTTTGATCCAATAACCACCACGAACCTTTGCCGTTTTGATTATAGAGTCTAACATGCTGGAATTGGATTAATTTAACAAAATTTGACTATTTAAAATAAGTATTTATATTTAGACACTATTATAATATCGATGGAATTCTGTAAAAATGTTTGATTATTATAAGATAAAAAATCACCGTGTTCGCATGAATTCCCTTGGTTTTCAAGGAATTTTTATAACTTAAGTATTTCAAATTAAGTGGGTTTTACTCACGCTGGTTTCCAGCCTGACTCGAGTGTTACTTTATTTTATTGCTCGAGTCAGATCGAGTACTATAGTTTTCAGGTGAGGATGTCTTAGAGTTCAGGAGACGAGCTGGATGGCAGAGACGTATTTGATTATATTCCATTGTGTATTATAGGCTATATATTCAGCATTTAGGTACAAGTTATAATAAATGTCCAGATATATATTGATGATTGTACTTCGATAACTTGTATGTATATTAATAGTTATTATTTTCCTTTTTATAAAGTATTGTTATTGTATATTACATTTTGTTCCACTGCGATTGTGAGATTTTGTGTTGTTGTTATTTCTGTTTCTTCTTCTATCTTTTTCTTCTTAAACCCTAACAACTTGGTATTTTCGACACTCAATTGCTCGGCACTCTATACAGTGAACGTATTAGTATCGATTTTCGAGGGTCGAAAACCCGGGTCGTTACACCAGACCCATGTCTGACCAGGAGTTTTATTTTCTTTCCCTAAAACTCTTGGGTGCTCAAACTTTTATGAGCAACCAAGTAGTTCAGGTTTTTCCACGGATGCATTTTGGAGGAGCTCAGAGCAGGAGGCTTCATCGATAGCTAGTTATTGTCTTGTTTCCACCGTATACTATATATACTTTATATCTGATATATAAGGATAGGTTGTTATGACTGTCCTAGGTTAGAAATTGTATTAATGTAACTCTGATGTATCATTTTTAAAGGACTTTGTAAAGAATTATTTTGATTTATATATTTTATTCCGTTGCATCGTGAGACTCTGTGTTTTTTTTAGTTTCTTCTCCCTTCTGTCTTCTTTCTTTTCCCCTAACGAACGGTGTTTTCGGCACTTGAATGCTCGGCATTTGATATAGTGGACATATTAGTGTCAATTTTCAAGGGTCGAAAATCCAGTTCGTTACACGATAATACTTTCCATACCTCATGTACTCCTCGGTCACCTTCAATTAGGTGGGCTTCTAATATCGTACCTTGCTCTAAGTGGTTAGGTAAATATTTTGCATAATGTCGACAAAATCAGTGTATTTTTTATTCTATGCTACCCTAAATCAACAAAAGAGTGTCATTTCATACATATTTTAGGATAAATTATTATTACATTTTGAAAACGGTTGTACGATCTAAGCATTTTAAAAGTAAATATTATGTTTCTAAGATAGTTGAGTTAGATTATTATTAGTGTTATTTTGGTTTGAAAAGAAAAATGTGAATAAAATGGAGTTTTATGGTAAATTAATACTTTATGAAAAAAGAACTAATATTTTGGAAATAGAATTAAGTGATAACTACTATTATTTTGGAGAAACCAATAATATGATATTTAGAAGTTTAAATAAAGTTTATGTTGATATTATTAATTTTAATAAATAATAATAAGTTTATCTTAAGATATTGAACTAAATTGTCATCATTCTTAGAGTTAGCATATAATAATAAATTAATCATCCATATTTAGTCGATAATATCCGAACAAACAATAATAAAGGGATTTTAAATATATAGGGAGTGGAGTGTTATTATCTATTATTATATGTTTATTTATGTGCACTAATGTTTACCATTTATTGGCACGTTATCTTCGTGTAAGTATTTGAAAGTGACTGAGCTATAGGATCATGTAATATGGATAAACTATTTGTGTGGAATATAAACTAGGCAAGTAAATGGTAAAATAAATGACACCAGAGATATTTATACTTGTTCGAACTCCCGTTCTACGTCCAGTCCTCGATTCTTTCGAGAATTAAACTAGCAACCCTCACTTAGCCCGGAGAAATAGGTTTACACTGCTTGAGCAACCGAACGGGACTTCTACCAACTAAGCAACCGGATAGGAGTTCCACCGCCTGAGCAACTGAACAGGACTTCTTTACAACTAGACAAAAGTATCTGACCGTAGTGTGCTCTTTTAGATAGCATTGATAAGTCAATTAAGTACAATCTTCCTATAATCTTCTCCTTTATGATATATAGTGTAATGTGCTTGAAGAATATTGAAGATGGAGTGGTCAACCTTTAGGCATATATGAGCATGTGTGTCTATGTTTATATATATACACCAATCAAGAGAGATTTTAACATATTTCTAAATAGTATAAGACTCTAAACAAAAGACTATTAGCTTCAAAATATTCTGAATATGAATCTGCAAAGAATCTCCTGCATAATTGATCAGTACACACAAATATAGATTTGTATAGTTGTCTCAATCAAAACGATGAAAATCGAGATTCCAACATTCTCCCCCTTTTTGATGATGACAACTATAGAAGTATAAATAATATATTTACATCAATACTTACATGAACACTACTACTCCCCCTGTAAATAAGCATAATAATTTAAGCTAACATTCTCCCCCTTTGTCATTAACAAAAAGCGGGATGTAAAATAAATGCAAATAAACATTGCAGAGCAAAGATTAAAACACATGCTCGAGATGTCATTACGAAAACAAAATCACAATATCCATACAACATTATATAGACAACTAAAAGAGAACCGTAGAAATTTTGAAACAAATATTACAAACCGAAAAACAAAGTTCATAGATTATAATTAAACTAGATAGACGTATAGGGCTCATCATCATCATTATCCAAACTCGAAGACGACCATTGGAAGGGAGATGGGTTGTAAACTTCGATGGATGTAGAACCCAACAAGAAATTTTATCCTATATCTTAAGAAATCCTTTGATGGAGTTGAATTTCTTCTCCGTCTTCCTTTTAAGAGATTTAGTTTCCTGATGAAGTTTTGATTGATTTAGGGAGAGGGTGATGGCAGCTTGTCTGAAGGAAGATTCCAGGCCAAAAATTTGAATAGAGTCATCGTCCTTTTCTTCTTCTTTATGTTGGGTATACGAAGAGGAGGCAATACTAGTGTCACGAGGTTGTGGAACACCTCATTGAACATTGTTAGACCATTCTTGAAAGGAAATGATTTGTTGTGGAGGAGGTCGGGAAGGAAGAACCATCGATCCTAAGGTTTTTGTGCCTAACTCGCTAATGCTTGAATACTCGGAGTCGGGCATTGGAATGCCGAAGTTGAGAAGTAAACGCATAAAATAAGCACCATAATAGATGGTCTTATATTTCCTTCGGATTGTGTAATCTTGAGATTCATCTAAAATAATTTTTGTAACAGCCCTCACCTCACTTAACGCGGATATTATCCCCAATTTAGTCATCTCTGCCCTTACGGACCAAGCCATGGTATGGGATTTTGTTCTTCAAAAGACCTCGACGTTATTATGAGACGAAGGCTTTGGTATATGAGCACCCACTTCATAGTGTTTTTCCACGATGTGGGAATATTATTCCCATTTTAAAAGAGTGTTACAGTCTTCCCCCCTTTAGAGCCCAATGCCCTCGTTGGCTCATGAACACAACATCACCCAAGCATCGTGACTATAATACGTACAAACAACAATTCCTGATTGGTATAGCTCTAATACCATTGTAACAACCCGCACTTCACTAAACACAGATGTTGTCCCCAGTTTAGTCGCCTTCGCCCTCGTGGGCCAAGCCATGGTATGGGGTTTTGTTCCTCAAAAGGCTCGATGTTATTACGACGTGAAAGCTTTGGTATATAAGTACCCACTTCATTGTGTTTTCCCACGATGTTGGACTATTAGTCCCATTTTGAAGGGGTGTTACAATTTTTCCCCAATTTACTTGTTGGCTAGAGTAGATTGAATAGAGGGCTTGAAATCTCTCTTATAAACTTTCTCATAACTTCCCGTTCGAGGTTGTAAAGAGTAAATGAAAGCACGGTGAATAAGGCATGCTTATGGACTTAAGGCGCTGGATTTTAATGCACTTAAATTGGTAAACCTTTTACTAAATCATTTTTAGATAATTTATTTATAACTTCAAAATTAATGTGACAAAATCTTTTATGCCATAACCAAGGACCATTTTCTTTGGCTACTAAACACATATTTGTATTGTAATTTACATTCATATTAAAACATAAATATTTTTTATCTCTAAAACCTTCAAAAATAAGATTTTTATTTTGACCGAAAATGCTATACTTATTTTCAGAAAAAGAAATATTGAATCCATTGTCACACAATTGGCTGATACTAAGTAAATTATGTTTCAAATTTTTAACTAATAAAATATCTGTAATAAGAGGTAAATTAGATATACTGTTATTGCTCACATTGCCTTTGCCGATGACATATCCTTTAGAATTATCTCTAAATGTGACAAAACCTCCATCAGAGTAGTTAATGTTTGTTAGCATCCCTTTGTTTCCTGTTATGTGATTTGAGCAACCACTGTCTAGTATCCATTTTTCTTTCTTTTTTGGTGGTACCTGCAAAAATATAGAATTAACATTAGTACTCACCATTTTATTATAGGTTCTAAGAGTTAGGTCTTAGGAAGGCAAACCCAAGAGGGTTCGAAATTCCTTTTGAAAATAAAATCTTTATTATTATGAACAGTTTTTATAAAAGATTTTATATACTTATTTCTAATCGAAGAATTATTTGTTTTAGGAACCCAAATTTTAATTGATTTGGTAAAATTTGAAACTTTAGAACTAGGTTTTTCAACTCTATTATTCCTTTTATATGAAGAATTCTTTTTCTTTGGAATAATTTTAGAGGATTGTTTATATCCTAGTCCTCTTTTATTTGAAGCAGTTTGAGAATTTTTTATAATTTTGGAAAGATTTTCTCTGCCTTTATTAAAATTAGAGGCATTTTTTGTAATATCATCAAACTTTGTTTTAAGGCTAGAGTGATCTAATTCTAAAATCTTGACATTCGTTTTAAGATCATGATTTTCAATTAATAAAGCATCATTCTTTTCTTTTTATGTTTCTATATCTTGATTTAGCATAGAGCGTTGAGATTTCACATTAGAATAAGATTCTTGAGTAACTTCAAGTTCTTCTTCTATGATTTGTTTCTCATCTCTTAGCATATCTACTTCAATTTCATTTCTATTCAGTTTTTCAAGAGATTCTTTATATTTTCTTTTGATGTCTTTTAGTTTATCAATTAATTCTGAGTTTATTTCTAATAGATCATCAAAAGTTAGATCACTTGCCGCTTCTTTTGTGGTTGTAAAACATATGTTGGCTTGTTCTATATCACTGTCTGAGTCACTATCTGATGATGAATATGATTCTGAATTGTCCCAAGTGATAAAGAAAGCTTTCTTCTTGAATCTGTCTTTCTTGTGCTAATTTTTATCTTCCTTTTTCTCAGGACAGTATTTCTTGATGTGGCCTTTCTTATGGCATTCATAACATTCTAGAGCAGATGATGATGATTTATTGGTGTTATTATTGTTGCTGGAGTTTTTCTTGTTATTTTTGAATTTGTTGCTCTTTCTGAATTTCAAAAACTTTTTGAAATTCTTAGCAATGAACGCCATATCATCTTCATCTGAATCGGATTCATCTTTTTTTGCCTAGAATGCTATATTCTTCTTATCTTGAGCTTGTACTCGTTTTTCCTGGAGATTAACTTCATTAGACATTATATTTTCTATCAACTCTTCTGGTTTTATGGTCGAAATGTCGTTAGCTTCTTCGATTGCTAAGACTTTTCATTCCCACTCATCCGTTAGTGAGCTGAGAATTTTTGAAACAATATCAAAATCTATATAAGTTGCTCCTAAAGCTATCAAAGAATGATATATATCTTGAAATATATAGTACACTTCATCTATGGTCTCATCTTGCTTCATTTTAAAATTTTGGAACTGATTTTTGAGCATAGAAATTTTACTCTGTTTGACTTTGTTAGTACCCTCAAGTGTAATTTTAAGCATACGTCAAATTTCAACCTCAGTTTTACTCATGTCTATTCTATTAAACTCATGTTTATCTAATGCATAATATAACATATTCATAGCTTTAGCATTTACAGTAGCGTCTAATTTTTATGTGTTAGACCATGCTGAATATTCAGTAGTAGGCATAGTATATTCAGATTGCATAAGTTTCAGGTTTCATAACTACTTGCTTGTATATAGATTCTCATTCTGGAAGCCCAATAGTTATAGTTCATTCCATTAAATAGAGGTAGTCGTGCAGTAGATTGATCTTCTAGAAAGGTAGTATTAGTTACAGTACTGGTGTTGTTTTCCATATTAAAAATATATCAGATAACTATGTTACGGTTATATGATTGCCTTACTCCGATACCAAATGAAAGTGACTGAGCTATAGGATTGTGTAATATGGATAAACTATTTGTGCAGAATATAAACCAAGTAAATAGTAAAATAAATGACATCAGATATTTTTATACTAGTTCGAACTCCCATTCTACGTCCAGACCCAAGCTCCTACTATAATTAAACTAGCAACCCTCACTTAATGTTGAGGAATAAGTTTACATCGCCTGAGCAAACGAACATGACTTCTGCCATCTAAGCAACCGAATAGGACTTCTACCGCATGAGCAATCGAACAGGACTTCTTTACAACAAGACAAAAGTGTCTGACTATAGTATGCTCTTTTAGAGAGAATTGATAAGTCAATTAAGTACAATCTTCCTATAATCTTCTTCTTTACGATATATAGTGTAATGTGCATGAAGAATGTGGAAGATGGAGTGATTAACGAACAGAATTTGTATGCAATTAGACTGCAAATTGAAAATAGATTAAGAGATAAGAACTTAAGAACATTAAAATCAGTTAAGTTAATTGTTTGTTGAATTCTGAAATACATTTATAGAGTATAAAGAGTCGCAAAATTAAATGAAGAGGAATGAATAAAATAGATGCAGCTGTTTGTTTTGAAGATATCTCTCTTTGATGAAGAGAAGTGTCTCTTCATAAAAAATAGCAGTTGTAAATATTCAGCCGGCTGAAATAATAATTCAGCCTTCTGAATTTGTTAAAATCGAAACCAGAAAGGAAATAGGAAAATTTTGGCCTAAAACAGCCGGCCGGATTAACTTATTCAGCCAGTTGAATATTGTGAAACAATAAAATTGTTTTAGCAAACTAACGTCTGAATGAGTCCACTCAGCCGGCTGTTTTCAGTCTTTGGTGCATATATCAGCATGTGTGTGTGTTTATATATATATATATATATATATACCATTCAGGAGAGATTTTAACATATTTCTAAATAGTATACAGACTCTAAACAAAAGACTATCAGCTTCAAAATATTCTGAATACGAATCTGCAATGAATCTCCTGCATAAGTGATTAGTACACACAAATATTGTTTTATATAGTTGTCACAATCAAAACGGCGAAAATCAAGATTCCAACAGCATTTACTATTTACCGTTGTATAACATTTTGTATATACCATGTGGGAGCTATTGTACTTTGTTAGCAGGTAATTGCTATTTGTTCTCATTTACTAGTTATTAGTATACATGGTTGTTAGTATTTAACATTTGTTAGCATGTATAATTAGTTATTTGTTTCCACTGAACAATTGATACATTCTTTATTATGAATGTAGTTCTTATTTAGTCTGTGCATTCATTTTTATGATGTGCATTGATATTCACTAAAAACGTTGGATTAAATTCGGTACAAGAAGAAATTTTGTGACTTTTACGTGTGAAATATTTTTGAGATGTTATTCCCTATTCTTATATATTACCATTCATACTTAATATGATGGATACGTAGTTATTATTTTGTTAATGTTCCAAAAATTAGGCAATGTATATTATTTTGCACTAACATTTGTGATTGCATGAGAAGAGAAGGTCTAGGTATGAACAAAACTAGGTTCGATCCCAAAAGTATAAGTAGGCCGCCTATGTCTACATGAAACCACTAGCCTTTGGCTAGAGCGCGTATATATAAAGGCATATTCTAATTATTTGTAATGACCTAAAATTTGATCACTTTAATTAAAGATATTTAAATACTTTAAATATTTGAATATGGATTATTTTTCATAAATAATCAAGGTTTAAGTGATGAAAAATATTAATGAACTTATTTTTGGGAAAACATTCTGACAAATATTTCCTTTGGAAAGATATACCGATAAAATGACCGAAAACCGTTTTATCAATAGACAGCTCTATAATCCTAAAACATCGCGCACAGAGTTGAATACATACAATTATTTTTATAGTTGAACAAGAATGTGAAATAAAATCAATTATTTTATTTTTGGAAATTAAATGTATTTACGACGTCATCAGTGATGCTCTTATATTTAAATATTGATGTATGAATATAACTTGGATTTAATGATTTAATAATTATTATAATAATTAAAATTATTGTTTTAAATTATAATAATTCAATGTAAATAGTTATAAAGTGATAATAAATCATTTGTAATAATTTTATGAAGATATATACTTGACTTAAAAATATAAGAAAATTCGTATCATTTTATCGATATAATAACAATTTTTGTAAATAATTGTTAATATTAATTTATATGGTTTTATAAATAAATTTTTATCTTTTTAAATTAGTTAAAAATGATAATAAATTATTTTTAAATTTTTCTTATGTTTATATGTAAATTAGTTATAAGTAAAAATGTGACTGGAAATCGGTTTCTCGATTTTCAACGTTTAACAAACGGAAGTTGTTCAAAGTTGTTGCAACCTTGTTTATGTGTCATGTGCACACATATAACATACACATGCACATCCTAGCATACACATGAACATATATATATATATAGACATACAAATATACATATACACTTGAATATATATATATATGTATGTATGTATGTATGTATACATATATATTTCAAAATATTAAAAGCTTAAGACTTAAGCAACTAAAAGAAACCATCAACTCATCTTACATACTAATGTACATGCACATAGGCACACTCACATGGGGAGGGGGGTCATTTCGGCTGAAATGGTGAGTAAAGGAGGCGGTGGAAGTAACGATGACGGTGATGGTGGATGATGTAGGGAGGAGATAAATATCTACCTCCCCACTTGCCTATAAATACCCACTCATTTTGTCTCTTCTTCATTCCTCCGTAATTCTCCAAAGCCGAAACAAATGAAGCAATTTTTTTTCAAACCATGTAAAATTCTAGTGGATATAGCTTACTTGTTTATCACTTCTTCCCATGTTGAGATTGGCTATGTCAAAAACCTATTTCTTTCCAGTGTATTTTCGAACCCAGAATTTTAGGTCCAAGAATACCTTTTGTTCATTCGATCATATCTCCTTCAAAACAGATCAAAATCAAGTGATTGTTTTTTTTTCAAATTTTAGAAAATTGAATTTTCAAGAACTTTTCTTTTGATAACTTTTCAAAATTCCTTGACCAACATGTCCAAAATCAGTTAGAAGTGGACCCATTCTCGGGTTTGATTTTTGTGAATCCGAGAACACCTCTTCTTCTTTTAACTAGTTTCCCTCAAAACTATTTCAAATCGAGTTATAATTTTTACAAGATTCGAGTGAATAGAATTTGCAGAACTTTCCAGTTAATAACTTTTTCAAATTTTGAGAGTAAGAGGGTCAAAAACCTGAGAGAAGATGACCTATTTTTCATGCCTAGTTTTGAGAATTCAGGGTCGAAGCTCCACCACTTATCATCCATACTTTTGGCCACCCTCTATCTCAAGCTCAAGGTCAAACCTTCACTCCTTTCAAACATTGGTCGTGACATCCCAAGGGTCTAGGGATCAATTCCATTTGCTTTTGAGCAATTGTAATGGAGCTATAGTCCGTTTAGCGAAGTTAGAAACCAATAAAGATGAGAAACTCTATATCTAAATTTATGCATGAAATGATGATATGATATGATTTCTATGGATGTTTACACTGTTTGATCATCAAGTTTGGATGTTGATTATATGTTATTTGATTGTATTAACAAGCCATGTTTAATACACATCGAAATCACAAAGGAAATCACTTACCTTTAATAAATAAAATGGTGTATATGAGATTGTTAAACTTCTTAAAAATGGTTAAAAATGGTTCATGACTGTTTTGTAACGCTAAAATCCAGTTTGGTGAAGTTTTGAAAAGTTGGAAAAATTGAGTCAAACGTAGGCGCGTCGTGTAACGGTAGTTTGCGATTTTGCGCCGTAAAAGTTAAACGAGTGCATAAAATGGAATATGGCTCGAAATTCTCCATGGTAAGAATTTTACAAACTCTTATAATCATAGTTTTCAAATGAAGAAAGAAAATAAAGATTTTATTTAGTAGATTTTGAAATATAAGCAAATCAAGTTTTCAAAATAGTCACGGTTTGGCTGTTCAGAAACCAAAGTGACAAATTGTTTAAAATTGATATTTTTAATTCTTTAAAAATATGAAATAAACACTATAAATCTTTCAAAATGTTTTCAAAGAGTTTTGAATTATAAAAATGGATTTATAAACAATCAAAAAATTATTTTGATCGAATAAGTTTTAAAAACACTATTCGCGGCACTTTATTGCAGCACTTTCAATAACTTTTGAAATATGTATTTAACTTAACAATTCTTTTTCAAATCTTTATAAATATTTTCAAATGAATAATTAAGTTTTTAATAATTATTTTAAAGTTTTATAATTTATTCAAAAAGGTTTAAATAGATGATTTATAAAAAAACAATTAAAATAAAGTGATTTAATCTTGGCTCTAAAAGCCGACGAGTAGATTGGATTTTCCTATTCATGAGATTCGGATGTGATGTACTTAAAGTAAGGAAATGTTTAGGTGCAACTAGTGCCGTAGATCAACTGGTCTCTTTCCTAAATGAGGAATAGATAAGGTCGAAATATCGAAAATGAGACAAGTATAAAAGATTCAAATTTACAAATTTTATTTCATGCAACTTGGAGTGTATAGAGATAACATTCTTATACTTGGTATTAAATTATGAGGAGGGAACTTATATTATCCATATGAATTTAAAAGGTCTCACCGCTATTCGACGGATAGTAAAGGTTGAATACGGAAATTGATGTCAAGTAAAATTAGTATAATTTCTATCGATTTGTTTTACTCGAATATTAACTAATTTGAATTTAACATCTTAGATAACATGGTTTCAACCTATTAAAAAGATAATTATTAGAAATAAGAAATCTTTTGTTGAGATTTAAATAAATAATTTGGAAATATTTTCCTAAGTAAAAAATGAAACGACTTGGAATTATTTCAAGATTTGTAAAGGTTTTAAGTAATTAAAGAATTTGATAAGAGTGGTTTAATGATTCCATAAATACCAAAAGAATGTTTTTAAAGATATATTTCTCTAGAATATATCTTGATAAAATGAAATTAACCAACCAAAGATTAATTCCTTATTTACTAAATATCCTTTTTATCAGTGATTGGTCCGAAGGAACCATGGATGGATTTCGGTGATTCTTATCTGAAAACCACTTTGAACCAATTTATAAGTTCAAAATTAAAGACATGTTAAATATAATGAAGTTAAAGGTGGGGATCTTCATAACGAAAGGTTTGCTTTTTGATAATTTTAGAGTAGCTCCCAAGATAAATAAATAGCAGCATTCCCTCCATTCTAGGGATTTTGAAGCAAGACTTATCGCTACTAATCGTAGGGGTAGTTCCCAACAGGATGTGATAGGAGAGTACCTTCAGATTATCCTGTTCCTGGATAACTTATATGGACGAATGTCTGATATTGCATTTCTCAAACACTTTGATTTTGACCAACGTACATTTGTTTGGTAGCCGAGAAGGAAACTTCTCTTAGCTTGACACCCTTCTCTGAGACATACAAGCTTAGAGGTTGCACATTTGTGGAAATAAATAGTTTTTGATGGAATTGGCAATGTGGCATTCAAAGTGGAATGTGCTAGGTGAAAGGTAATCGTTACCTTATGGCCTCGTCACCCGAGAATGGCTAAAACGGTGTACACAGTAAGGCTATATGGTTCGCAACCATTAGGGTATGATCATCACCTTTCTAGATAAATGTCTATTTTTGGGTATGTGGTGTATGCTATGAGACATCGCGGATGGGTCAGTAATGACTGGGGTGATGATATCCGGTTTCTATCTAGGCCATGTCTGAGTGCCAAAAAGGGATAGACCGGTCTTACCAAATGCTGAGAGTTATTTGTGTATCCTCGCTACATTCCTCTGGAGATGTACTGTACAGAAGGTAGTCCCTTACCTTGCCATTGTATGAAATCCATTCTCCAATAACTATCTTCGGACTTAGTTGTAAACTATTATGCCACCAAATTTAACCAATGTAATAATTTTAGCTATTTTAATATGCTTATTTGAAAAATGTTTTTCAAAGAATGTGATTAAAAATAATATCCCTAAATTTTGCATAGAAAATTTTTCAGTTATCATAAGATAAAAACCCATTCCGTGTTTATGTGCGGCATGGTCTTATGAGATACCATTCGTTTTCAAATACCCGTATTTTGAGTTTCTCATACCAGTACAATAATTGACCCAGAGTTTATTTTCCTTTTGCCTTAAACTCCAGGTGCCCTAATTTTCTCAGGTAGCCAAGTAGTTTAGGTTTGACTTGGAGAAATTGGATGGAGCTTGGAGTTGAAAATTTCCTATAGACAGTTACCCATTTCCAATACATTTGTGTCTTGTTGTTTTCAGCATTTGTGAGGACATGCATTAATAACAGTCTAGGCTGAGCTTAGGATAGACTCTGATAAACGTATTTAAATTCCAACTATAAAGATTATATATTTAAATAATATATGTTATTCCATTCGTGTAAGATTCTGTTCTATCTATGTTTCTTTCTTACCTTTAAAGAATCACTTCTCCGGCACTTGGACTTGTGACATGTGAATACCAAAGAAGTATTAGTATCAATTTTCGAAGGTCTAAGAAACCGGTCTTTACATTATCCATTTCACCATTTTCCATTTTGTATGATATATATGTATGTGTGCCTATGTGTTTCTTAGGTTTATAATAAAAAGTAAGGGAAAACGAAAGAGAATTAGCTTATGTTTCATATTTATAGATTACCTATTTGATACAATTTTGGTAGATTACAGTAGTTCTTCTTTGCGCATTAAATAACTTCTGACGTAATGGATATATAAAAAAACTACAGATATGTTATTTGTAACTTGAACGTTGTATGGTATGTTCGTTTTATTAAAATTTCATATTAGCAATGTCCGCTACAAGATTTCACATATGTGCATAATTTTAGTCATTGATAACAGTAGAACATCACATACGATATCAAAGCTTAGGTTTGGATATTAGCTAAGCTTTGGATGAATGTTAGCCTATTATAGATAAGGTAATATGCATCTTAGAATGAATTATGAGAAGGAGAGATCAAACTTATTTTAGCAGTGCTTATCTGTATTTGTATGCACATATATTTTTGAATGTCTACCATCAGCCGCTTCAAAACAGTGCTAGAAAATAATTCACACTAATGTATATTAAATTATGAGGGCCAAATGAAGCAGAGTGATTAATCACCAAGAGGCATCACAAGAGAAGCACTGAGTTTGAGGGCTAGATGCACTTGGGGATGCGTGTCACTAAGGTGTTTGGGAATGAAATACAAGATATTTGTATTAATATATGTGGTGGCATGCAAGTAAGGCCGAGTTGTTTAGTGTAAGCTTGGTCCTAATAATCAACTTATCACAAATCTATTTGAAGTACTTTCCAAAAGTCCTATATTTAACTTTGATAAAAAAGGTTTAGGTGAATAATGTCATGGTATTTAAAGTACAATAGATTTAATCATCTCACAAAAAAAAATTGGATAAATGTTGCGACATTAAAAATGTCATAAGCTGAGGTATTTCCATAATACAAACATTCGTATAAGATTGCACTTTAATAAGAATATATTAGAGTATATTATTCCAAAATATTTGGTGGAAATATTGTTTGAAGGTGAGGCGAAAATGTTCATATACTATTTAATGGTTTTTTTGCTTGAAAGATATTTAGAAGGCGTTTTTGGTTTATACTTTCTTATGTGGAAAATGTATTTTTATATAGGATGTATTTTTTATTGTGGAAATATTTTAAGAAATAATTTATTGAGAAAAACATATAAAATTGTTTCTTTATTTGAGAAAATATCTTAGTAGAAATTTGGTTCCACCCCTCAATTTCAGATTTGGTACGTGAAAAAACCTTTCTCAAAACATGTTTTACATTACACCCATATTTTAGTTTCGGTAATATATTTTATGAAATTTAATTTGAACATTAGTTGTGTGTTTCTACGATCGAAACAATTTTTTGAATTTTCATTAAAAATGCATATATTTGTAGAGAACTAGGCAAATATTTGTAGAGCAGTCCAAAAAAATTAGAAATTTGAAGATTTCTTAGTAAATATTTGTCGAGTTCTCGAAGATATCCTAAAACCTTAAAATACGGGTTTCTTTATAACAAGTTTTCGAAGTGGCATGGCTATGTATTTTGAAACTTGAGGAGGGTGTTTGTAAAAAAGTTTTTAATATGTTATTGAGTAAAGTATATGAGAAATATTTTACAAGGAAAATATATGTGATATATATATTATGTAATTAACATCCATCAAATTTAAAATCAGATGAATGATTCATTGGTATATTATGAGATAAGTAAAATTAATGTACGATTAAATTCAAAAAATTCCTATATTTGAAGATACATAATGTTTAAAAATGGGATTGTTGACTAAAACTTATCATTTAAAATTGTTTAGAAGAGGAAATAATAAAGTTTTTAATTCGAGTAATAATCTATTTTAGGTTTAAAATAATTTATAAGTAAAATATATGGATCATGAAACATCTAGTTTTAAAAGTACTTCATCAGAAGATAGTTTACTAGGAAAAAGTTTAATTGGATTTGAAAGTATGTAGTTGGAAGAATAAATTATTCAATTTGAGAAATAAAACTTATGAAAATATGAATATTTGAGCTTTGAGATATTTTATTGAAAGTATTTTATTGAAAATGTATTTCATTTAAGAACCGTTTTAAAGATAAATATTTTGATAGAAAACATATTTTTAGTTCAAAAGTATTTTATTAGTAACTATTTCACTGGTTATATTATTTTTAAAAAGTACATAGACGAACAAGATATCTTACTCCGTAATAGATTTTGAAGAAAGTTATTATTACTTTTGAGATTAAAATGGTAGTAAGAATATTTTTAATGAATTTAAGTATTTTTATGTATATTTGCAAGAATAAATATGTTGTTGCTGCTATCATTATTATATAAGAAATAAGAGGAAATTTAATAGATACGAAGTAATGGGATTTCGAGGTACTTAAATAAAATGACTATTATTATTTATTTAAATAACCATAAGAGTGTTTTAAGAGTTCTAAGTAAATTATTATTACTTTTGAAGCAAGTAATAATATAATATTAAGTGGATTGTAATTCTTGAGGTAAATAGTAGTGAGATTAGTTTAGAACTGACATAGACTATTTATCATTTTGATTTATATCTACTATTGTTAGATTAGAGGAATAGGGCATGAAATGAGCGGATGATATGAATTTGTATTCATCCAACACCATTATGATGAGACAGCCTATAGACCTATTATGCATGTATTTCCCTAATGAGTTATAGGGATGCATAGTTCATCCATTTCTAAAGGAGGTGGGTTTTGATGTTGTGATTATTCACTTTTGAGAATAGAGCAGAGAAATTTAAGTTGATTTGGGAAACTAGATCTTATTTCAACACAGTTGTTTACTTGATACGTTTTTTTTTTATTTTCCTTATTTGTGTTGTTTGTAGTGTCCTTATAATTTTGAGTGATTCGTTTGGTTGTTTTTGCTTTATTTGAGCATGTTTACTGTGACGACCGTCCGATACCAATGGCACTAATAGTATACAAGTAGTGCGCTGCAGTCATACCCAATCAATATAGTAGATCATCAGTATGAATAATAATAAACACAGCATATAACTTGTCGTATGTCCCACAGCGCATGGATCAAATATTGTTGAATATGCGCTTGGCGCTTATATGATTTTTGTTTGATGATACCAAACATATATACATTCATTTAAATGTATTTGTTAATGTACTATTTTATGTTTCATAGATTAAATAAATATTTGTTGAATTAAATAAAGTACACAGAATTTGAATTTAGATAGAAATTTTATTCAAAAAAATATTTATTACAATCTTGAATAGTACAAACTCAAGCTCTCACTATACATATACAATTTTGAATACATCACAATTTCAATTTACACTAATAACCTCACTACATATCACTCACACTCGTATTTTTTCTTCAACTGCATTCCAGTTTGAATCCAGCATCTGAGCAATCTGCAAAAATATTCACTAACGCAGTAAAATTGAAAAAGAAATATTTTTGCAACAGAAAATGAAATATGATTTTTGAAAATATTATTTGCCTCAGTTATTTGGGTTGTTCGTCATAATTTACATTTGAATTCATAACACATGAACAGTGTGACATGCACAGTGTATCACTGTATATGCCATAAGGCCGTGCACATCGATATACACTTGATAATGCTACAGGGACAGGTGAGCATAGGTCAAACCCAAATGAAAAGCCGGGTTCAACTCACGTGCAATAACATAAAAGTCACAACTCTCAGCACAAGGTCAAACCCGAGTTTTAAAACTGGATTCAACTCAGATGCAAATCAAAAGTACACATGAATGCTATATTCAAACGTGACACAGCCTCAAACCAGCATCAAAGCAAGTACAACTACAAGTGTCGACCAAGTGACAATGCAAGCAAGATCAACACAGCAGCCAACATATTCAACAATGAACCAGTGAATTAAACAGACTCAACTACAAGTGTATAACCACTCCAGAGAGTAGTTCAAATACAAATGAACTCGACCAGTAACCAAGGCTACAAAGTGCGCAGTGACTATAATAAGTACAGTGAATAACATAGTTGCAGCATGAACAAAAGATCAAAGAAATGCACAAAGGTGCTCAGGGATAAACACATAGATGGTCAGAGCCGTAGTATACAGAGGTCACAAAATCAAAACCGTGGTCACGCCGAAGTCAACAAGAAAGGCAAGGCAAAAATCAGAGTAATGGTCAGATATTATCAAACAAAGTCAAGGCTGGAGTAAAATGAAACCAAGTCAGAAATTAAACAAGCCGTGGTGGCCACGAAACAAATTCGAAGCCGAATAATTCAAACCGTGTCAACCAAGCAAGTTTCCATTGAAGAAGTCAGTGAATTCTCAAGCATCAAAACAATATCGAACGGCCAAAGCAAATTTTTGAAACAATCAGACGAACGCAATTCACGGAAATCGAACGCATATATAAACCCACAATCATCATCGGCTAATGGTATTCAAGTTCGAGCAAAACAGAGCATAATCATTCAACTCGAATCATCAATTGAGTTCAAACAAGCAAAAATCAGAAAAGCACAAAAGGAAAAATTACATACCGAAGCAAACAGTGGACTCGATCAAATAGAAGCGGCCAAGAGCGAACAACCGAGAACGAAGCACACGGAGATATCCATTAATCGATCAATAAGGCGCGGCTTCGAATATTATTTCAAAGCCCTAATTACAGATCTAAGAAAGAACGAAGTTAAAGCCACCGTATTTTTCTTCTCATGAAAATAAGAAGAGGACCGGCCGAAAATAAGAAGGAAAGAGAATAGGGCCGGCTTATTTATTTTTAAAGAGGATTTTATTTAGGGTTTTATAAAAAGGGGGTTTTTATTTGAGCAAAAATTATGCATTCAGGTTTATATTTTAATTTTTTCCCATGCTTGTATTTTTGAAGTTGTTTTTACTTTTCGAGTCAAAGAATTGGTAAATCACCACCTAGGTTGTAGGTAGTGTCAGATTGTCTAGTTATAGTTCAGTGAGCAGGGTGTGCGAGTTTGCAAAACTCTATAGGCGGGAGCAAAGTTTGCGAGTAAGCGAAACTCTATAGGCGGAGCAGGGTGTGCGAGTCTAGTAGAGTGTTTGTAAGCGGGATACTGTTTAATTCTAATAGAAATCTGGGAATGCAGCAATAGGCATGGGTTGCCGAAGCTGGGTAAATTTTGTGTGTGGTTTACTTTTCAGCATATTTATTTCTACAGTTTATTTCTTTGTTTAATTCGAGAAAATTTGCTATAACCCTATTCACCCCCCCCCCCCCCTCTAGGGTTAATTTAGATCCTACAAGTGGTATCAGAGCCCGGTATTTTTCTTTAACTCTAGAGTCATGAATTCACCGAATAATACTTTTACCAAGGGGCAATCTATTGCTAGGCCGCCCATGTTTAATGATTCAGAAGCAAGCTCAGAGGAATCTAGTGAGGTCTGTTGGCGAGCTAAGGAGCAACAAGAATGGTTTCTAGATTCAGGGTGTTCTAGACATATGACAGGTGACAAATCGAAGTTCCTTAGCCTAGACAATTTTAAAGGTGGAAATGTGATCATGGGAGACAATAGTAAGTGTAAGATTATTGGTAAAGGTGAAGTAGGTAACGGTACTTTTTTCTTGACTAATGTTTTATACGTTGATAATTTGCATCACAATCTTATTTCTATTAGCCAACTATGTGACAAAGGTATGAATGTGTTTTTTGATAGTGATACTTGTAAAATCCTTGATAAATCTTCTAATAACATTGTTTTTATGGGCAAAAGAAAAGGAAATGTTTACTCGCTTTCGTTCGACAATCTAAATCTTTCTAGATGTTTGGTAGCCACTAACGAAGAGGCATCTTTATGGCATAAGAGACTTGGACATGCTAGCATGAGCCTCTTAAAAAAACTTGAAACGAAAGAATTAGTCAGAGGGTTACCATATCAGAAATTTAAAAATAATAAAGTGTGTAAAGCATGTTCCTTGGGCAAGCTTAATCGATCATCGTTTCATCCTAAAAACATTGTTAGCACATCAAGGGTCCTTGAATTAATTCACATGGACTTATTTGGACCAAATGAAATCACAAGCTTGAATGGGAAACGTTATTGTTATGTTTTGGTTGATGATTATTCTAGATTTACATGGGTTTATTTTTTAGCCAAAAAGTCTGAATCTTTTGATTATTTTTCAAAATTTGCAAAACTTGTTCAAAATGAAAAAGGAGTTTCAATTAAAACCTTGAGAAGTGATCATGGAGGCGAATTTGAAAATTTGGAATTTGAAAACTTTTGTGAAGAAAATGGTTTAAAACATGAATTTTCTGCTCCACGAACACCTCAACAAAATGGGGTGGTTGAAAGGAAAAATCGTACATTGCAGGAATTGGCTAGATCCATGTTGAGTGAGTATAAACTACCTCTAACCTTTTGGGCAGAGGCAGTGAATACTTCGTGCTATGTAATTAATAGAGTAATGATTAGACCAATACTTGGCAAAACGTCTTATGAATTGTGGCATGAAAGGAAACCTAACATTTCTTATTTTCGTATATTTGGATGTCCTTGTTTCATTCTTAACACAGGTGATCAACTTGGAAAATTTGAATCAAAGGCTGATGAGGGAATTTTCATGGGCTATTCAACAAGGAGCAAGGCTTACAGAATATACAACAAACGAACAAAGACAATTGTTGAATCAATCAATGTGAAATTCGATGAATCTGACCTGGAAAGGACGACTGAAAAGACGGATGACGATGGGGTAAATCATGAAGGCATTAAAGATGGGACATCTAGTGAGAAAGCTGAAAATAAAACTGTTGATGCTGGTAGATTGAAATTCAAATCCAATCATCCTCCTGAATTGGTTATAGGTGATCCTACGGAAGGTATACGTACTCTCTCTTCATTTGATGAAAATTTGTGTTAGTTTTGTTGTCACAGTGGTTTTATTTCTAAAATTGAACCTGATTCTGTTGAAATGGCTCTTAATGATGAAAGTTGGGTTTTAGCAATGCAAGATGAACTTAATCAATTTGAGAGAAATAAAGTTTGGAAATTAGTTCACAGGCCTAATGACTATCCAATTGTTGGAACTAAATGGGTGTTCAAAAATAAACTTGATGAATCAGGAAACGTAATTAGAAACAAAGCTTGGTTGGTCGCAAAAGGATATAACCAAATAGAAGGCATAGATTTTGATGAAACATTTGCTACAGTTGCTAGGTTAGAAGCCATTAGGATTTTGCTAAGTTTTGCATGTTATAAGGGTTTCAAACTTAAACAAATGGATGTAAAAAGTGCCTTTTTGAACGGTGATTTGAAAGAAGAAGTTTTTGTTGAACAACCCCCCGGTTTTGAAAATCATGATTTTCCAAATCATGTGTATAAATTAGAAAAAGCATTATATGGTCTTAAGCAAGCTCCTAGAGCTTGGTATGACTGCCTTTGTACATATCTTTTGGAAAATGGTTTTAAAAAGGGGAGTGCTGACACGACACTGTTTCTATTACATAAAGGAAGTGAATTTTGATTGTTCAGATCTATGTGGATGATATCATTTATGGTGCTACTAATGAACTCTTGTGCAAGAAATTTGAACAAGTCATGCAGGCTAAATTCGAGATGAGCTCGGTTGGAGAATTGAAATATTTTCTTGGATTTTAAATCAAGCAAAGCAGTGATGGTATTTTCATCTCACAATCCAAGTATGTGTTGGAACTGTTGAAGAAATTTGGAATTGAGAACTCCAAACCATTGAGAACTCCTATGAGTCCATCAACAAAGATGGACAAAGACGAGAAAGGAATTGCTGTTGATCAGAAGAAATATCGATAAATAATTGGTTCACTTCTCTATCTTACTGCTTCTAGACCTGATATTATGTTTTATGTGTGTTTATGTGCACGTTTTCAATCTAACCCTAAAGAATCTCATTTGAAAGCCACTAAACGAATTTTGAGATATCTTTCACACACACACAAATTTGGATTATGGTACCCTTCTTGTGAAAATTTTGATTTAGTTGGTTATTCTGATGCTGATTATGCTGGTTCATTGGTTGACAGAAAAAGTACTAGTGGGACATGTTTCATGCTAGGACATTCATTAGTTTCATGGTCAAGTAGAAAACAGAATTGTGTTGCATTATCCACCACTGAAGCAGAATATATTGCTTTAGGAAGTTGTTGTGCTCAAATTTTATGGATGATGCAAATCTTTCTGATTTTGGCTTAGCTTATAAACAAGTTCCATTAAAATGTGATAGTAAAAGTGCAATACACTTGTCAAATAATCATGTTCATCATTCACGCACAAAACACATTGATGTGAGACACCACTTTATTAGAGATCACATTGCTAAGGAAGACATTTGCATTGAACATGTTTCCAGTGAGGCACAACTTGCTGATATTTTCACAAAACCTCTCCCCGAAGACAGATTTTCCAGATTACGTTTGGATTTGGGGATTATGGAAATTGACTAATCTAACTCCATAACGATTATCAAAAAGATCAATAGTGATTGAAAAAGTGATGAGTGTCGATATTTGTCATACATTACTCAAGATAGTATATTTAGAAAAATTTCTTTAGAATTTCATAACAAGAGTTATAAAAACTTTTTGTTGGGTAAAAATTCCATGAACATTTCTGTTTCTATCATCTTTCTATCGACCATCACTCATCAAAATCATATATAGTATGTAAATTTGTGGTAGTTTACAAAGGAAATTATTCGTTCTTCAATTTATTATTATAAAGGAAATTATCTGTGCTTCAATTTATTATATTCTTCAATAAAAATAAATATTCAAAGTATTCACCCTCATTTAAAAGTCCTCACGGTTATGCATGGGTGAATTACTTGGATTTTTGATTATGTGCTTCCATGCTCATTTAAAAGTCCTTACGGTTATGCATGTATGGAACGCATATCAAAATTAATTGATTAAATAGACAAGTTGATTCTAATCCCATTTAAAAGTTCTCACGGTCATGCGTGGTTAGAAGATACTTGAATTATTTTTAAATAAAAATTGTGAATACTACTAATCTCATTTAAAAGTCCTAACGGTTATGCATGGTTAGTAGATATTCAAATTTCCTGAAATAAATATACCACAAATAGACAGAACTGTATGATTTTTTGATGATTTTATCCCCATCACTTCTGAAAGTGGAATATGCGCCTGACAAGGGTAATTATGATTTTTGTTTGAGTTTTATTGAAATTTGATATTTATATTCAATTGAGTTAAATGTTTGGTTCATGTCTGTCACTTCATCCCTATTTTTATAACACTGTTATTCTTTTGCTGATAACAAAAGGGGGAGAGAAAAGTTAAGATTTTGTCAAATAAAATCAAGCAAAGGTCAAATAATCTTTCCATTTGCATCTAGGCTTAATTATATATTTCTATTTGTATGCATATATGTAGGGGGAGCATCATGTAGAGAGGAAGCATTTAAATAGGGGGAGCAATTAGAGTATATCATTGATCAAATACATTTAAAACAGTCAAAATCTTAATTATATGTTTGTTATCATCAAAAGGGGGAGAATGTTGAATATGCGCTTGGAGCTTATATGATTTTTGTTTGATGATACCAAGCATATATACATTCATTTAAATGTATCTGTTAATGTACTACTTTATGTTTCATAGATTAAATAAATATTTATTGAATTAAATAAAGTACACAGAAATTGAATTTAAACAGAAATTTTATTCAAACAAATATTTATTACAATCTTGAATAGTACAAATTCAAGCTCTCACTATACATATACAATTTTGAATACATCACGATTTCAATTTACACTAATAACCTCACTACATATCACTCACACTCGTATTTTGTCTTCAACTGCATTCCAGTTTGAATCCAGCATCTGAGCAATCTGCAAAAATATTCACTAACGCAGTAAAATTGAAAAAGAAATATTTTTGCAACAGAAAATGAAATATGATTTTTGAAAATATTATTTGCCTCGGTTATTTGGGTTGTTCGTCATAATTTACGTTTGAATTCATCACACACGAACAGTGTGACATGCACAGTGTATCATTGTATATGCCACAAGGCCGTGCACATTGATATACACTTGATAATGCTACAGGGACAGGTGAGCACAGGTCAAACCCAAATGAAAAGCCGGGTTCAACTCACGTGCAATAACATAAAAGTCACAACTCTCAGCACAAGGTCAAACCCGAGTTTTAAAACTGGATTCAACTCAGGTGCAAATCAAAAGTACACATGAATGCTATATTCAAACATGACACAGCCTCAAACCAGCATCAAAGCAAGTACAACTACAAGTGTCGACCAAGTGACAATGCAAGCAAGATCAACACAGCAGCCAACATATTCAACAATGAACCAGTGAATTAAACAGAATCAACTACAAGTGTATAACCACTCCAGAGAGTAGTTCAAATACAAATGAACTCGACCCGTAACCAAGGCTACAAAGTGCGCAGTGACTATAATAAGTACAGTGAATAACATAGTTGCAGCATGAACAAAAGATCAAAGAAATGCACAAAGGTGCTCAGGGATAAACAAATAGATGGTCAAAGCCGTAGTATACAGAGGTCACAAAATCAAAACCGTGGTCATGCCGAAGTCAACAAGAAAGGCAAGGCAAAAATCAGAGCAATGGTCAGATATTATCAAACAAAGTCAAGGCCGGAGTAAAATGAAACCAAGTCAAAAATTAAACAAGCCGTGGTGGCCACGAAACAAATTCGAAGCCGAATAATTCAAACCGTGTCAACCAAGCAAGTATCCATTGAAGAAGTCAGTGAATTCTCAAGTATCAAAACAATATCGAACGGCCAAAGCAAATTTTTGAAACAATCAGACGAACGCAATTCAAGGAAATCGAACGCATATATAAACCCATAATCATCATCGGCTAAAGGTATTCGAGTTCGAGCAAAACAGAGCATAATCATTCAACTCGAATCATCAATCGAGTTCAAACAAGCAAAAATCAGAAAAGCACAAAAGGTAAAATTACATACCGAAGCAAACAGTGGACTCGATCAAATAGAAGCGGCCAAGAGCAAACAACCGAGAACGAAGCACACGGAGATATCCATTAATCGATCAACAAGGCGCGGCTTCGAATATTATTTCAAAGCCCTAATTACAGATCTGAGAAAGAACGAAGTTAAAGCCACCGTATTTTTCTTCTCACGAAAATAAGAAG
The DNA here is from genome assembly GCA_030765085.1 of Allium cepa. NCBI lineage: Eukaryota > Viridiplantae > Streptophyta > Magnoliopsida > Asparagales > Amaryllidaceae > Allium > Allium cepa. The sequence continues at coordinate 432,094,645 of CM060941.1, forward strand.
AGGACCGGGCTAAAATAAGAAGGAAAGAGAATAGGGCCGGCTTATTTATTTTTAAAGGGGATTTTATTTAGGGTTTTATAAAAAGGGGGTTTTTATTTGAGCAAAAATTATGCATTCAGGTTTATATTTTAATTTTTGCTCATGCTTGTATTTTTGAAGTTGTTTTTACTTTTCGAGTCAAAGAATTGGTAAATCACCACCTAGGTTGTAGGTAGTGTCAGATTGTCTAGTTAGAATTAGTTCAGTGAGCAGGATGTGCGAGTTTGCAAAACTCTATAGGCGGGAGCAGAGTTTGCGAGTAAGAGAAACTCTATAGGTGGAGCAGGGTGTGCGAGTCTAGTAGAGTGTTTGTGAGCGGGAGCAAAGGTTTGCGAGTCTAGTAGAGTGTTTGTAAGCGGGATACTGTTTAATTCTAATAGAAATCTGGGAATGCAGCAGTAGGCAGGGGTTGCCGAAGCTGGGTAAATTTTGTGTGTGATTTGCTTTTCAGCATATTTATTTTTGCTGTTTATTTCTGTGTTTAATTCGAGAAAATTTGCTATAACCCTATTCACCCCCCCTCTAGGGTTAATTTAGATCCTACAAATATAATATCACAGATACAACTAAAGAGACAGTAATAACAATATGAACCAATCATCAAAGTAAAATATCCACATGTTATACACCAAATGTAATAGAGTATGCAACAGGATCAACTCAAATAAACCGTCTCAACAAATAGAATTAAGCAAGCATTGCCATGGGCTCCACAGTATTGCTAAGCAGAAAAGTGTAGAAATCCATGTATGTACATAATACGAGATAGCTCCATGCAACTCGTCCTCCGAATAACTACTGCGTCACCTAGACTATTATCTAGTCTACTCATTTAATAATACCCATGATAATAAGAAGAAAAGCATAAAACCTTGGGTCATACAACTGTCTAGCGTGAGCTGTAAATGAATCTCAAACTACTATACATGTAAATATGGTACAGTTCAAGAGTACATGAACCATGCCCAACCTCTCCTTGTAAACAAAGAGTTAGCACATAACACTATAATATGCTACCCTACAATATCATAAAGGTAATATAAGCATAAAATGGTGGATGTCTAGATATCTCTATCTCCTATACCTACTTCCAATGATATCCTCGAGTGAGAACCCACTAAAGAAAGTAACCAAAGTAGCCATTGCATCTGTCAAGCAATACTTACTATCACTCTTCCTTGAACTCTAAGTATATAATAATACGTTTCTTATTGCCGGAGACAAATGGAAATTCCGGTTTTTGTTATACTCTCGTATCAAGCAACCCAAAGCTTGATTCATGTATTGTATCCCAAAGCTAAACCAAAGAAACTAGACAAGGGTATACCGATCCCTACATGATTCATGGGAGTACCCACTTACAATGCCCATGCTTCGAGTGCAACAGAAAAAACTTCGAGTATCAATGATTCCTTAGCGCATTCACATCTGATCCCTCCTTTGCTCATTTTGGATTCCATGCCCTTCTATTGTTCAATCCAGCTTCCATTATCTAGGAACCCACCATGTTCCTCATTCTATAGCTTTCTCCTTTATCAAGCTGCTATCTTTGGTACCTACTCCCACCACAAGTCATAAACCGAAGATACATAGTTTTCATCATGCTGTTACATCACCATCCAACCTCATGCGAACGAGCCAACACCTCCAGCATGATCTATAGAACTTCTATTCCATTCCCAGAAGTTTCACCTCAAACCCATGCATAAAAATAACTCGGTACCGAGTCAAAATGACATGGCACCGAGTCATATACTTAGTCAACTTTGACTGAGTTATCTTCCATGCTTCTAGAACTCCATCCTTACTTGCTTTAGATCCCGACCCATCCATTAAAACCACTCGGCTTCCAATCCAAAGTACTCAACTCCAAACTCTAGAAACAACTCGGCCAATCTCCTAAATTTTGCCAAAGATTACCTCCACTAGCCATGCTCTAGAGATCCCCCAAAGTCTCCATACCAACCGAGCAAAAGAAATGACTCGGTACCGAGTGGTGTACTTATCCATTTTGGATGTGCGACTTGAGCTACAGGCTCCCACCATGCTCAAGAGCCTCTTCTCCAAGTTTCATCCAATTCCGACCAACATTGCCTCCAATTTGCCAAATTCCCCAACCTATCTTCCCAAACATCCAAAACACTAGCAAACAACATAAAAACCTAACATGCTAATATAGAATATGATGCAATTACACCCTTTCAAACAAGTAATACATAGAATTATAGCAATCAAACAATATCTAATCCAAATCTAAGCAATCAATGAATATATGAATATGAACAAGGTGGATTTTAAAGCTATTTCTATAAATCATATCAGAATTTCTCAATTTAGGTTATAAACATACATTAACACATAAATAAGGTTAGAAAAGGTATAGTAAAAAATCATGTTGAAACCTATACTCTGTCACATAAACATGCATAGGATAGTGAGGAAGCATAAACCACTCACCAATTAAAAAATTCAACCAATTTGAATGTAGATCCAGTATGGATAGAGATTAAAAGCAGTGAAAATCAACCAAATCGATGAAATTTATCTTTTAATCAATTAACTATTCACTAATCTTTAATTTGGTTTGATTAAAGAGTAATTTGGGTGATTTTGGATGAGTCTAGTATTAACGGGAGTTTAGATCTAATTTAGGAGAGAAGGAAAAGTTTTAATTTGGCTCCTCGGCTATATATTTATAGTGATTCTCGAATTAAACTAATGGGCTTACTAATAGGATTAATTAATTACACATAATTTTGGTCAACGGTTGTTAAAACTTAATGTTGGCATAAATTCTTATCCGTAAATCCATTTTTCTATTATGACCACTCTACGAAATGGAAAATCATCATCCTGAAGCAATGGAACTAGGTTGAGATCGTAATTCAACTACTATCAGAAGTTATAGACCTAACAAGATTTTCAAGGTCAAAATAGTCATATAGAAATTCCAGAAAAATCATATGTGTGAAAAATGTCCCTATGAGTCATATACCAAATTGACAGAATCATACGACCTTATATAAATAAAATAAAAATATTTTTGACAATCATTCGATATATAAAATACGGGTCGTTGCTTTCTCCCCTCTTTAGGAATTTCGCCCCCAAAATCCTAGACAAGCCAAAGTATAATTAGCCATAGTTACCCGCAGGCCTACCAACCATAATCAACTGTGAAACATCTCAAACAAGCAGTCATGCAATCAATAGTATAGGTGAACTTATCCTAGCATGTGGAATATTAACCTATCAAATATAATATGCAATAGTGAAAGTAGATACGATAAACGATAAATCTTACCATACAAAGAGCTCCGAATACATTGTCCTCATGCTCTCATTAGTCTCCCACATACAATTGTCATCACTTCCGCTCCATTGTACCTTCACTAACTTCACCGACTTTCTCCTTAGCTGTTTCATTTCGTACCAGACAATACGAAGCAGTTTACGAGATCTAGAAACTTTTAGTTCTACCTTAACATTTTCTAGCTGATCCGGTATAATCATCATGCCTGAGTCATGTACAAACATCCGTAGATAAGAGACATAAAAAATGTGGTGCATGCTCGCTATCTTCTGAGGTAAGTCAACCATATATGCTAGCTTCCCAATCCTCTCAACTATCTAAAAAGAACCTAGAAATCTCAGTGCCAACTTCCCTTTTCTATCGAATTAAACTACATTCTTTAAAGGGGAAACTTTCACGAATACCATATCTTCGATAGAAAATTCCAAATCTCTTTATCTCTTATCTGCATAGCTTTTCTATCGATCGTGAGTAGCTTTCATTCATTACTGAATGACCTTAATCTTCTTTGATGACTCTCTAATCATACCTAGCATGAGTATTAGTTTCTCGCTCGCTTCCCACCAACATGAAGGAGCGTTACATGGTCGGCCACACAATTCTTCATATAGTGCCATACCAATACTAAACTAATAATTATTGCTGTATGCAAACTCTACCAAATGCAAATGATCATCTCATGATCCTCCAAAATCTATAATGCATGCTCGCAAGTGATCTTTTAATATACGATTTACACTTTCGGTTTGCCCATTCATTTGCGAATGATAAGCTGTACTCAGATGCAGCTTGGTCCCTAACGCCTCTTGTAAGCTTTCCAAACCCCATTGATGAAAAATGGGTATCAGTCATTCACAATGCTGTTTAGCACAACATGAAATCATATTATCCACTTTACATACAATTTTGGTAGCTTGGATGTTGTTCTACTTGACCTGACAAATATAAATCTTGCACTCTTGGTCAACCGATCTACTACGGCCAAAATGCCATAGTAGCCTGCTCGAGTCCTTGGTAGTCCATCAATAAAATCGATCTATACTTGCTCCCATTTCCACTCTGGAAAATCTAGTGGTTGCAATAATCCACTAGGCTTCATCTGCTTTGCCTTTATCAACTAATAGCTCATACACTTCAAGATGAATGCCCCAACATCCTACTTCATACCTTCCACTAATAAGTTTGCTTCATTTCTTAGTATATCTTTACTGCCGAGATGAATAGTCAACTTAGAATGATGACACTCCCATAACACTTCATATCTTAATAAATCAATATCGAGAACAAATAGTATTTCATCCTTATGAAGCCAACCTTCTCGGTCGAGTTCGTATTGCTTCATATCTTTAGATTCTACGCTTTCTTCTATCGATGCAATGATCCCTGCTAGCTTAGTATCTTGCTTCTGACAAGTACCGATCCTTTCAATTAGAGTATGTATGTTCGACAAATTTTGCCAACATCTCTAGTTTCAACTCATAATAACTCCTGAAATCGTATCTAGCAATATATTTAATATGCTTCCATTCCAAGAACATTGCTCCCTAACTAGCATGTCTTCTACTCAATGCATCGGCAACTGCATTCCCTTTTCCTATTGTAAAGGAAATACCAAAACCATAAGAGGCCAAGAACTTGAACCACCGTTGTCGGTGAATATTGAGATCCTTCTGAGAGAAAAGGTACTTCAAGAATTTGTGGTCCATAAACAGCTCAAACTTTTCTCCTAGAAAATAATGCATCCACTAATTTAAAGTAAAAACTGTCATCGCCAATTCCAAATCATGAGTCGGGTAATTTTTTTCGTGCGGCTTTAGCTGTGGATTAGCATAAGCTATAACTCTTCCCTTCTGCATCAACACCGCGTTTAGTTTCGTACCATAGGCATCCGTATATATTGTCACCTCATTTCCATTTGGAATGGTCAATACCGGTGCACTCGTCAACCTCTCTTTCAGAATCACAAATGCATGCTTAGCATCCCAAACAAAATTCCGATTCTTCTTGGTCAAATTGGTCAATAGTGTCGCTATCTATGAGAATTCCTTGATGAAGCATCTATAGTATCCAGCCAATCCTAGGAAACTCCTCACATCCATTGCATTCTTAGGCCGGTTCCAATCTTGAACCGCTACAACCTTCACAAGATCCACTACTATACATTGTCCCAGAATGACATAACCTAAGAATCACACTTCTTCTCTCCTAAAGTGACACTTAGAGAACTTCACTATCAACTTGTGCTTCCTTAAAATCTCTAGCATAATCCCCAAGTGCTTCTTGGGTTCCTCTTCATATCTGGAGTAGATCAAAATATCATCCACGAACACAAGCATGAACTTATTCAGCTGGTCTCTGAAAACTGATTCATGAGATCCACATGGTGTGTCATAGCATTAGTCAATCCAAACGGCATCACTAACCACTTATAGAAAACTGATGGAGTATAAAAGTAGTGATAGGCACACCCTTCTTCGCTACTCTCAACTGGATAATCCCATTGACAAATCCATTTGAGAGAATACCTTCGTACCGTAAAACTGATCAAATAAGTCATCAATGCGTGGAAGTTGATACTTGTTCTTCTTATCACCTTATTCATCTCACCATAATCCATATACAACCTCAAAGCGCCATCCACCTTAATTGTGAAAACTACAGGTGCACCCCACTCAGATATGCTTCTTCAAATAAACCCGCTCCTTAATAGGTCATTCACTTGCACCTCTAATTCTTCCGCTTTCTGGTGCCATATGCCTTAAAGGCATAGGTCTGGCTTCCTTCTCTAAGTCTATCCAAAACTCAATCTCTTTATATGTTGGAAATCAAATCACTTTCTTAAAGACATCCGGATATACTCTAGCAATAGGCACAGATGACAACCCATCCCGTGGAACCTCTAGCGAATATAGAAAGCTAACCATCACCCCATACTTTGGTAGGCAGCTAATCACCACAGTTCTCCCTTCGACACCTTCCACTATCATCAGTAGCTTCCTATAATCCACTATTACCACATACCTCTTTAACCAATTCAGTCCCAAGATAATCTTGAATCCAATGAAATTCAAAACAAAGCAATCACAAAAAAGAGCATCCACGACTTGATAAGACTAAACCACTACAGAACATGGACATGCTCGTAGAGCCTCTTATGTGGTTTGTCATGATCAAGGATTGGTCTTCCATCTCAGGTCTCAATCCCAATCTGTCTACTTGGTCACTACATATGAATAAATGTGAATCCCCGGTATCAAATAAAACTCGAACAAGAATATCACCATTAGAAAGCATACCTTGAATAATGACTCCCTTTCCCTTCTCCTTCACCGAGGGAGTACTTGACGAAGTCGGGATTATGTCAAAAGCATATGCTTTCATGACTTGCTTATCCATCATCGGTTCTAGACTATCCTTCTTCAAATGTCCAGGTATATCATAGCACTTCTTCTTCTCACTCACCTTACAATCCTTAACCAAGGGACCCTTCTCCTTGCATCTATAGTAAATAGGTTCCCACTTTCGCTTCTTTTGGACATTCTTCCCTTGAGACTGCTTTCTTTTGACATTCCACTTCTTCTTGCCTCCACCATTGCTGTGGTTTTGGTTCTTCCTTCTTAGTGGAAACAACCATAGCAATCTTACCTTAGGATATAGATTCTCATGGCGAAGTACTTTCTCCACAAGCTTCTCAAACGGCTCATCAATGTGGTCTACAATTTCTCTCTAAGATAGTCATCCAAACCAATGATGAACTTTTAATTATTCATCGTGGGAGTGTTAATGAATGACATCTCACATTTCGACAAAGCATTGAATTCGGTTGCATACTCAGAAACCGACATCTCTCCTCCCCTAAGATCAGCAAATTTTCTAATTAATACAGATTTTTGGACAATCGGTATGAACTTCTCCTTGAACCTTGTCTTAAACAGTTCCCAACTGAACCGATCTTTTGGAATAGCAGTAGTCATAGTGTTCCACCAATTCATGGCCCGCCCCTTGAAGTTGTTAAAAGCCAACTTTCTCTTCATAGCGTCATCCACTAGCATATAACTGAAGATGTGATCACAAGTATCAATCCAATCTTGCAGTACTATAATTGATTTTTTTCTTTGGAATGGCTTTCCTCCCAAAGTAGAATATCTTTGCTCAACTTAGCGAAATCATCCCTATGCACTTAAATGGGAGCATCATTAAAAACAGCCATACTAGGATCATTCCTCATTATCATTGCCATTATAACATTGAATATAGCTTAAAAATCAAGCATGGAAGCTCCTGATCTTGCTCCTTCTTGAATTGCTGAAGCAAAGAAGATCTCACAGTATTCCTTGTATGTTGGCTCATTCTTATCTATAACAAGAATTATCAGTCTCTCATAAAGAAAAATGTGTCTATAGTGATCATGTGCATCCGACTTATACTATATAATATATTACCATATAGTTTTAAAAACCAATGTATATTAGAAGTGTGCACACTTTCGCATATATATACTCTTGATCCAGTCTAAGGCCTATCTCTACTGGATCATGGTATCACTTCGAATAATTGTGTTACTAAAGCTCTGATTCCAAATGTGACGACCACCCTATACCATCGGAACCAATAGTATACAAGTAGTGAGTTGCAGCCATGCCCGCCCGATATAGAACGATCATCAGGATAAATAATAATAGACATAGCATATAACCTATCGTATATATCATATAGCATGGATATAATATAATATCACAAATACAACAAAAGAGATAGTAATAATAATGTGAACCAATCATCAGAGTAGAATATCCACATATTTATACATAAATTGTCATAGAGTATACAACATATCAACTCAAATAAACTTTCTCAACAAATAGAAATAAGAAAGCATTGCCATGGGACCATGGTGTTGCTCAGTGGAAAAGCATAGAAATCAACATATGTATATAATACGAGATAGCTCCTCAAGCTCGTCCTTTGAATAGCTACTGCATCACCTAGACATGTTGTCTAGTCAACTCGTTTAAGAGCACTTAATATAATACGAAGCAAAGAATAAACCTTAGGACAAATGGAAATCCTGGTTTTTGTTGTACTCTCGTATCACATAGCTCAAATCTCGATACATGTCTCATAGCCCAAACCTAGACATTTGACCCAAATTAATCGGTCTTTAATATATAGATCCCTACATAACCCATGGGCATCCCTACTTACAATGCCCCAGCGTCGAGTACATAGAAAACACTCCGATTTTCAAAGATTCCTTAGCATATTCACATCCAAGCCCTCCTTTGCTCCATTTGAATTCCAAGCCCTTCTATTGCTCAATCCAGTTTCCATTATTTAGGAGTCAACCACATTCCTCATTCCATAGCTCCCTACTTCATCGAGCTACTATCTTTGGTACATACTCCCACCATGAGTCACAAACTGTAGATACATAGCTTTCATCATGATGTTACATCGCTATCCAACCTGATGTGCACAAGCCAACACCTCCTACATGATCTAACAAACCTCTACTCAATTCCCTAGAAGTTACACCTCAAATCCATGCATAAAAATCACTCAGTATTGAGTCAAAATGACTCGGCACCAAATTATATACTTAGTCAATTTTTACTAGGTTATCTCCCATGCTTCTAGAACTCCGTCCCAAGTTGTTGAAGACCTCAACCCATCCATCAAAATAACTTGGCCCCCAACTCCAAATTATGGAAACAACTTGACATCTTATCTAACACTTAACCAACTCCTGCATCTTGCCATAGACCACATCCACTAGCCATGCTATAGAGATCCTCAAAGTCGCCAACCCAACCAAGCAAAAGAAATGACTCAGTATCGAGTGGTGTACTTAACCATTCTATATGTGTGACTTGAGCTACAGGCTCTCTCCATGCTTCAGAGTCTCTCCTCCAAGTTTCGTCCAATTTCGACCAACTTTGCCTCCAATTTTTCAAATTCACCAACCTATCTTCTTAAACTTTCAAAACACTACCAAACAACATCATAACATAACATGCCAATATGGAACAACATGCAATTATACCCTTTTAAACAAGCAATACATAGAATTATAGTAATCAACAATCTCTAATCTAAATCTAAGCAATCTATGAACATATGAATATGTACAAGGTGGATTTTAAAGCCATTTCTACAAATCACATTAGAATTGCTCAAGTTAGGTCACAAACATATGTTAACATATAATTAAGGTCAGAAAAGGATTTTTATAGTCAAAAATGATGTTCAAACCTATAATTCTGCCATATAAACATGCATACGATAGTGAGAAGGCATAAACCACTCATCAATTTCCAAATACAACCAATTTGAGTGTAGATCCAATATGGACAATGATCAAAAGTAATGCAAATCGACTAAATCGATGATCTCTATCTTCTAACAATGATTTTTCACTAGTCTTCAATTTGCTATGATCTAGAGAGTAATTTAGGTTATTTTGGATGAATCTAGGGTTAATGGGAATTTAAATCTGATTTGTGGAAGAGGTAAAAGTTTTAATTTGACTCTCCAACCCTCTATGTATAGTGATTCACAAATTAGACTAGTGGGCTTACTAATTGACTTAACTAATTACACATTAATTCCAACCAGTAACTGTTAAAATTTAAAACAGCCATAACTTCCTAATTTAAAGTCTCTTTTTTTATTCTGACCACCCCATGGAATGAGAAACTTTCACCCTGAAGCAATGGATTTGGTTTGAGACCCTAATTCAACCCCAATCAAAAGTTATAGCCCAAACAAAATTTTATGGTCAAAATATTCACATAGAAATTCGGGAAAAATCAAAAGTGTTTAAAATGTCCCTAAAGGTCATATCCTAAGATTATAGAATCATACGACATAATATAAATAAAATAAAAATATTTTACGATCCACCGATATATAAAATATGGGTTGTTATATTTATTTTATAGCTTGGCATTGACAAGTTATATTGGTTGATTATATTATTCCATTTTTATTTTCTTCTCTGATTGTGTGATTTTCTTATTGACCCGTTTGTATGGTTTTCCTCGCAAGCTTGCTTTTGTTGTTAGATTGGTATTTTTGTACTTTATGTGTTTTGGATTCTGGTGTTTACTTTAAATCAGGGGAGAATGGGTATACAGAGTATGTAGCAGCTATTAGTGGATGATAGGAACTAAAGTTGACTTATTGAGGGACCTAAGTGTACACTGGGAATGTTCAACTATCGAAACAGCTACGCAAGAGGATCATTGGTAATTGAGTCCATGAGGGATGTTACCAAATATGGAGTCATTCATCATGTTTAGTGATGGAGTCACACTTAATAAGATAGAATCAGTGATAAGGTCATTAGCAGGATCTACACTTTTACACAACTTGTCTATGACAATGGCTTCTGGAGATAGCAGAATATATCATTAACTTGTTCGAACCGGCAAATATCCATTGGATTGGAAAATAGCAGGTCGAATATAAATTAAAAATAACCGCAAGCGCACAGCGTACAATACTAGTACGTGGCGAGTATGGATCGATCCGCAGGGAATTGTTAGATTTTAAAATTCCTTCTCATGATCATAAATCAACAAAATTAAATTATGATCTCTCTTTTGGTCACTAGTGAAATTAGTTGATGTTCTTATTAAAGTATGGAATATTTGTGCTAATAATTAGCCCAATATAAGCCATCAAACTATAATACAACCACTAAATCACTTTTAACTCTCACAAAAATGTTAATGAACTTGAAAATAAAAAGCTATTTTTAGCATGGCCTATTAATTATTAGTTAGAAATATAGATCATCAAATTTTGATTTCAACATTCACTTCATTACCATAATCATATATAGATGAAGAAATAATTTGTGTTTAATGTGTTTAAGCATAGCCTATTTGTTATGAACAACATAGACTATCAAATTTAATATGAAAGAATAAATCACATAAACTTCCATTTTTCCATTAGCACAAAAAGAGATAAAAAATTATCAAATTATGTTGAATCTACAAAATTAGAGAGCTTCATTACCCCTAAGTTGAAGGGGTTTAGCATCTCATATTTGTTATTAGATCAACAACTATAGCATTCAACATGAAACAAAAAGAAAAAGAAAAGGAGAGCTAAAATAAAAGGAGAGCTAATTAAAATAAAATAAAAGCTAATCTACTTGCATGGGAAATAAACTACACTACTAACAAAATAAGGAAGAGAGCATGTAAGAAGAAAAGAGCATGAATTAAAATTTGCATAAAAAAGTAACATGAAAGAAATGGCTAAGTAGCCATGAAAAGAAAGAAGAGTTTGTATTTTATTTTTGAGCCTAAACTAAATTAAAGAGGCTAAGAGAAGAGAGGATTACGTGAAACATAAGGGGTATTTATACATGTATGAAACCATAATCTATAGTTTTGGAAACTATCCAAACTACCATCTTAGAAAGTGTAGCCACCGAGTTATCATTAGCATGAAATAATCACCCATTAAGTGTGCATGTAACTTTAATGGCCTTTTAGCATGTGCATTAGCTCCTAATGGTAGATCAAGGAAAGTGGGTAGGTGGGGTCCTCCATGTTCATATGTTTGAATTGTTTCCATCTTCATTTGATTGTCTTCACTTGTGCATGCATATTTCTTCATGAAACCACTTATAGTTTGAATTCAAATTCCTACAAAATAATATAGAAATTTCCAATAAATTTTCTCAAATTAATATATGCACAAAAATGACCATTTTGCCCCTGTATGAAGATGAATATGTGATGATTTGAAAATAATTTGAATTTTGGTTTAAACATGTTAAAATACCCAATATGATCATTTATTTATTTAATTAAATTAAATATGGAAGTAAACATATGCACATTTACGTGCACATCAAATACCCCCACACTTATCTTTTTATTCGTCTTCAAATAAACTAAAACTAAGATAAATCCGTTTTCGTAGGGAACACGATTGCATTGAGCGTATACAACAAGCCGTTAAACCTTTAGGTGTCCCTAGTAGGACGAGCATTGTCTCTTGAGGGTTTTCAGTGGATACTACCCACAAAATCCAAATGCAAAGTGAAAAATTCCTAAATGCAAGATTTATTTACAAAGAGATGAATGCAAGTTTTTAACAATATTTACAAATGAAGGATTTGATTTTAAATCGACACAAGAAAGTTAAATATAAGTTTTGGTCATGATCATGAATTTTTAGTCATTTTACTTGTCAAAATTTCCAATAAAAAATGAGTTATCGTAACAAGTAAACTATAGTTTTACTCGTTATTTCGGTTGATAATATGGTGTAAATAAGAAATGGATTCTTAGTTGATTATCAAAGTTTTTAAAAGTGGTATTTTAATTTCTTTTGAATAACAAGTCAAATCAAACAAGTCAAAATGGTGATTTGATTTCAATTTCTTATTTCTCTTGCTTGAAAATTTTCATTGATGTTAACAATATTTACATATGCCTAACTCAGATAAACTGAGGCCAAATATATTACTCGTGCACTGCCTTTCGGACTTACATGAGGGAAACACAGAGCATAGCGAGTGAACACACAAGTGTGTACATCCATCGACTGTAGGCTTTATTAATAAAAGAATTTTTATATACATACACCTAACTCAGATAAGCTGAGGCTAGATATACCGATCGTGCACTGCCTTTTGGGTTTACGTGAGAAGGGTATAAAACATGGCGAGTGAACACACAAGTGTGAACACCTAACCCTAGGTGTTAATAAAAATATATACATATATACAAAATTATTATTTTTGTTTGTTTTTTTTGTTATATATATATATATATATATAAATATATATATATATATATATATATATATTGTTTTAAAAAAAATAGAGTTTTGCAAAATCATCTTAGCACCATTTAACTTAGAAGATAAAAAATAATATGTCCTTTACTTTAAATCCACCTCCTTTTTAAACAAAGATTTTCAATTAGAATATACTTCACAATCATCATCATGAATCTTCCTAAATACTAGTTAAGCAAGCGTTACTTGTAATCAAACTTAATTCTTATTTTTGTTGAGACAAATGATTTTTCAAAAATTTCAAGTTAATAACCAAAATCGTATGTTTATCGTATAGTGTTTCATCAAAACTAAATCAAAATGCTAAAAAAAATTGTTTTTTTTTTGTAATTTTTTTTAAAATTTTGGAAAGAAAAATGCAAAAAATATACCATGAAAAATAAAAAAGAAGGTGAGACCCCTCCCTCTTCCCACACTTGATTTTGACTATGTCCCCACAGTCAACCCAAGAGGAAAGAGGGAAAAAAAATTAAAATGTAACCTATATTTACATGAAAACGAAAAGATTATTATTTCACGACATCAGAAAGTATATGATTAGGCAGTTAATGAAATGGTCTTCCAAAGACTGATTCATTTGTCGCGTCAATTATGCGAGACATAGTTGAAGCTCGGAAAATCAAACCATAAAAGATTTCGAAGTTGAATGTTGATTTTGAAAAACGAATGTCCTTTTATTGAAAGTCATGCGAGTTATTTCATTTCCGATGATTTTCGGGGTTGATAAAACGATTGGTTGAAATTCAAGTTTATTTTCACCAAATTGAAATTTAAGCTCATCATTGACGAATTCCTTAAAATTATTGATTTCAAAATCAAAATGGTGTTTTAACTCTTCGTCGTTGGAATTTAACAACTCATCTTCGAAAAGTCCATAAAATTCATGCCATTAAGTTCGTCTTCTTTTGTTGGATTATCAACAACTTCATTGCATATATGATTTTCAAAATCAAAAGTTGTTGTATTCAAATTTTCAAAATCGGAAAAAGGAAGATCAAATTTCAAATCAAGTTTCTCACCCTTAAAATAATTGAAATCCAACTCAATTACCGACTTTTCAAAAACTTCATTAAGATTGTCATTTTCAATTTCAAAAATTGTTATTTGAAAATCATCGGTTTGGGTAAAAGATGGATTATCACTTGACCTGTCACTTGTTGGGTTTTGATTTAGTTTCTCACGTTGTTTCAAATATGTTTCAAACAACAAATCCATGTGTTCTCTGTGAATTTCATCCATTTGCTCAACAAAGTCAAATTTATAATTATTAATTGGAAAATTTTCAATCGAAACTTGTTGAGAATGAAAATTATCCATTGAACCATAGTCGAGATTATTCTCATTGCCAATATTATTAAAAAAGTGGCTCACATTTCCGTTTTGACTTTGAAATTCATTTTGCAGTTCGAAGTTGTATTGGCATGAATTATAATCGAATGGTTTGAATTTTGAGGAGAATTCAAATCTTGATTATTTTGAAATCCTTGACTTGAGCTATTGCATAGATATGAATTACACAATTCATTTATCATTTAATTTTGTTGTGTAGAGAGTTCAAACAAAGACGAAATTTTTTCAATGCTATTTTCGAGATTTGTAGTTTGCTCATTATTTTGAAAACTTTATTGTTCAAAATTCGAATTGTTTGTACAAAAGTTGTCATTAAAATATCCATACTAGTTTGATGTGAAACTATATGGATTATATTGATTTTCACAACTCTTGTAAAATTTTGGCGAGCAAGAAAATTCCGACATTTTCAAGAATTTTTTTTTCTTTTGGATTTTTTTATAAAGGAAAAACTATTTAGCGAAAGGAATTTTATTTTTCAAAAGGGAAATTTTGATTTTTGTTTTGTTTTTGGATTTTCAATTTTTTTTGAAAAGGTTTTATATTTTTTTTAAAAACAACTTAATTTTTTATTGGATTTTTTATATAAAAATTTCAAAAGAAAGGATTTAAAAACTAAGTTAAGGAATATTTACAATTTTTTTTTAGTTTTAGATTTTGATTTTTTTAAATATGCATGAACTAATGCAACTAAATGAATACAAGAGTTTAACTGCAAATTTTATTCCCTAAGCAGCTCCTAACCCAAAATTATATAATCACAGTTTGTCTTAAATCAACAAGATAGTTCTTAGTTAGGTAACAGACATAATTCATCGGCGCACCACGAATCACTATAGCAATGTAGCCGAAGGTTTAAGTACCTTCAGAGAAACAACTACTATAATATTTACAAATCATCGTAATATTTATAAATGGTTATTACTATGCCATAGCCTAAACACCAAGAAATTAAATTGTTGAAAGAGGACAACTTATAATATACAATTAAGTGCTGTCAATGTCTAACCGTATTAATCAAAATTCTAGGATGAAATGCAGAGCAGAAACTAAACGTATATTAACAATGTAACTACGAATGGATTTTTGTTTTTGGTTTTTGAATTTTTTTTAAAAAATGCAGGCAACGAACAATGCAAAGCAAATAAAAACAAATGATAAGAGCACGATACCAAAGCGTGTAGAATATTAGCAAATTTTTTTTTAACGGCAATTTTTTTAAGCAAGCAAGCAATTCCTCTCGTATCTGCTTTGGCAACCTGAAATTTCGAACAAGATATATACAATTTTTTAATTATTATTTTTAAATTTTTATATGTTTATCAAAGAAGAAAATAAAACAAATGAAAAATAGATGAAAATAAAAGCATGTGAAAAATGATACTTGTTATTTGTTTTATTTTAAGGAAGAGATGAAAAGGGAAAAAAATATTAAAACTTCAAGCTAAATAAAAAATATAAAGTTCTTATACATAAAAATCAGTTTTTATAGGGTTTTTAAGCTCAAAGAAAAAGTTAGAGAAAAATTTAATTTCAGAGACAAGAAGTTTGTTTTTTAGGCTGAAGGATACTTTTTTACTGTAAATCACAGAATGATAGTTCTAACTATCATTTTCAGTTTACAATAAAAAGTGTTTTAAACTAAAAAGCAAACTTGTTATCTCCAGACTAAATTTTTTTTATAACTTTTTCGTTGTGTCTATTTACCTGTTTTTTATATTATTATTTTTTACTTGTTTCAACTGACTAGAGCAGGTCCTTACGTATAAAAGCTAAAAAAAAAAGAGATTACCGCAGAACAAACAAGTCCAAAATCGACTTCCAAAATCAAAATCACAATCGAAATCAAAATCGAAATTCAACTATGAAATCGAAATCGGATTTCAGAAAATCAAAATCCCATATCAACTCTTCTCTGCCATCAAGTAGTTCAAATCGAAGGTAGGTGATTCGAAGAGAGGCAGTGTTCAGGCTTGCGATTTGGTGGGGTATTTGGCTACGGATGATCGCAGTGCTTTGTTGAGTAGGCAGTGTTTGCTTAGTGACTTTGATTTTGGAGATGCTGATGGTGTTGCGAGTTGGCCAATTTGGGGAACAACAAGGTGGTTTGAAGTGGAAGTGGAATTGTGGTGTTCGAATGAAGGTTGTGACTGTGAGTGATTGGCAAACTTGTTTTTTCTTTTTTCAAGAGTTTGGGTATGATGTTGAAGCAGAGGAAGTTGTATGGGTGATTGGCAGGAGTGATACTTTGCTGTATATGGACGGTATGTGATGGTTGGGTGGTGCTGCGATGTGACAGTGGTAATGTGATGGAGTTGAAGGGGATAGTTGTATTGATTGTCAGAAGTGGAAGTGGGACTGTGTTCACTGGTGGTTTTGGAGGTGGCAGGGGGTTGATGACTGTTGAGGCAGGCTATGTATGCAGTTTGGCAATGGTGGTGACTAGAGTGATGTTTGTTGTAGTTGATGTCAGAAGTGCAGCTGTTATGAAGTAGGTGTGTATCTTGTTTGGTTGATGAATACAGGTTGTTGAGTGGTTGTTGTTGCAGTTGTTCAAGTAGTGAAATGACGAATGACAGACTGGAGATGGTTGTGATGGCTGTTGTAGTAGCAGTGAGGCTACTGGTGGATGAACAGGCAGAAGTAAGATGATGAGAAACTGTATGAAATGTATGAACTTGCAAGAAGCGTGGTGATATCTTGATAATTATGTAGTAAAGTGTTTGGTAGAGAGTTATGTACAAGTGCACAGAGGCAGTTTGTATGGTGAAGAGATGTCTGGTTGGAGGAACAGAAATGTATGTAGCAGGTTGTTGATATGATATGCAGTGGCATAAACAGGCAGAGGCAAGTGGTTTGTATGAGAATGTCTATGAAGTTTGTTGTAGAAATGTGGAGCAATGTGAACAGTTGTGGTCTTGGTGGTTGATAGTACAAGGAGTGACTATAGCTGTGAAATTGGATGATATTTGCTGCAGTGATGGTGTGAAGCAAGTTATTGTGGTGGGGGAAGAACTGAATAGTAGTGGGCAACTGTTCGTGCAGGGGGTGATAGAACTGTGAGGGTTGCTATGAAGCAGTTGGACTGCAGAGAGCAGTGACGTGGAGGATTTGGCTGGTGCTGTTTGAACTTTAGTCAGAAGGGGATTGCTGAATAGTGAATCGTAACAAAGATGCTTATACAGGTTGTGTACAGGAAAGAAAATGTAAAAATAAATTTGTAAACGATATGCAAATTGATGTAAAATAAAAATGAAATGGAATATAATTTTGAAAATGAAGTTGTTTAAAAAAAGTTTATTAATAAAAATGCAAATGAAAATAGAGCTAGAAAACAAGTACACAAACCTAATGCACACAAAAATCACACACAACCAAATTTTTTTAAAAAAATTGCAAACTAGCACACAATAAAAAGCAAACGAAAATACTTCGAAGATTAGAAAATTAAAATCGAAGCAATTTGTAACAACCCATAATTTTGTAAATATTTTAATTAAGTTTTTATTTGAAAAACTTCGATTTTTAAGTCATTTAAAAGTGAATTTTAGAATTTTCCAATGTAATTTTGGAATTTGTTTGTAATTTATTTTTCAAATAGAATGAAATAAATATTTTCTGAAAAATTTATATTTTGGTCAACTGAAAGTCAAAGTTTGACCACGGTTGAAAATTTTAAATTTGGATTTTTAAAAGGGTACTTTTGGCACAGGTCCTTATTAAGTTTTAAAATTCACGAAAAGTCATTCACTAAATTTCAGTGTAATTTAGGTCTCTGTTTTTTATTCACGATTATTGCAGAGCATGATGCAACTTTTCATAAAAGTTGCTGACATTTCCGCAACTTTTCTGTACACTGTGAACATAGCGTATGAAAGTTGCTGAAATATCAGCACTTATTGTTGCTGACATTTCAGCAATATTTATGTACACTGTGAACACAGTTTATGAAAGTTGCTGAAATATCAGCATTTATTTATAAAAGTAGATAACATTTCAGCAGTAATTTTCTTCGTTTCCAGAAAATAGGGACCCGATTTACAATGAAACTTTGACAGGAAAAGTTGCTGAAATATCAGAATTTATTTATAAAAGTTGCTGACATTTCAGCAATAATTTTCTTCGTTTTCAGAAAATAGGCACCCGCTTTACAATGAAACTTTGACAGGACCCGCTTTATAATATGAAAGTATGATAGGGACGCCTCCCTAATTTCCACTTTTTAAAATTCTAATCTTTTTCTTTGAAAATGTATTTTATTTTAATATTAGTTCTTCTTTTTGTTTCGTAAAATTCTGTTTTATATTTTTTTAAAATCCGATAACTTGCAGCGTTTTACACGCAATCAATTTCTGTATTTTTATATTTTCCTATCTCCATCTCTTTATTTTATTTCTCTATTTTATTTTGTCTAGACTTTTATTGTATTTATTGATTTTTGATTGATTTCTCTATTTTAAATGGCTTGGAGAAAATCAAGGAGACATAGATTACATTGCTTAAATTCTTGCCTTTTTGTTTTCCTAGCATTTTACACGCCATAACCATTCACTCTTGTCTTTTTTGGCCATGTATTTCTATCTCAATCATGTGTAAGAATATTTCTTTCTTATCTCAATATTCTCATTTTCATTTGCATTTAAGAATAAAATATATTGTAAGTTTCTTTTTCTCAACTCATGCCTTTTCCGTTTCTTAGCATTCACTCCCATTTTTCTTGCCATCCAAACCTTCTCTACCCGTGAGAAACACTCCTCTAACTCACGCACAAAACATTCTCACCTTTTCTCATTTCCTAACAAAAAAATAATAATTAAATACATCAAGTTATTTTTTTTGTAGTGTTTCCTTTTTATTTTCCAAACCATTCAAACTCTTGCCTTTTATTGCCTAGCCCCTTTATTACTTATCTTAGTCGTTCATTCCTTTAATCTAGCCGTGAATTTCTCTTGCCTATCACGCATAAAATCTTCCCAAAACATCTCACTTCCATTTGCGGGCAAACAAAGGAAAAATAGAAAGTTTTGTCATGGCTTCCTTCTCTTCCTCTTCTTCTTTTTCTATTTTCTTTTCTCTTGTTTTTTGTTCTTTGGTCTCCACCTATTGCCGACCCCATCACCATCTCCACCACCACCATGCCGACCACACCACCTCCTCCTCACCACCAAAGCCTAGCCATGACCACCATGGAAGCATACATCACCAAAGTTTGATAACAAACCCTAACCAAGTCATGTTTTCATCAATCCCCTTCCTCTATTAGCGTCGGCCACAAATTGAAACACCTCCTCCATTGCTTTGCCTAACCCTAGCTGTGCCTTATGATGTTCACTTGACCAAGATCCAACATGGCCATGCACATGAAGCCTATGGCCTATGGCGGAACCAAAATGTTGCATACTTATGACCTTTTGGCCTTCCAGTGAAGTTATAGCCTCCATCCCATCAATTTCTAAGCTCATAGCCGTACCTATTGACCTTTGGCCGAGCCTAGCATATCAAAAGCAAGTCATGGCCGAGCCCACATGAAGATGGTCAAGCCATTTTGGGTGTAGTCGAGCCCACTTGATGGGTAAAGCAAGTTAGTCATTTAAATCATTATATTTTTCATTGTTTTAATTTATATTCTTTGTATTGAATCATTCTTATGTATGTTGTATTTGTTTGTGTACATGAGTTGAATCTTGGCTCTCATATCACTCAAGTTTGAATCGTGCTTTGTCGTGCCTTGTCGTGCTTTTTGGAGTTTGTTATGTATCTCTAGTTGTCAATTCTAGCTTTAAAAGGTGAGCTATTCACTCTAGACATACATACTTTTATAATTGTGAAATGATGACAAGTGAATATGTAAAACTGATATGTTATGTTCATACATGCCTGTGATATATTTATATGATGTTAAATGCTATTATATATCTGTTACTTCATCTGATATGATATTGAATGCCATACTGTTATTTTATTACCTGTTTATCACACTGCAAGTTCCCTATCACTATGGGTTAAAATGATACATACCCGAACAGACTTTAGAATAAGGAAAAATCATTATGAGCTGAAATGATAGGCTTTATTGCATTTGATTTACTTGGCATTGCGGTTTGAAATGATAGAACCTGAATTTTTCTTTTTAAATTACGGATTGAAATGATACATATCTGTATCACTTGACCTAGGTTAGAAAATATTATACAGGCCCATGGTTAATATTTTTAAAGTAATATTTTCCTAAAAATTTATTAAGTATATTTAAAATTTAAAATATATGGAATTTTAACTTAAAATTTAATTTAATGATTTACATATAAAGGTATATTGGTTTTCTGTAAGAGATATTGGTTTTCTATAAGTTAAAATTTTATAAGTCCATTTTTGGTTTTAAAAAGGGAATTTAAGAGTTTTATTTAAATAACTTAATAATTAAATTTGATTTAATATGGAATCTTTAATCTAACCTAGTGATTTTGTTAAAGGTTATATCCTGAAATGGATATATAATGTATTTTGAACTGATAAAATGAAATACAGTTTTAATTGGACATTTTGTAATAAAATTTATGTAACTAGGAAATCATAGTTAATCGATGTCTAGATCCAGAAGGAAAACTTGATTGTTATATTAACTATGATAAAATGTTCTTTTGTGAAATGTTATGTTTTGTAAAATAAATAGTTATGATTTTAAAATGAAAAAATATATCTTAAATTATGACTTAACTTGATAATAGGAAATTGGGTTTAAATAAAATTATTAAGTTAAGTAAATAAATGAAAATTTATTTTTATTTATGAAGTGGGTATTTTAAAATAAAGTGTTAAGTTATTTGTTAAATTAAAAATTAAGTAAATTAGTGAACTTTGACTTAATAAATGAAGTATAGTTTAATTTGGATGTTCTATTTATAAAAGTTTGTTTTAATAAATCATAGTTAAATGATATGCAAATGAATATTTTTTGAAGCGGGAAATATGATTTTTAAGTTAAAATGGCTAAAAATTGAAATTGTGGCTGAAATGTTATTATAAATCTGGAGTTAGTATTGGCAGCTCTTTAGAAATGTTGTGGTTTAGGATAGCATTTGCTTAGCACTATCAATTCTGAGACTTAACTATATTCTGAAATAATAATAAAGCTACTGCAGTACTTTGTAAGTGTCGTTGTTGCTAAATGTAAATTGTTTTGCGATACTAGTAAGCTACTGCAGCACTTTGTAAGTGCTGTTGTTGCTGGAAGTAAACTGTTTTGAAATAATAACTAAATATCTACTGTAGCACTTTGTAAGTGCTGCTATTTTTGAATTTGACAATGTTTTGAAACACTAGTACATCGACTGTAACACTTTATAAATGTCGTTATAGCTTAAATTTACAATGTATTGGAAATTCTATAATTAAATGAATAAACTTAGAAATGCTACAACTTTGAAATGAATATTATTTGACATTGAATTTAAATGATTTAAATGAATATTGTTTTGAAATACATTAACATTGAATTTAAATGATTTAAATGAATATTATTTTAAAGGTAATGACTTTCTAAGTATTATGATTTCAAAATGATAATATTTCAAACTTTATGATTTCAATGTATTATGGTTTCAAAGTGTTTTGGTTCGAAAGGGTATAACTTTGCAAGTATTATGGTTTTGGAAATGAATTGAATTTATTTAAGAATTCTATTTGATATGGTTTTGAAATGGGTATGATATGTGGTTTAAAAGTATAAACTATTTTGAAATAAATATCCATGGGTTATAATAACGTTTGGTTGTTAAAGAGAACGGGATCGGAAGTAGTCATACTCTCTGCCAACTCCAAAAACTACTTTAACAACCATATATGCAGTGGAGATTCCAAAATGAAGTAGGATGGTGGCGACGTCCTATTGAGGTATATACGTGGACCTGACTCCCATAAGTTGGCATAAGGTGGCTAAAATAGGACTGATTCTCGGGCCAATAAGGTAGCTGCTCTGCGCGGACACACTCCTTCACTATTTTATTCGGACTTTGAGATTGATTTGGTGGCCACTTTTGATTTCTTTTTTATTTGGGGGTGTGGCTCGAGGTGGGCGGTAGGTGCGCGCTGCGTGTTACCACCAGCCCGGATGCGTAATTGGTATATCTACCCTGGCTTTGCCTTGTTGTGTCGTGTCACCTATCCTACCGCGCCTTGTACGAGTTTGGATTTCTCTCGTAGCCTGTGGAGTATAAAGGGTAGTCTCCCGATCTGGAGATGCGCTGATACTGGATAGACTACTGGGACTATTACGTGTTAAGGGAATATTCGGCCACTCCTTAACGCTATTTTAAAGTAAGTTTATTTTACTATATATATTATTATAATATCGAAATATTACTGTATAGTAAATAGTTTAACGGATCCTTAGAGGATGGGCGGTCCCAAGCATCATTTAAGTTACTTGTACCTTATATTACAGTTCACTTGAGTTGGTTTACATTGTAAAAGTATGTATGTCCTGACTCGAGTTTTATGTGTTTTGCTTTACGCTTGGGTCATACTGAGTGATACAACATTAGAGACTCACATTCGGAGTTGGAGCTTTGCTTGAAGATCCAGCTATCTATTTCTCTTCCAGTTATTCAGTTGATTCCAGGGATGGATTCGGCTTTGTGCTTGTTGATCATATTGAAACTTCTGTCGTATCTTGTATAACTCTGATGTATTTATATAGTAGCTTCATGAACTACTATCTCTTTACTTCCGCTGCATTATATTTCTCTGCAACTTTGATCTGTGATTTATTTATTTACTGTATATTCTGAGTTTTGCCAAATTTAAATTAACAATTCGGTATTTTGAGCTATTCAAGTCTGGTAGGTGTGGTTCTATTGTCGATTTGAATGGTTGAAAATATCGGGTCGTTACACAATTCCCCGGCAACGACGCCAAAAACTTGTTCGAACCGGCTAAATATCCATCGGATTGGAAAATAACCAGTCAAATGTAAACTAAAAATAACGGCAAGCGCACGGCGTACAATTCTTGTACGTTGCGAGTATGAGTCGATCTACAGGGAATTGTCAGATTTTAAAATTCCTAATCAATCAAATTAAACCAAAGGTTTGAGATGCGTTTAGCTAAAAATGCAGAAAAATGACAAAACGAAAGTGGCTAAAAATATGAGAGTTTGAAGGCAATTTAGAGGTAATTTCCTTCTCATGATCATAAAAATCAACAAAATGAAATTATGATCTCTCTTTTGGTCACTAGTGAAATGAGTTGATGTGCTTATTACAAGTATGGAATATTTGTGCTATTATTAGCCTAATATAAACCATCAAACTATAACATAACCGCTAAATCACTTTTAACTCTCGTGAAAATTTTAATGAACTTGAAAATAAAAATCTATTTTAAGCATGGCCTCTTAATTATTAGTTAGAAATATAGACCATCAAATTTTGATTTCAACATTCACTTCATTACCATAATCATTTGTAGATGAAGAGGTAATTTGTGTCTAATGTGTTTAAGCATATTTGTTATGAACAACATAGACTATCAAATTCAACATGAAACACTAAATCACATAAACATCCATTTTTCCAGTAAGCACAAAAATAGATCAAAAATTATCAAATTATGTTGAATCTGCATAGTTAGAGAGCTTCATTATCCCTAAATTGAAGGGGTTTAACCTCTTATATGTGTTATCATATCAACAATTGTAGCATTCAATATAAAACAAAAACAAGAAGAAAAAGAGAGCTAATCAAAATGAAATAAAAACCAATCTACTTGCATGAGAAATAAACTACACTACTAACAAAAAAAGAAAGAAAGCAAGTAAGTAGAAAAGAGAAAGAATTAAAATTTGCATAAAAAAGGTTACAAGAAAGAAATGGCTAAGTAGCCATGAAAAGAAAGAAGAGTTTGCATTTTATTTTTGAGCTTAAACTAAACAAAAGAGGCTAAGAGAAGAGAGGAGTGCATGAAACATAAGGGGTATTTATACATGTATGAAACTCTAATCCATATTTTTGGGAACTAGCCAAACTACCCTCTTAGGAAGTGTGGCCACCAAGTTATCACTAGCATCAAATAATCATCCATTAAGTGTGCACGTAACTTTAATGGCCTTTTAGCATGTGCATTAGCTCTTAATGGTAGATCAAGATAAGTGTGTAGGTGGGATACTCTATGTTCACGAGTTTGTATTTTGTCCATCTTCATTTGCTTGTCTTCTCTTATTCATGTTTCTTCATGAAACTATTAGTCCGTGAGATGATGATTTTGATGACAACAACCTTAGAGTAGATTATAAAATATAAATACTAACATTATAAGTTTAAATATATGTATATGCAGGTTTTAACCATGCAGGTACCAAGAATGAAGATTGTACAGTATAGAGATTCAAGATATCAAGATTGAAGACTCATGAGTATCAAGAATATCAAGAGTTAAAAAATTGAAGTAATTTATTCTTTAATTAGAAATTTTGTTAAAACTCATAGAAAAACACTGACATCTTAAAATCCAATTTATTCGTGGAATGGAATCCACTTCGAGCCTGTTAAAGGGATGGAACCCTAAGTAGGATGGAACCTATGAAAAATCTAGTGGAACATTGTTTTGTATCCGCTAACTATTTATTCAAAATGATTTTTCATAATTATATCATGTTTTCAAAATGTTTTCAAAACCTTCCTTTTAAAAGCATCAAAAACTTCTATCCTGATTTTAAATAATTTTAGCCCTAAAATTATCTTTAATTTCAAAGTCAAAATTACTCCTGATTTTAAACTATCTTTTAGAATAATATATTTAACTTCTAAATATTTATACTTAAGATTTAAATATAAAATTATAGTTAAATTTTATATATATTATTATCTATATTTACTTATGAATTTTAACTATAGTCAAGTATATTAGAAAAGTTTAAAATAGTTTTAATATAAGATAAGTTTAGTTTCAAAGAAAATCAAATCATTAAAAATTGTTTTGGGATGTCGACATGCCTATGGTGACCATGTCGACATGGTGTCAGTTGAGTTCAAAATTTAAATTTCAAAAGAAGTGTCTATTCGCCATAACTCTTCATGAATGGACATGGCTGTTGTTCTTCTATAAATAGAGGTTAGTTTCAACGAATTTTTGATCAGATTTTCTGGTTTTTCACTCCTCTTCTTCTTCCACATTTCTTAATACATACTCTTACCATTACTATACCGAAATCAATATTGAATCATACTCGATTACTTCTAGTTTGAATCTCTATCACTATCTCAATAAGGTTCTCCGTGCTATTTAGAGTTATAGACTTCTTTGTAATCTATTAAACGAGAAAAGGTGTGATTATGGCCTTGAAAATCAATCAAGCGAGAAAAGGTGTGATTGTAGCCTCGGTAAATCAATTGGGTAAACTTGTGGCTCGGAAATCAAGTATCTCTACCCAGAGGATTGAAATTCTGGAGGGTGTACATCGTA
The DNA here is from genome assembly GCA_030765085.1 of Allium cepa. Classification (NCBI taxonomy): domain Eukaryota; kingdom Viridiplantae; phylum Streptophyta; class Magnoliopsida; order Asparagales; family Amaryllidaceae; genus Allium; species Allium cepa. The sequence goes on from CM060941.1 coordinate 432,120,632, forward strand.
GCCTTGAAATCGAGGGTGTAATTGTATAATTGTTTTTGAAAGGATATCCATATTTGTGTTGCGGGACTGGATGTAGGGTAACTCCGAACCAGTATAAAATCTGGTGTTCTTTCCGTTACTGCTTTTATTTTATTTCTGCATCTGTGTTCGTTTTCGTGATCATCCCTGTATCCGTAGATTGCATACATCTATGTCTAAATTAACATAAACTCAAAAAGATTTAGTAATTCTTTATAAACACTATTCACCCCCCTCTAGTGTTAATCCTAGCCTTAAGATCCGTAATCCGTATTTCTTTCAATTGGTATCAGAACGAGGTTTTCAAAGTTTCATAATCTGATTTTTGAAAAAAGTTTTTAAAATGGCTATATTTGTTAATACTAGTTTAGAAATATTCAAATCATCATTGTTTCATGAGTCTTCATATAATCAATATTCAAATTCAAGTTATCTATCAAAATTGTTTGATGTGCAGGAATCATGCTTTATGGCTGTTGAGGAATCAATCCACAACGGACAAATTATGCAGATCAGAAAGAACAAATGGATACTTGATAGTGGGTGTTCTAGACACATGACTGACAATCCATAAATACTGAATGATATTATATACAAAGATGGAGGACTGGTTAACTTTGGAGATAATTCAAAAGGATACGTGATTGGCATAGGCAAAGTCGATAATTCTGAAACTCCTACTATTGCTAATGTTTTGCTAGTTAAGAATCTAAACATTAATCTGCTAAGTATAAGTCAACTTTGCGATAAAGGATATAAAATTAAATTTGAAAAAGATAAATGTTACATCGAAGATAACAATTTAACCATAATATTTGAGGGAGTCAGGAAAAAGAATATTTATATTCTTAGTATGAAAGTTTCAAATGATAAACCATGTCTGTTGGCAAATACAAGTGACCATTGGATTTGGCATAAGAGATTTGGGCATTTGAATTTCAAACTCTTATCTAGACTGTCAAAACATGATCTAGTAAGAGGTTTTCCTAAAATGAATTTTAAAGTAGATAGTTTATGTGATGCATGCCAATTAGGAAAACTTAGAAAAAGTTCCTTTAAATTAAAAGATATGATTTCAACTTCAAAACCTCTTGAATTACTTCATCTTGATTTATTTGGTCCATCTCAAATTTTATTGATAAATCATAGTAAATATGTTTTTGTAATTGTAGATGATTATTCTAGATATACATGGACAATATTTTTGAAACATAAAAGTGATACTTTTGAATGTTTTAAGACCTTTTCAAAAACAATTCAAAATCAATTTTATCTAAAAATTATAACTATTTGAAGTGATCACGGTGGTGAATTTGAAAATGAAAAGTTTGAGGAATCTGCAATAAAAAGGGAATAACTCACAATTTTTCATTTCCTAAAACTCCACAACAAAACGGAGTAGTAGAACATAAAAATAAGACGATTCAAGAGTGCATGAGAACTATGCTTTCAGATAGTAATTTACCAAAGAATTTTTGGACAGAAGTAGCTGCTACCGCCTTTATATTTTAAATAGAATTTTAATTAGACCTCTAACTAATAAGACATCTTACAAACTTCTTTATTCAAAGAAACCTAAGGTATCTTATTTCAGAATTTTTGGAAGTAAATGCTTTATTTTAAATACAAAAGATAAATTAGATCCTAAATCCGACAAAGGAATCTTTAATGGATACTCTAATAGAAGTAAAGCATACAGAGTGTTTAATTTAAAAACTAACACCATTGAAGAAACAATGCATGCTTCATTTGATGAAAATTTCAAATTTTTTGAAGATACAAATGATGAAGAGGATTTAATCACTCAAAATCAAGAATCAATTGAAACTAATAATGAAATTAATCATCCTAATAAAAGGACAAAACTTTTAAAAGATCATACTATAGAAAATATACTGGGAGATATGCAATCTTTTGTTAAGACTAGAAATCAACAAAGTCAAATGAGTAATGTAGATTTTATATCAACTATTGAACCCAAAAGAAGCCTCAACTGATGATTCATGGATTTTGGCTATGCAAGAAGAATTAAATCAATTTACTATAAATGATGTTTGGGAACTTGTTCCACCTGAAAATAAAACTATAATTGGAACTAAATGGGTTTATAAAAATAAAATGAATGAACAAGGAGAGGTAGTTGGAAATAAAGCTCGATTAGTCGCTCAAGGTTATTGTCAAGAAGAAGGAATAGATTTTGATGAAACCTTTGCTCTCGTAGTAAGATTGGAAGCCATTAGGATTCTACTTACTTTCACAAATCATAATAATTTCAAATTATTTCAAATGGATGTTAAAAGTACCTTTTAAAATGGATTTGTAAAATAAGAAGTATATGTTGAACAACCACCACTCTTTGTAAATGATAAATTACCAAATCATGTTTACAAACATAAGAAAGCTTTATATGGTCTAAAACAAGCTCCTAGAGCCTGGTATTATAGACTAAGATCTTATTTATTACAATATAATTTTGAAATTGGTAAAGTAGATAATACTCTTTTTATTAAAAGACATGAAAATGATATTCAACTAGTACAAGTTTACGCAGATGATTTCATTTTTGGATCAACTAATTTTGAAATGAATAAAGAATTTTCTGAAATAATGACAAAAGAGTTTGAGATGAGTCATATGGGTGAATTAAATTTCTTTTTAGGATTATAAATAAAACAATTAGATAATGGTATCTTTATTAGTCAAGAAAAATATGCTAAAGACCTAATTAGTAAATTTGGTTTGACTACTGCGAGTGGAAAACCCACTCCCATGGCAACCGATGAGTACCTTAGTAAAGAATATCTCTAAAAAGATGTAGATCAAAAATTATATAGAGGAATGATTGGATCGCTACTCTATATTACTGCCAGTAGACCTGATATCATGCACAGTGTTTGTCTCTGTGCCAGATATCAATCCCAACCTAAAGAGACCCACTTAAAAGCCGTAAAACGAATCATAAGATATGTTAAACACACATCTGATTATGGTTTATTTTAACCTAAAAATGATTCTTTTGACTCAATATCTTACTGTGATGCTGACTATGCTGGTTGTAAATCAGACCAAAAAGTACTAGTGGGACTTGTCACTTTTTGGGGCATTCTCTGGTTTCTTGGCTTAGTAAAAAGAAAAACACGGTTTCTTTATCAACAACTGAAGTAGAGTATATTTTTGCTGCTTTGGCTTGTTCTCAAGTAATATATATGCAACAAACTTTAAAAGATTTTGGTTTAAAATTTTCAAAATCACCAATTTATTGTGATAATACGAGTGCGATAAATTTATCCAAAAATACTACTCAACATGCTCGAACTAAACATATTGATATCAGACATCATTTTCTCAGAGATAATATAAGTAAGGAAGTAGTTACTCTCGATTATATCAATTCTGAGAATCAAATTGCTGATATCTTAACAAAACCCTTAAATGAATTAATATTTACTAAATTTAGAAGAGAATTAGGTATTTGTTCTATAACTGAAATATAAAACATAAATAACAAGTATAATTAATAATTAACATTAAAATAAATCAAATAGTAAATATAAAAAGGACCATGTCGACATCCTCATATACCCATGTCGACATGCAACGTTTTTCTTTTTTAAATTCTTTTCCCACCAAAATTAAAAATAATTGGTTATATATTCTTCACATTTTCGAAATTCTATTCATCATTTCTGTTATCTTTCTGTTCTTCTCTCTGAAACCAAATAATCAATGGCCTCCTCTTCTAAATCAAACATAAAATCAAACTTTTCATTCCTCTCTCCTATGTCTGGTCCATTTCAACGTACCACTCTCGCTCGTGTAACTAAAAAAGAGGACTCTCTGAAGGATACACTTCAGATGATGACTGAAATTCAAGTGATTCAACTTCGTATGGCAAAGGAACAAGAGAAGCAAGGCAAGATTCTTAGGAATTTGCAAAAATTTATAATGGATAATCAAGCCAACCCTATCTTGATTGATGAAGATTCTTCACTCAATCAAGAGGCCAGCGAAGAAGAAAAAGAACCCATGGAAGAAGCACACGCGGAGGATGATGACCAAGTCGTGTGTGTTGGAGAAGTGTGTTTTGGCAAGAATGGGAATCTTGTCGAACAACATGGGAATTTCTGTTTCCACTATCCAAACTGTTCGATTCATAGATCTCCTATGTTTAAAAACACACATTAGTTTCTTCTCTTTCTTTACCATTGTTGTTTATTCCTTCTTACGTTTACAACGAAAAATGTTCATTCAACCATATGATTAATAAATTAATTGTGTTCTTATATGTGTTCTTCTTATTAATACATATAACTATACGGTTATTAGATACTTAAGATAGTTAGTAGTTTAGGATTAGATTTATTATTAGATCTAAGTGTTGATTATTTATGATGACACTACTATTATAATCACATAGTATATTAGAACTAGGGAGAGTTATATAGTTTGGAGTTATAAAGTTTAGAGTTTTTTTTTGTTGATGACAAAGGGGGGGGGATATAAAATAGGTTAGTTAGGCATAAATTAAGGGGGAGTTATAGATTAAGGGGGAGTTATTAGGATAGAATTAATATTTTATAAACAAAGGTTACCATAATCAAAAAGGGGGAGATTGTTAGTCCGTGAGATGATGGTTTTGATGACAACAACCTTAGAATAGATTATAAAATATAAATGCTAACATTATAAGTTTAGATATATGTATATGCATGTTTTAACCATGCAGGTACCAAGAATGAAGACTGTACAGTATAAAGATTCAAGATATCAAGATTGAAGATTCATGAGTATCAAGAATATCAAGAGTTCAAGAATTGAAGTAATTTATTCTTTAATTAGAAATTTTATTAAAACTCATAGGAAAGCACTGGCATCTTAAAATCCAATTTATTCGTGGAATGGAATCCACTTTGAGCCTGTTAAAGGGATGGAACCCTAAGTAGGATGGAACCTACGAAAAATCTAGTGGAACATTATTTTGTACCCGCTAACTTTTTATTCAAAATGATTTTTCAAAATTATATCCTTTTTTCAAAATGTTTTCAAAACCTCCCTTTTAAAAGCATCAAAAACCTTAATCCTGATTTTAAATAATTTTAGCCTCAAAATTATCTTTAATTTCAAAGTCAAAATTACTCCTGATTTTAAACTATCTTTTAAAATAATATATTTAACTTTTAAATATTTATACTTAAGATTTAAATATAAAATTATAGTTAAATTTCATATATATTATTCTCTATATTTACTTATGAATTTTAACTATAGTCAAGTATATTAGAAAAGTTTAAAATAGTTTTAATATAAGATAAAATTTATTTTCAAAGAAAATCAAATCATCAAAAATTGCTTTAGGATGTCGGCATGCCTATGGTGGCCATGTCGACATGGTGTCAGTTGAGTTCAAAATTTAAATTTCAAAAGAAGTGTCCATTTGCCATAACTCTTCATGAATGGACATGGCTGTTGTTCTTCTATAGATAGAGGTTAGTTCCAACGAATTTTTGATCAGATTTTCTGGTTTTTCACTCCTCTTCTTCTTCCACATTTCTTAATACATACTCTTACCATTACTCTACCGAAATCAATATTGAATCATACTCGATTACTTCTAGTTTGATTCTCTATCACTATCTCAACAAGGTTCTCAGTGCTATTCAGAGTTATAGACTTCTTTGTAATCTATTAAGTGAGTAAAGGTGTGATTGTGGCCTTGAAAATCAATCAAGCGAGAAAAGGTGTGATTGTAGGCTTGGTAAATCTATTGGGTAAACTTGTGGCCTGGAAATCAAGTATCTCTACCCAGAGGATTGAAATTCTAGAGGGTGTACCTCGTAGCTTTGAAATCGAGGGTGTAATTGTACAATTGCTTTTGAAAGGAAATCTGTACTTGTGTTGCGGGACTGGATGTAGGGTAACTCCGGACCAATATAAAATATGGTGTGTTCTTTCCTTTACTGCTTTTATTTTATTTCTGCATCTGTGATTGTTTCTATGATTATCCCTGTATCTGTAGATTGCATACATCTGTGTCCAAATTAACATAAACTCAAAAAGATTTAGTAATTCTTTATAAACACTATTCACCCCCGCCTCTAGTGTTAATCCTAGCCTTAAGATCCGTAATCCGCATTTCTTTCAGAAACCACTTGTAGTTTGAATTCAAATTCCTACAAAATATCATGGAAATATCTAATAAATTTTCTCAAATTAATATATGCATAAAAATGACTGTTTTTCCCCTGTATGAAGATGAATATGTGATGATTTGAAAATAATTTGAACTTTGGTTTAAACATTTTAAAATACCCAATATGATCATTTATTTAATTAATTAGATTAAATATGGAAGTAAAAGTATGCACATTTTCGTGCACATCAACTTTGCAACAAAGTCACAGACAGAGGTTATCGTATATCGACGTGTCACACTAGGTATGTGAGGATGAGTGGATTTTTGGATGGTATTTTCTGAGCCTTATACTTCCATAACCTATATATATATCATATTGTTATAGAGTAGCATCTCCTTGCCTTGTTAATATATTACACACACTGAGTTTATGTGCCTACTGAGATTAGATGACCATGGGTTGGTACACATTATTTTTTTAGAGTGTAAACTTGAGAAGTCAGACATATTTTTCTAAGAAGTGTAACCATGAGTTAGTTCGCTTATAGGTCTTAAAGGTATATGATCATAGTTGTGCACATTGACATATAACTAGATTAGGGTTAGTACACATATTTTTATATCTTGGTATGTCGGTGTACGATCATAATACTTTTTGCATTTGAGTATGTTCTTTGTTATGATGTGCTATTCTTTTTTGGTTTATGTATCTTCCTTTGTATTCCTAGATGTTAGGAGAACGTTGTTTTATCCACATTTTGTGTACTTAACTTATAGTTTATCCCTAGAGAAAATTGAGGGGATGCAATTATTTAAATGGAGGAAAATGAAACAACCCGCAATATAGACAAATTTAGTTTTAATTAATTAACGACAATAACTTAGCTTAGATTGATAAAGAAAATTTTGATTATAATTGTCTTTTTTGGACAGTTTAACCATTCCAATTAGTTCGAATGGGCCCAAAGTCAAATTTTGGTATAAAACATTTTTGGATTTCAATGAGTTGATTATATTAGGTATTTTTGAGCATAAGACTAAATTGGATCCAAAGATCCAATATTTTCTATTAATATTGAGTTAACAGAGCCCTAAAAACCATCATTATCAAAAACCACCACTAATTCCAAAATTCTTCTATATTCCCCTTCCATTTGCATTTAATCTCCAATAGTCTAAAATATTATTGGGAAATTCAGCGTCAAAATCATGAAAATTATAAATTAAAATGTTTTCCTAGATAAGACATTCAAGGTGGTTAGAAATCATAGTCAAATCTAGAGATGATGTCACCCAAGGTTGATTTGGGTATATCTAATTAGGTGGTCGATTGAATAAATTGAATATATGGGTTTATTTGATTTTTTATGAGAAACATGAATATAATGTTCGTTTGGTGAGAAAGTTGATAGCGTGGTCGGAATCACATGAACTATGGGGTCGAATAAGGGATATTTGGGGCCCAATTTAGTCATCATCGGCGATCTTCAAGCAAAGACACCAATTGAAGGTGATAGAGCTCGTCAACCTCTTCGCATTGGTAAGTGGTGACCCTCGAATGATGTAGCAGCTCTAGAAAATTAATGGTCTAAATTGGTAGAGTACGACCAACTTGGGTCAGCTAATTTGGATAAGAAGGTAGTTTTGTATAAAGGCACTATCAAAATATTTATTTGCAATCTAATCATTAAAAGGTCTATTTCTCATATCTTTCACGTACAATGTTGGGTATGGACTTGATTGACAACATTGGATTCATAGTGGATAATTTATCTTGTAGAACCAATTTGGAACTAGATACATTCAATAGGAAAGCATGTAAGAATAGATGTAGTGAAGGAGAATGCTTGAAAATAGCATACTGGTAGTAAACCGGGGGCCGTCACATACACCAATTATGCTTAAAATGTGAATTAAATGTACATGAATGTTATGCATTGTCCACATTACAATCATATAATTGAAATTCATAAAGGGCTACCATTAGAGACACTTCCTTGACCAATATGATAGATTAAGAAAACAATTGTAACAACTACAAAAGTAGCTTGTTATTATTTGAGATTATTTTTATGTTAATTTGCAACTTTCGTACTATGGAAAAAATAGTTTTACTCGCATGCAATGACCGCCCTTTTCAACCCTCATATGTCAACACTAATACATCTACGATATTTACATGACGAACACTCGAAACGAAGAAAAAAAAGGAACAAGAAATAGGAAAAAAAAACCTCAGAATCTCACAATGTAAGGATAACATATAATATCAAAAGACAGTATATGGTGTTACTCTAATATACATAACATTTCACTCTAATCTAAGTACTATCATTAGCCTGGACTGTTATTATAGCATGTCCTTACAATTGCTGATATATATACATAAAGTAATGCAACATAAATAAATAATACGGTAGATAAAACATCCAGCTCCACTCTAAGAGCCCTAAACATTAACGAAAACCCACTTTTCTCAGACTGCTTAAAAGAGCATATATGAAAAATAAGGGAATAATAAAACAATGTGTCGGACAAAACATAGCTGAGAGGAACCTAATAAATATGTGTGACATTTGACAGCACCTTTTGAGACCAACCGAATTGGTTTTCCCCTCAAAAGAGTCAACTGCCTAGTAAGTACATATTGTGATTTAATAGATAATGTTTAGGGTGTAGAATATAAGTAAGAAATAGCTATGTTGCGTGTACACCACAACAATGATTAAGTATACAATCAAAAGCCTTTAAGTCACGTACGCACAATGTGTAGGTTTTCCATGGAGATCTCTTTGGATCTAAGCCGAATCCAATCTCTTGCACAAGGATCAAAGATATCTCTCCTAGTAGTGTATATACCTAGATAAAATATACTGTATGAAAAACATAGCTAGCCCATGCTTGTCATACGTGGACAAGAATTTCATCACTCCTGGATGCATATCCGTAAGTATCACTTGATATGGAGTCGCATGCACCCTTGGGTTAGCTAAACGCTAACACATCTTGGCTATGTATCCTATCTCGGCTTTTTGTCATTACAGATGATGAAGTCACGTTCAGCATCTCTACACACGAGCCATTATCACTCAATCAGAACACGAATCTCCAATTGGATTCCAACTTCTCAAATAGATTACAAATCTCCATATAGATTCCATCATCTCGAACGGATATCTCTTCCAAAGCGTAGATCATATATATGGTTCGGAAGTGGTTACAGTTTTGAGTCATCCTATATAAGTACACTCCCCCGCTTACCCAGTGCTCCAAAACTAATCAACAGATTTTCGGTTAACCCAACCTTGATTCTTCCAGAAATAAACAAACAATACATAAAGGCGGAGGTCATCTCCTATCCAGATGGATTTCCTTATCATTTGTCCTAAAAAGCAAGATGAGTTTATACGTATGTTACATCATCATTGAGTTAATAACCATACCGTATAATACAAGTGTTTCTTCTAATATTTACTAAGTTAATTTGGTTAGTTTAACAATAATGAAAATGATTGCATATGGAAACCAAGTCTCGTATACTTATCACTTTTTCGACATTCTCAAATTCCATGATCCCTCGATGAAGAGTGAAACACGATAGGTAAGAGCATTATTGCTTCTACACCATACTCGAATCATCATTCTTAACTCTCATAGATAGAATCAAATCTACTTCATCAGCTTTCAGTGCTAAGAACATGACTAAATACATTCAATAACAAGTAAACACATAAAGCATGATCAAGACACATAAATCACGATCAAGTTACATAAATGACTTCTACTCTCCTTTTTATTTAACAAATCCTTTGTTAATTAAACCACTTTTATTAGTAGAACTCCTTTTTATCTAATAAACTTCTTTCACAAATCAAACTTCTCATTGATTAAACTTATAACTAATTAAACTCCTAATTAATTAAACTCCTAACGATTTAAAACTCCATTATTAATTAATACTCTATATTAATCAAATCTTCCTTTATTAATTAATACCCCTATGTTGATTAAAACTCCCTTTAGTAATTAATACTCCTTATTAATTAGAACTTCCTTTATTAATTAATAATCCATGTGAATTAAAACTTCCTTTATTAATTAATACTCCTTTATTGAATAAAACTTTTTTACTAATTAATACTACTTTATTAAATAAAACTTCATTTATATACTTGTACATATACTTAATTCCTCTTTATAAAATATATATACTTGTATTCTACTATTTCACTATTCATTTTTATGTTTTTTAATATTTCAATTTATATTCATATACTTATCTCAATGATATAAGTATATTCACAAATTATTTAACAAGGTTTACATACTTTAAACTACAATCGAAGAGGTTAGAAACAAAAGTTACTTAAACATCATTACTATAAACACCTTCTCACTTTTATTTTTTTTAAATATACTTTTTCTGTCATTATTCCTAAAAGATTCCACACTTGATATTATCTTTAAAATTCCATTATCAAAGATTTAAGTATGTTAATAATCATATTAACAATGTTTTTCCACTTTAAAATATAATTCAAGGGTTCAAAAATAAATTTACGAAAACGTATTTTTACTACAAGCCCAAAACATTTCATACTTTACAGATTTATCTTTAAAAATCTCTTTTAAAGATCTAATTATATTTATAAGGGTTTAAGACAAGTGCTACTCAAATATTGTCACAACAACCCAAAACTATTCACTTATAATTATCCTAAAAATATTCGTTATTAAATATCTAATTATATTCCTAAGTATAATTAATAAGGGTTAAAAACAAATGTTTCTAAAACATTGTTTACTGCAAACAAAACCGCTTCCATATAGTTGTCTTGAAATATTCATTTTTAAAGATCAAAGCATGTCCATACTTATTAATTATAGGCATACGCTTTTAATTTAACTTAACTTAAGTGTTAAAATCCAAAACTTCTTTTATTACTTTTATAAAAGACTTAACTTAATTTTCCCAACTTATATATTTACTAAAAATCTTTTCTAAAATGATGTATATATAATGTATATATAATATTTTAAAATACTTATACTATGATTTCAAACATTTATTTTAAATATTAGTTATACTAATTTTGTGATTGATTTAAATAATCATAAAAAACCAGTTTTATAATTTAAAACCCTTGGCTTTAAAAAATCATAAATAATTATTAAAAATATATTTTGTTAAACTAAAATCTGATATAACACCCATGATGCAAATTATGATAAATTAGTTCTTGATTTGAACATATATGATAACATAACCAAACATGGCTTAATCGATGTTGATCAAATAGCGCTATCAAGAACAAGATTTCATTCAAGACTCAGTGCAAGGGAATATCACTAAGGGATGGAATTGTTATGCCTATGGGCTTTTGATGTTCTATATCGAAACGTCTGTATATAATTTTGGAATATGATATTCGAGAGCCCTTAAGATCATTTAGAATATATATTCAACAATCCATATGGTCTTTTGGAATAAAATTATCAAAATCCCATGCTATATATCCAAAGGAGGTAGAGAAGACAAGTAGCAAATTTGTGCAATAGCCCATTAAGCGTGTTAATGGACTAAGTACTCGATCCTTATATTCTAAGTCCAATGTCCATATGTAGTAGGAGAAAATAGTAAATATGCATATAAACTCTCATTTAGCCCTTCTGAAATTATTCATATTGGACTTTGGGCCTAAATAGCTTTTTATATGCATATTCGTATCCATGTCGATAACATCCTAGGCGAATAGTCAAAATAATAGGCATGTCTAATTTCTTGTTCATATAAGTTTTGCGTGATTACAGCCAAATAGGTTTGGTCCCAAATTCGATTTAGTGTTTCCTAGTGTTTAATTTCAAGAGTAGAGAAAATATATGATCCATACTTATATAGCTTAATGCCACGTGACTTCAACATGTTGTAGCAACAACTTCTGCGACCTCAATGTTGCTATGCGCTAATCTTCTTTCGATGATATGAATAACAGGACTTTGATGTTGGCTTAGTAGAAATGGTCTTCAGTGTCGATGAACTTATGCATTAAACTACCCTTAGTTGATTGTTGGTGACATTAATTGGAGGAAGTGTTAAGCATTGATGAGGAGCGATATTGGTTTGAAACAATATCGAGAAAAAGCATCTTCTCCCATCATAGTGTAGGTGTTGTTAACTTCTGTGGACATTGATGACATTCGCCATCAACATTGCATGCATAGGTTATGCGGTGTTCCCTATGTGTTGATGAAATGTGCTATATAAAAGATGATATGTAGCGTTGACCATTACACCATTAAAGATGTATGGTCTATTTGGAAGACAACTCTAAGGAGTGGCAACGTCGGTATTAAAGCAACAGCATAGAGATGTGACATCATTATTTAACGTCGTAGATGAATAGCATTATGGAATAATGGCGACGTCAACGACGACATTATTAATTTCGAGCAGCATTATTAGAGCAAACAATGGCCATAAACTTGTTTCGACGATAGTGGTGCATGACATCATGTATCAAGTGGATAGCAACATTAATTAGGCAAAACATCAATGAGATGCGATGTTGATAGGAGATGGATTTATCTAGTATAGCTTAGGCAACCATGATTCTTGGTGTCACCATCTAACATCATTCAATAATGATACAGTATCATTGATGAGCGACATCGATCATGCTCAATATCCTACTTTCTTTGATAATTTACGGTGTTGATTCCATTCTACGTTTCTTTACGATGCAAGCCCACCTAACCCTATGGGTGATGGGTGGTACTCATGTTGTCTAGGATTCTTTGGCTTTAACGATGACATGTGATGTCAACATTGGTTTGGTGTCGAAACTAACTCATTTCCATTACTTTGGCACAGCTTATTGATGCGGCATTATGATCAAGTCGCATGTTAAATGTCTTCGAGGTCGATGATGGTGATAACAGTAGTCATATTGCATTGATTCTACCCTGTTATTCTTTTCTTTCGACATAAATGCCTTTGCACCTATTCTTTGGAAATTATGTGGATAAAATTTTCCCTCCCTCCTTGTATACAAGAAGCTTTTTACACATTATTGTAAAACCAACAATTTATTTGCTTTCTTGATCCTTATGAAATTTTCTTTTCAATATTGTTTCCTGTAAAACATAAAGTGAATGACAACTTCTGTTATTAACTTTAAACTCGATTTCAATTTCAAACAATCTCCTTTTGGATTTGATTGAGCTATAATTAGGTATGCATTTTCATATTATATGTATGAGTAAACAATGTGATTTGGCTTTAAAGGGATCAATAACAATAAATTTTCAAATGGAAACCCAGAATATTATCTAGTAGTATTTTATGAGAGAGCATTAGAAATTTTCTTTGGTGACATCATGAATAAATGACCAGAAAACCATCTAGCAATAAAAATTCGATTAGTAGACCAGGACATAATTTGAATAGAAGACCAGAAAACCTTTTGGGAATAATAGGAGACAAGAAATTCGTTTGATAAAAATAACAGAAGTCCAGAGATCTTTATCCGCTAACAATAATAGAAGTCCATAAATCCATGATAGAAGTTTAGAAATCCATCAGATAATTGAAGCCAGAAATATATGTGATAATAATAATAGAAGTTCAGAGATCCTTCTCTGGCATCAATAATAGAGAAGAAAATCCATTTGGCAATAGTAATAAAAGACCGGAAAATCCATCTGACAATAAAAGACCAAAAAATCCATCTGGCAATAGAAGAAGACTAGAAAATCCATCTGGCAATAATAATAGAAGACTAGAAAATCCATCTGGCAGTAATAGAGGACCATAAAATTCATCTGGCAATAATAGAAGAGCTGAAAACCCGTCTTGCAATAGGAGACTAGAAAATCCATCTGGCAATAATAGAAGACTAGAAACCCTCATCCGGTAACAATGAAAGACCTTCTTTTAGAAAGTTGCTTGATTCTTGTTTCGCTGCACTGTACGACTCATTTTTGATTGATCTTCCTCTAGAAGAATAATCGACTTGGAGCGCTAATTGGCTCTGATTTTGATAGATCTTCCTCTATATGATTAATTGATTTGGAGCGCTAATTGGCTCTGATTTTGATAGATCTTCTTCTAGAAGGTTAATTGATTTAGAGCGGTAATTGTCTATGATTTTATTTGGCTCCATTTTATGTGATGATCCCTACTTGGATCAGACCCTTTATCGCTGTTTTTGATGATGATTTAGGTCTTTGCCTAGCTCTTTGGTTCTCTATTCATAAGTAGAACCAAAGACTTACTTGACCTTCCTCTAGAAGGCGCTTCAGTTAGGCCTTATAGACGATACTAAAGGTCGGTTCGATGTTTTGACTTGGTCGTCTTAGGCGGTGTCAAAGTCTTATTCCGTCCTCCCTCTAGAAGGTGATTCATTTAAGCTTTATAGGTGGCACTAAATGGTGGTTTGTGCGTTGACCTGGCCATCTTAGGCGGTGTTAAAGGCTTAATCCATCCTCCTTCTAGGAGGTGCCTTGGCCAGGCCACATAGGCGGAACCTAGGACTTGCTAATCCTTTGGTCAGGCCTATTCAAATGGTATCAAAGGCTTACTTTGACCTCCCTCTAAGAGGTGCTTTGACCTTGCCATCTTGGCAGGCTTGAAGGCTTTTGCTCCTTACTACCATCTTAGGTAATGGCTTAGGCATGTCTTTTTTGAAAGTCTACAGGGTGGATCGATTAGTGTATATGCAAGTATATGTGATAAAATATATGATGTAACTAAAATAATATTAATCTAAGTAAACATAGAATAAGCACAGCAGCACTTTATGCTGGTTCGGACCTCCCGTTCTACGTCCAGTCCCGAAGATCTGCTTCGGAATTCGACTATCGAAAACCCTCGCTTCGTCCGGAGGAATAAGCTTGGTTACAATAAGTTGTTCTTGTCAAATGTGTGTTCTAATATAACATGGATGTTGAATAATTAGTACAATCGCTTTCAATATATATCTAAACAAAATTGTCTATGAAGAACTGAGTATATGGAAGAGTAAATGCAAGTGAAGATTAATAGAGTGCAGAGATCGAGAATATATGATAGAGTATAGAATTAGAAAGCATAAGTAAGTAAGGTAAGTTTAGCGCTGTTCTCTTGATTCTTGATGCTATATATAGTTGTAGATAGGTATCTTGAGTGGTTGCATCCATTGACGAACACTCTAAAGTTGCTTCTATTGATGGTGAAGAGTTGTGGCAAAGAGAAGCGGAGATGTCCATTCGCATGTGGTAGATGCAATTCTTCTCTGAAGTCCAAGTTTGAATTCAGACGTCTGATATTTGTTTCAAACGTCTAATACTATATATTTTTTTGCATAGTAGATTTTCAGACGTCTGTGCTTTTACCAAACACCTGTTTAGTCTGTTTGTTGTTCCAAAGGACTTTTCCAGACATCTAGCTTATGCACCCAGACGTCTGATACTGGTGCATGTCTATTTTGTGCATCTTTTCTTTTGCTTCTTTGTTTCCATCGACCTGTAGTCTCTTGTAGTGTTCTTTGAGCATTGTTCATGTCTTTTTAGTGATTTTGTTCTAACAAGCACCTGTATATATAAATATATATGTATATTTGATATCCATTGTATAGTTGTTGTCATCGACACCGTATATTGGATTTCCTAACATTCTCTCCCTTTTTGATGATGACAACTATACAATGTACTTAGATATAATTTTATAAATCTTCCCCTGAATATGTGCTTCCCATTGTTTCTCCCCCTTTGGCATTATCAAAAAGCATTAATAATTTTTAACTTAGACATCATGTTCATACCATTTAATATTTACTATGAATATATACAGAAATAAAAAACTAAAAACACTATTCATTAAACACATTGATTGATTACATGCGTAGATTGATGATTAACATGCATAGGTTGATGACTACAATACAAAATGGAATCCTAAAAAAATTCCAAGGATCTTTTTGGGAGGTTTGAGCTTGTTCATCACCTTCATCTTCATTCTTTGAAGAACTCGCTTGTTTTTTAGGAGATGTTGGAGTATGTTCGAGAGGTTCTTTGTCCTCTTCAAAATGTCTAGAGTGTTTCGAAGGAGAAGGGAAAGGTATTGGAATTGGCCAATCTTCCGAAGGAGGTGTACGGCCACGTACTCGTTGATGAACCTCGTTTAGAATGGATAAGGTTGTGAAAAGCGATGTTTCAACTATGGCTAGGCGAGAAGCAAACGTAATTTCAAAGCTATCAATACGCTTAGCCAATAATTTAAGATTTCCTGATAGGAGAAGTTTATTTTGGAGAGTTAAGTCTTGAATACTTTCACTAGGATTGGTCTCAGTGCGAGTCTCCAAAATGTCATCTTGGCCGGGGTAGTCAAAAGGTTCTAGAGGAGGAGGAGTTTGTTTATGATGTTGTTCATCTTCATGTAATGGTTGTGGTTGTTGTTGATGAGGTCGAGGCCAAGCTTGTCTGGCTTGTTGATGACATTGCGTCCACTCTTCAAATGACACAAAATTCGAAGGATGTTTCGGTAAGTGCATAAGAGAAAAGAATTTTATGGATGCGTATTTGGGAGAAATCTCTTCAAAAGTCGACAAATACGATGGAATATTGTAATCTTTCAGAAGACGCATGATGTAAGTAGGGTAGATGATAGATGAACGTGATCGAGTCCAATTGTGTTTGGGCTCATCGAATATGAATTTTTTCCAATTTACCCTTGTTCCACTAAAGATGGCATAAAGAGCTTTGTGCTCTAATTCCGTTATTTGCTCATGATTGCCAAGGCGAGGAATGATTGTATTGATAATCATCCTGGTGAGAAGTCTTGTTTTAGGTCGTAAGAGTTTGGAAGCAAATCTTGGCATTTCATCTTCTCAAATTTGATGGATAACATTATCTCTAGGTTTAAGACGCATATCCGGGATGTTATATAAATCTTCTTTGGAGTCGGAGCAACCTAGAGTTTGGCCTATTATTCCTGGAGTTAGACAAATAGTGTTGCTGTAAACACTTGACCAAAGCCAATTATCCTCATTGTCGGTGTTCCATACGGCATTGCTATCGAGGTTAGCATAGAAAAGGAATATGGCGAGCTGATCGATTTGGATATTATTGGGATTGAAGGAAATCAATGTTTCTAACCCAGCATTTTCGCACATTTCATCCAAATCGTACATTGAGAACTTAAGAAAATTATAAAAAGGACTTGTTTGTAGCTTATTCTATTGAATGTCTTCATATCTTTTGATCGAATAAGGTGCTCGATTCATCCATCTCTCAATTTGGTCATCAGAGCACATTTGCGAGTTTGATGAAGTAGCTTAGTCTTGCTTGTGTTTAGAGATTTTAGTGTTTTTTTGTTTTGGGTGCCACCAAGAGAATTGGAGGAGAAAGCTAATATGAAGACAGTAAATATGTTCAGATGTCTGGTTGTTGGTGGTAGACGTCTGGAATAGATAGAGTTGTAAATTTCGTTAGGCAGAGAGTTTTGTCAGATGTCTGGATGTAGAAACAGACGTCTAGAATAGGCAAACATCTATTTTTTGTGAAGATAGATTCTTTTCTCAGACATTTGGATATAATATCAGACATCTGAAAATGTCCTGAATTTGTATCTTAAGGAGGCTGAGACCTTGATCAAACGTCTAGTCATCATTTCAAACGTTTGAAATAGTTTGGTTTGCAATTTTTATTAGGCAGAAATAATTTTCAAACGTCTGAAAGTTTATGTCAAACATTTGATACATGCATAGTAGCAAAAAAATGATGTGTCACAAAGATGTTAGACATCTGAGGGCATAGTGTAGACGTCTGAAACCTTTAAATGTCCAAAAATAATCTTATATTGGATGGTTTTGCGCTATTTTCGAGGGATTATTTTATTGAAACATGTTTTTATTATTTTTTAAAACAAATGTATATGAAAAAAAACAATAAACAAATTTAGTGAAATGAAGATGGAGCATTGCGATCTTCGGAGGTGCTTTCCTTCCATGGCTTGAGTGGAGACCAAATATTTCCACGTTCGTTGGTTTTTGAGGAACTAGAAAATTGCTTAGGTGGAGGATCCCAAGGTATACGATAAGATGCAGAAGGATCAGAGGATTGCAAGGAATCGGAAGTGGTACATGTACATCTTTCTTTCATGAATTGCAAAATTTGATCGCTACTTGCTCCAGAAAACTTAGTTGTTGCGCAGTGACTTTTCGTTCAAAGTATAATTCTCGTTGTAAATCTATTTGTTGCTTTTGGTAATGATGTATCTCATCGATTTTCTCCTTGGTGTTAGGAGAGACAAATAGAGATCGTTTAGACCTTTTTTTATCGGGAGTGAATTCTGCGTGGTAGGGGGCCACTTACAGGTTGACTCTTGACTTTGTGCAGGAGTAGGAAGTCGATGAGGGGTATCTGCTGAACTATCCGATGTCGGTGTTGAAAAGGAGAGATAAGAGTTGTTGGAAGACCTTCTTTTGTTTTCTTTTGTACAAAGGAATATGAAATCTATTTTTTTTTTACTTTTTTTTTGTAAAAAGAAAAGCTATTTATACATGATTTAAAAGGTTATATATAGGTAATTTCAGAAAACAAATTTCTAAAAAATTGTTGGTTAGTGTTTAAAATTTTGATTTGTGGATAAATTTTTTAGCCAAAAATAGAGTGAATGAAATGTAGTATTAGCCAAGAAGATCATTAAAAGAACATATTCCTAAATCGTCGCAGTTTAACAAATGTTTGTTCATTTAGTGGTTTTGTGAAAATATCTGCTATTTGATTCTCCGTATTCATATATTCTAATGTAATAATTCCTTTGTCTACATTGTCGCATAAAAAATGATGTCGTACATCTATATGTTTAGTACGTGAGTGATTTACAGGGTTGATAGATTTATTGCACTCGTATTATCACAATATATTGGTGATCTATCGATAACTTTGCCGAAATCCTTAAGCATTTATTGCATGTAAATCACTTGTGCATATGCTAAAGCCGCTGAAATATATTCGACTTCGCAAGTGGATGAGGAAACATAATTTTTCTTTTTGCTAAACCATGAAACTAATGATTGTCCGATAAAGTGACACGTTCCGCTAGTACACTTACGATCTGTTTTATATCCACCGAAATCAACGTCACTATATGAAACTAGTTCAAATGATGTCCCTTAGGATAAAACAAATCATAATCTCTAGTACTGGATAAATAACATAAGATATGTTTAACAGCTCTTTGGTGAGATTCTTTTGGTTTTGCTTGAAATCAGGCACAAAGATATGCGCTCATCATAATGTCGGGCCGACTAGCGTCAAATAAAGTAAGGAGCCAATCATATTATGATATAATTTTTCATTAAAATCTTTTCCGTTATCATCTTTTTCCAAGTGAACCCTAGTATTCATTGGTGTTGGTTTGCTTGAAGTTTTATCCATATCAAAACGATGTAATAGATCGTTACAGTATTTTTCTTGATGAATAAAAATACCATTTTCAAGTTGTTTTATTTGTAAACCTAAAAAGAAATTCAATTCACCCGTGTGAGACATTTCAAATATGTTTTTCATAATATTTGAAAATTGAGTACAAAGATTTTCATTAGTTGAACCAAAAATAATATCTCTACATAAATTTGTACAACTAAGATTTCATTATTTTTTATTTAATAAATAAAGTCACATCTATTTTACCCATTTGAAAACCAGATGTAATTAAATAATTCTTAAGACTTCGTACCAGGCACGAGGGGCTTGCCGTAAACCAAATAAGGCTTTGTGTAATTTAAAAACATAATCGGAATATTTTTCGTGAATAAATGATGAAGGTTGTTCAACATATATGTTTTATTTAATAAAACCATTTAACAAGGCACTTTTGACATCCATTTGAAATAATTTAAAATTATGATGACTTGCAAAACAAGTAATGTACGTATGGCCTCGAGTCTTGCTACTGGAGCAAAAGTTTTATCGTAGTCGATACCTTCTTCTTGATTATAACCCTGAGTGACTAAACGTGCTTTATTCCTAACTATATTTCCATTTTTATCTTCTTTCTTTTTAAATACCCATTTTGTTCCAATAACCGATTGATTTTCTGGTCTTGGTACTAATTCCCAAACATTATTACATTCAAATTGATTTAATTCTTCTTGCATTGCTATTATCCATAAATTATCGTTTGAAGCTTCTTTATAATTTTTTGGTTCAAAATCTGATATAGATGCAATATGACTTATTTGGTTAAGTTGATTTCTAGTTACTCTAGAATTAAGATCCCCAATGATATTATCTTTCGGATGATCTTTTAGAATCCTAAGGGGTGACACTAAAGTATTATTTTGTGCATTTGTCTCATTATTAGATGAGTTTGTTGTATTTGTTGTTGGAATAATTTCTTCATCGTAATTAGTATGATTGTGAAGGAAATTTTCATCAATGAAACATGTAAACTTTCTTCAATTGTGTTAGTACGTTTGTTAAAAATTCTATACGCCTTACTACGATCCGAATATCCAACAAAGATTCCTTCATCGGCCTTTGGGTCGATTTTTCCTAAATTGTCTTTTGTCTTTAATGTAAAACATTTTGATCCGAAATTTTTAAAGTATGATATTTTTGGTTTTCTTGCAAAAAATATTTCGTACCAAATATGTTTAGTCATAGGTCATATTGTTACTCGATTCAAAACATAACAAGCCATAGCAATAACATCGGCCCAAAAATGTTTTGGTAAACCACTACTATTTAATAGTGTTCGTGCACATTCTTGTAACATACGATTTTTTCTTTCTACTACACCGTTTTGTTGAGGTGTGCGGGGAAAAGAAAAATTATGACTGATGCCTAAATTAGTATAAAGATCATTTTCGAATTCTTCACCGTGATAACTTCGAATATTCTTAACTTTCAAATCCATTTGAGTATTATTTGTTTTAGTAAAAATTTTAAACATACCAAACCGGTCACTTTTATGTTTTAAAAGTAAAGTCCATGTATATCTTGAAAAATCATCAAATATTACGAAAACATATTTGTTGTGATTTATAGATCGTACTTGACTTGGACCAAATAAATCTAAATGTAATAATTCTAATGGTTGTTTTGTAGAAATATTATTTTTAGATTTAAAAGAGATTTTCTTTAGTTTTCAGATTTGACTATCATTGCATAAATTTTCTACTTTATTAGGTAAACCTCTAACTGGCTCATATTTTGCTAATTTATTAATTTATTTAAAATTAATATGACAGAATCATTTATGCCATAACCATGGATCATCATGTTTGGCGGTTAAGCATAAGTTTGAATTTCTATTTATATTCATATTTAAGACATAATTTTTTTTCTAAAACCCTCAAAGATAAGTTATTTGTTATTGTCGCAAATATTACATCTATCTTTTTTGAAATTAATTTGAAAACCTTTATCGCATAATTGACTAATGCTAAGTAGGTTGTGTTTAAATTTTCTGCTAATAAACCATCTGTAATAATAGAAGAGTAAGAAATACCAGAGTTGATGACTTCTCCGATGCCAAACACAATCCTTTTGAGTTATCTCCAAAAGTTACTGTTCCACCATCGATGTATGTTATATTTGATTACATTTTTGAGTTTTCGGTCATATTCTTGGAGCATCCACTATCAAGTATCCATTTTGTAACGACCCGCATTTTTGGACAGTTTAAACCGACGATCAAATACACATGCCGGTTCCAAACCATTAAAAAAAGGCAGATGGTTATTGGGGTAATTAAGAAAAGAAAAGAAATAAAGGAAATGAAACAACACAGAATCTCGCAGCGGAACGATAAAATATAATAGTCGAATAAACAGTTCATGAAGCTGTTTACTATACTTAGACAATTATTTATACAACATTTATCAGAGTTATACATATACAACAGAACAAATAAATAATGCAGCAGACAACATGATGCACAGATAATAATAGTAATAGTATACCAAATCTTCGTCTTCGTCCTCCAAAATAGATCTTCAAAAATCTGAAAACTCAGGACTGACCCGAGCGTAATGAAAAGACAAAACACTCGAGTCAGGACTAAAATATCCATATGAAAGTTAAATCAATCGTAAATAAATATGAGTGTGACGGCGTCAGAGATGTTTACGGGGTTTGACATCTCATATCCAGTGTCAACGTGCGTGCAATAACTTAAGAGATGTTACGGGATTTCCCACCTTTCAAGGATCCGTTAAACTATCTACTAGGCAGTAATGTACGCTAAGTAGATAATGTCTATCAGTAATATAAAGTATCAAAATAGCGTTAAGGCGTTACCATAATCCCCCTTAACACATTTTATATTCCCAAAAGCATATACAAGACCGTAGTTTCCCCAAAACCGGAAGTCACCAGAGGGAAATCCATATACTCAAGGTACAAACCAAAACGTAGTGGTCGCGAATAGGATAATCAGTATCACAAGGTACATGAGGCGATACCAACTAGGATACCAGTAGTTGCGTGATCCAGACTGATGTTGAGCATAGCAGCTACTAGCTCAACACCGCGAAACAACACTCCCAAATCAAGGGGTGCACCCAAATCAAATCACAAATGTAATAGATATGGTATCGAAGAAGTGTGTCCGCTAGAGGTGGCGAACCTCAATGGCCCGGTGCGGCTCCTGTTTTAGTCATGTCAGGGGTCATCCAATATCGTTCTCTTTCTTCAGTCAACGCGTTCACCAAACCATCCACTTCATTCTGGATCAACACTCCGTGTATAATAGTTATTAAAGTGGTTTTCGGTATCGACAGAGAGTATGTCCATATCCGATCCCGGTCTCTTTAATAACTACGTATTATTACACTGATGGCTCTTTTATATTTCAAATTGATTCATGATTGATAACAAAATATCATATTCGCTTTAAAATCAAATCCATTTCAAAATCATCATATATTCAAAATTATCAATTTTGTCCGATAAATCAATTTCACTTCAAAATTTGATTCGAATTCAATTTAGGTTATAATTTCTACTTTAACCTAGTTCGTATTTAAACCAAAGGTTTAAATATAAACATTTTCGTCTCTTTAACCAATTTGAATTTAAGAAAATAGTTTAAATAATTTAAAATAGTTAAATAATTCAAAATAGTTTAATAGAAAATATTTAAATAGTTTAATCGAAAATAATTTGAATATAAAATGGTTTATATATAAAATAGTTTGGAAAAAATCAAAAATTATTTGATAAATAATTCCAAAGTCAAACCGGTCAACTTCCCAAATTTCCTATCCAAATCAAATCCAAATTCCATTTCGATTTAATCGATTTATTCCAATTTCAACTTGAATAAATTTCTATTCCACGTAAATTTCAATTTCAATTCACAAATTTCTTTAAATTTCAATTCAATTCCAAATTAATTTAAATCTAAATTTCAAATAAATTTTCAATTCCAAACTCAAACTTGAAATATCATTTCATATCAATTTTCTTAGAAATATTCAGAGTTCGATTAAAAGTCCAATCTTTTAAAACAAATCAACTTTCAAAAATTTACACCGTATTTCAATTTTCAATTTAAATCTAAACTTCGATTTTATTTAATAATTTCGTTTACCAAGTTTAAATTCTAACATTTCGAGCTCCAATTCAAAATAATTCAATTTCCATAAATTGGATTTTATTCTTAAAATCAATTCATTTAAATAATTTCAAAACAACTTTTAAAATCATTTAATTTATCCAACTCGGTGTCCGTATATAATTTTCTAACATATGGCCAAGTGATTAGTTATTACAATTAAATTTCAGGTATGAATATATCATTTAAATCAATCACAGTGTCATATGTATGCATAGCAGGATATATATAAACAAATAAACATCCAAACATTTAAATATCAACCAATAACATCCATCGAAATACATCATCCAATAGGCAATATAATTCACGGCAATTTCATATTTATCAATGTCAGGTAATTTAATCGCAATTCAATTTTAATTTAAATTTAATTGTCAATTTAATTTTTTTAACGGTGAATTCAAATGACAATCAATATGATAATTAAATTTTATCAAAAAACAACAAATAAAAATCATAACTATGCATAATGTCAAATTTAACTAGCATAAAGATATTCAGTACGTTGTGAGCGTTATAAAACACTCACCTTGATTTTACGATTTTAAATCAAATCGAACGATGTTCGATTTAACATAAAATTTTAATGAGCTCCAAACACTTTCGGATCTGCACTGCAACGCGGCTTTCATCTCCGTGATTCCGGCGCTTCTTCCCCAACGTGAAATTCACGTATGCAAACCCATTAGCCGCCGATCTTCAAGCAATTTTCATGACCACCTCGTCGACTTCCAGAACGATCAGCTAGCGCCACCACGAAGCCCTTCACCAGAGCCACCTACGCCCCAAGTTTCATCCCGTCATTCGCCGTCGTTTGCATGTAATCCAAGGAAATACGTACACACTTTCAAGTCAGATCTGAACGAATCCATGAAAAATTAGCATACATCAACCGTATGGATTTGAAGAGCTCGTCGAGATTTACACTTTTGCTTTTGGAATTTTTCGATTTCGTCGAACGGATTGAGAGATATTAAGGAAAGAAGATCGACAATTTTTGGCCATGGAATAGGTGGCGGCCATGATTTAGAATTAGGGTTTCTGAATTAAAATAATAATAAAACTGTCTCGGTTTGCGTGCGTATTTATATAGGTAGGTCCAAAATCATCCGAACTCCAATCGAGACGTGCCGCCAGGCGTTTATAAGGTTTTACCCTCATTCCGAACGCAATGGAACTAGTTTCAAGGCCTAATTCGATCATATCTGGAAGATAGCTTTTCGAAGTCGATTATTTTAATTAAATTCGAAATTAAATTTCTACGCGTTTCAAGCTCGCACGGCCAAACGACAAGTCCAATTGCTACGAAAATTGAAATCCTACCATAATATACTATTACGGATCCGATGAAACAAGTTTCGACGAAATCCGAGACTGTTTGAAAAATGGCTATTTTAACTCGTCAATTAAATATTAAAATATTTAATTTTCACAAATTTACTTTTAATTCGATTTTAAAAGTTCTACAACATCATTCTAACTTTAATATGATAAAATAGAATTTTACAAATCATGTTTAATCATATTAAACCCGTTATCCAATTATTCAAATAATTTCAAATATTAAATTATTCAACAAATTACATTAATAATCATTTTCCTTCAATAATCACCTTAAATTTTCTAATTAAAATAGCTAAAAATACGGGTCGTTACACTCTCCCCCACTCAAAACTTTTCGTCCCCGAAAAGGAAAAGAAGGGAAAAGGAACTAAGTACAGAATTCAACATTAGATATATTTTATTCAAAGTTACCAACTTATAAAACAATGAAATTCCATTTATAAAGTCATAACTACGCTTCCACAATGTTACTCCGAACGGCTTTCTAAATTTAAAAGTTAGTTATCAAAACAAGTTATAAAATTTAAAAACTTGAAAAATTTTCTAACACGCGGATTCACGTAAAATTTCGGCAGGGTCTCCTTTGCGCGGCTCGATCGAAAATTTTTACAATTTAATATATAACACAAATATAACCAATATATATCAAATATACATCTCATCTCAATGATGAGGCATCCCATATCTTGGGAAACAACATATATATATCACCAATACGATATAAAACCATAAGCGTACCTTTTATTTAGCATTTATTAGCAATTTACTTACATTTTGTATTTAGCACAGAAGCGAGCTCTACAACGAAGCGCAACCCCTTTGCTACCTACTAAAATACTCAATAACTAAGTTAGAACCATGCATATAAAGATAGATCGATATATTTAGCCTACACAACATATATATAACCTATTTAGCTTCAAAACTGAGATTCCAATTTCAAGACAGCAAACAAATCTCAGTTTTAGGTCACCTAAACTATAAAATTTGGCAACAGAATCTAAACAAAAGTTGTTGTATTCATTTCAAGCTTTCCGGAATGTCCAAAATCATCGAATTCGGACCATACATTCAAAAGTTACGGCCGTTTTACTTAGAGGATACGCCTCAGCCTGGGCAATGAATTGCGCAGGTCGGCGACGTTCACCCACGTTTTCGACCTTCTAAACGATATCAAAACACAAAACACTTAATACAAAAGTTTTAGCTTAAGTTCTTAGCTTTCCATAAAGTGAAAGATCGTCAAAATCCGATAAACCAGTCAAAATATATGGCGAAAATACTAAGGGTGTATACTACTGATTTTACTTATTTTTACACAGGACAGCGAGTAACATTCAAGTTTTTAACCAAGCAGACGAAGGAATTTTCTCAAGTTATCTAAACAAAAGTTGTGCTATAGTTTCTAAGCTTTCCGAAAAGTCCAAAATCGTCGAATTCCGTTTAGCCATTTAAAAGTTATGGTTGTTTTCGTTTCAGCATATATTGGACAATGTTGGATTTTTTTTCTTTCCAAAAATTTGCTTTTATTATTTCAAAGTACAAAACATCAAAACTTCAAATTTTCTAAAGAACAATCATAAACACAAAGTCATCTATTTTCTTATTCATCCATGCAATAGGTTTACATTCAATTTGTTTCCGATTTATTCAAGTTTGTTTCATTCACATTTTTAATTCAAGTCAATTTGCTCCCAATTTGAATTTAATTATTTAAAATTTTATTCCGTTTATTCAATTCCATTAACACTAATGAATTCTACTTAACCAATTATCATCCATCTAACAACCAATGCATATCAAACATTAACATTCATCCAAAATCTACACTAAATCAATTATACATTTCCAAGTCAATTTTAATTTCATACACTTCCAAGTTTATTGACATTTAGTTATATTCAAATTTAATTAGTTTCCATTTACCAATTTTATATTTCATTAAGTTTAAATTTTATTCATTCACTTATACATGGATCATTCATTTTACAGCTTAAATTTCTTTTATATTTACAACTATCAATAGATCTTTACATTTTATTTTTCACTCTCACACTGGTATATTATTTCTCTATTTATCCTTATTAGCATTTTAAACCCTTTAAGTATTTGGTAAGTTATAGTTATGCAAATAGAATGTAGTTAAACAACATACAACTTCTTTTCATTTAAAGTTGAATTTTCAATTTATCAATTCTTAAGTCATTACTTAAATTTCACTAAAATTTAATTTCACATTTACATTCACATATAGTATTTTCATTTTATATTAACATAATTGGGAATCACCTTTAAATGTTAATTTAAATTCCAATTATTTACTAACAATTTTATTTATATTTGCAAACCATTAATTAAATGCATATTTCATTATTCAAACCTATACTTGTATATTATCCAATTAACAATTCATATAACATTTTTGAACTTCTTAAGTATTTTGGTAAGTTATATCTAAGCTATAGAATGAAATTTAATACTATGCGAGTTTTACAGTTTCAATTTTATTTTAAGTTCATAATTTCCTAATTCTAAGGATTTCTACTTCAATTGATATTTTCACTTAACTCTTAGGTTCATTTCTCATTTCACAATTCAGAAGTTCCTTAATGATTCAAGTCTAAATTCATTTCAATCATAAAAAAAATCATTAATTATTAAAGAACTTAAGAATTCCAATCCCGGTTTCATTTCAAATCAAGGTTTGAAATAATATATACTTATATAATTTATATATCAAATCATACTATAGAGAATGCAAAACAAAATAAAATTTGAGTCAAAACAAGGTTTAGACAAGCTATTAAGTGGTCTCCCCCACTCGGACTTTCGAAAATAAACGCCAATGATGCGTGCACACATCATCGAAATCATTTTCTAGCGTCAAGAGAAGGGAATATAACACTTAACATAAAAAAAATCCTTCGAAAACAATTTCAACTCAATTATACTATCATATAATGCTCATATTATATTTTTCAAATTCTTGTAAGTCAATCTCAAACACCGGAATTTAAATTCCCAAATCCAAGTTAAAATTCATTTATATTCATTATCAATTGTGTTTACAAGATTTCATTTTCCTAAATCCATTGTTATTTAATCAATTGTTGTAAATATTGACTGATCAAACAATAGCGATAATAATCTAATATTATCAACTCCTAACAATCAATTCAATCAAAATGAATAAATATTCAAATAATTCTTTTATATAAAATATAGTCCAAAATGATATTGTGTTGGTTTGTCCCATTCGAGTGTTTAGAAATTCCTATCGATGCCTTGGCGTCCCAAGTATCGACCAGAATTCATAAATACTCAACGGAACAAATTAACACAATATAAAACCATTTTATATCAAATAACAAGTACGCTCTCTCATATACACTCAACTCATTCATATAGTTTACCTCTATTTCAATGAGTTATTCCCCACTAGAGCCAAGGTTTATCGCTAAACCAAAGCTCTGATACCAACTGTAACGACCCGCCTTTTTGGACAGTTTAAACCGACGATCAAATACACATGCCGGTTCCAAACCATTAAAAAAAGGCAGATGGTTATTGGGGTAATTAAGAAAAGAAAAGAAATAAAGGAAATGAAACAACACAGAATCTCGCAGCGGAACGATAAAATATAATAGTCGAATAAACAGTTCATGAAGCTGTTTACTATACTTAGACAATTATTTATACAACATTTATCAGAGTTATACATATACAACAGAACAAATAAATAATGCAGCAGACAACATGATGCACAGATAATAATAGTAATAGTATACCAAATCTTCGTCTTCGTCCTCCAGAATAGATCTTCAAAAATCTGAAAACTCAGGACTGACCCGAGCGTAATGAAAAGACAAAACACTCGAGTCAGGACTAAAATATCCATATGAAAGTTAAATCAATCGTAAATAAATATGAGTGTGACGGCGTCAGAGATGTTTACGGGGTTTGACATCTCATATCCAGTGTCAACGTGCGTGCAATAACTTAAGAGATGTTACGGGATTTCCCACCTTTCAAGGATCCGTTAAACTATCTACTAGGTAGTAATGTACGCTAAGTAGATAATGTCTATCAGTAATATAAAGTATCAAAATAGCGTTAAGGCGTTACCATAATCCCCCTTAACACATTTTATATTCCCAAAAGCATATACAAGACCGTAGTTTCCCCAAAACCGGAAGTCACCAGAGGGCAATCCATATACTCAAGGTACAAACCAAAACGTAGTGGTCGCGAATAGGATAATCAGTATCACAAGGTACATGAGGCGATACCAACTAGGATACTAGTAGTTGCGTGATCCGGACTGATGTTGAGCATAGCAGCTACTACCTCAACACCGCGAAACAACACTCCCAAATCAAAGGGTGCACCCAAATAAAATCACAAATGTAATAGATATGGTATCGAAGAAGTGTGTCCGCTAGAGGTGGCGAACCTCAATGGCCCGGCGCGGCTCCTGTTTTAATCATGTCAGGGGTCATCCAATATCGTTCTCTTTCTTCAGTCAACGCGTTCACCAAACCATCCACTTCATTCTGGATCAACACTCCGCGTATAATAGTTATTAAAGTGGTTTTCGGTATCGACAGAGAGTATGTCCATATCCGATCCCGGTCTCTTTAATAACTACGTATTATTACACTGATGGCTCTTTTATATTTCAAATTGATTCATGATTGATAACAAAATATCATATTCGCTTTAAAATCAAATCCATTTCAAAATCATCATATATTCAAAATTATCAATTTTGTCCGATAAATCAATTTCACTTCAAAATTTGATTCGAATTCAATTTAGGTTATAATCTCTACTTTAACCTAGTTCGTATTTAAACCAAAGGTTTAAACATAAACATTTCCGTCCCTTTAACCAGTTTGAATTTAAGAAAATAGTTTAAATAGTTTAAAATAGTTAAATAATTCAAAATAGTTTAATAGAAAATATTTAAATAGTTTAATTGAAAATAATTTGAATATAAAATGGTTTATATATAAAATAGTTTGGAAAAAATCAAAAATTATTTGATAAATAATTCCAAAGTCAAACCGGTCAACTTCCCAAATTTCCTATCCAAATCAAATCCAAATTCCATTTCGATTTAATCGATTTATTCCAATTTCAACTTGAATAAATTTCTATTCCACGTAAATTTCAATTTCAATTCACAAATTTCTTTAAATTTCAATTCAATTCCAAATTAATTTAAATCTAAATTTCAAATAAATTTTCAATTCCAAACTCAAACTTGAAATATCATTTCATATCAATTTTCTTAGAAATATTCAGAGTTCGATTAAAAGTCCAATCTTTTAAAACAAATCAACTTTCAAAAATTTACACCGTATTTCAATTTTCAATTTAAATCTAAACTTCGATTTTATTTAATAATTTCGTTTACCAAGTTTTAAATTCTAACATTTCGAGCTCCAATTCAAAATAATTCAATTTCCATAAATTGGATTTTATTCTTAAAATCAATTCATTTAAATAATTTCAAAACAACTTTTAAAATCATTTAATTTATCCAACTCGGTGTCCGTATATAATTTTCTAGCATATGGCCAAGTGATTAGTTATTACAATTAAATTTCAGGGATGAATATATCATTTAAATCAATCACAGTGTCATATGTATGCATAGCAGGATATATATAAACAAATAAACATCCAAACATTTAAATATCAACCAATAACATCCATCGAAATACATCATCCAATAGGCAATACAATTCACGGCAATTTCATATTTATCAATATCAGGTAATTTAATCGCAATTCAATTTTAATTTAAATTTAACTGTCAATTTAATTTTTTTAACGGTGAATTCAAATGACAATCAATATGATAATTAAATTTTATCAAACAACAACAAATAAAAATCATAACTATGCATAATGTCAAATTTAACTAGCATAAAGATATTCAGTACGTTGTGAGCGTTATAAAACACTCACCTTGATTTTACGATTTTAAATCAAATCGAACGACGTTCGATTTAACATAAAATTTTAATGAGCTCCAAACACTTTCGGATCTGCACTGCAGCGCAGCTCTCATCTCCGTGATTCCGGCGCTTCTTCCCCAACGTGAAATTCACGTATGCAAACCCATTAGCCGCCGATATTCAAGCAATTTTCATGACCACCTCGTCGACTTCCAGAACGATCAGCTAGCGCCACCACGAAGCTCTTCACCAGAGCCACCTACGCGCCAAGTTTCATCCCGTCATTTGCCGTCGTTTGCACGCAATCCAAGTAAATACGTACACACTTCCAAGTCAGATCTGGACGAATCCATGAAAAATTAGCATACATCAACCGTATGGATTTGAAGAGCTCGTCGAGATTTACACTTTTGCTTTTGGAATTTTTCGATTTGGTCGAACGGATTGAGAGATATTAAGGAAAGAAGATCGGCAATTTCTGGCCATGGAATAGGTGGCGGCCATGATTTAGAATTAGGGTTTCTGGATTAAAATAATAATAAAACTGTCTCGGTTTGCGTGCGTATTTATATAGGTAGGTCCAAAATCATCCGAACTCCAATCGAGACGTGCCGCCAGGCGTTTATAAGGTTTTACCCCCATTCCGGACGCAATGGAACTAGTTTCAAGGCCTAATTCGATCATATCTGGAAGATAGCTTTTCGAAGTCGATTATTTTAATTAAATTCGAAATTAAATTTCTACGCGTTTCAAGCTCGCATGGCCAAACGACAAGTCCAATTGCTACTAAAATTGAAATCCTACCATAATATACTATTACGGATCCGATGAAACAAGTTTCGTCGAAATCCGAGACTGTTTGAAAAATGGCTATTTTAACTCGTCAATTAAATATTAAAATATTCAATTTTCACAAATTTACTTTTAATTCGATTTTAAAAGTTCTACAACATCATTCTAATTTTAATATGATAAAATAGAATTTTACAAATCATTTTTAATCATATTAAACCCGTTATCCAATTATTCAAATAATTTCAAATATTAAATTATTCAACAAATTACATTAATAATCATTTTTCTTCAATAATCACCTTAAATTTTCTAATTAAAATAGCTAAAAATACGGGTCGTTACACATTTCTTCTTATTTTTTATTTTGGGTACCTGCAAAATAAAAAATAATATAATTGGTACTCATATATTTTGTTAGGGTCCTAGGTGTTAGGAGGAGTAGGTAACCATACCGAAGAAGGTTTGGTACCTTTATGAACAATTTTTTTTATTATAGACTACGTTATGTAGGAAATTATTAATATGTTTTTGTCTAATCAAATTATTATTTGTCTTAGGAATCCAAATTTTTATATTTTTGGTATTCATATTAGAGTTAAGTGATATTTTAGTCTTTTGATAAATAAAACTATATTTCTTAATATTATTCCCTTTTTGTATAGGAATATTTTAAAATCCTATTCCATTTCTATTACCTGATAGTTTTGAAGTTTTGGTAAGATTTTCCAAATCTTGTTGTTCTTTATTAAATTTTGAAACATTATTTGTAATTTTATCTAATTTCAATTTTCAATTTTTAATGTTTTTATATCACTTTTCAAGTCGATATTTTCTTTTAACAAATTATCCTTTTCAAGTTTAACTTTTCCAAAATCATTAGATATAGTCTCATTTTCAAGTTAACTACTTTTTTTGAGATAATTCTAGTTCTTCCTCTAAAATAATTTTTTCATTTTTTAACATTCCTATTTCAAGTTCTAATCTATTTATTTTGGCTATGTGTTCTTTATTCAATTTTTTAATTTGTCTAAATTTATCATCTAATTCCATGCTAAGTTCTAATAATTCATCATAGCTAAGTTCGTGACATACTTCATCAGTTTGTGCCATAATACATACGTTAGCTTGTTCTCCGTCACTATCACTGTCACTGTCTGATGATGATAAAGAGTTCGAATCATCCCATGTTACTTTGAAAGCTTTCTTCTTTTTGAATTTTCAAATTTGTTCTTCTTTTTATCATTGTTGAGCTTGGGACAATCTTTCTTCATATGTCCAAATTGATCACATTTATAACATTTGATAGATGTTTGATTTGTTGAGCTTGACTTTCCTCCTTTCTGAAATCTGGTCATTTTTCTAAACTTCTTGAATTTGTTGTAATTTTTGGTAATAAATACGATTTCTTCTTCGTCTAAGTCAGAGTCTTCATTTGTTGCTGGAAATGCTATGTTTTTCTTCTTTGAATTTTATTCTTTTCTTGCCTGCAGATTAGCTTCATAGGACATTAAATTTCCTATCAATTCTTAAACAAAGAGTGTTGAGAGGTCATTAGCTTCTTCGATAGCTAATAGTTTTCTTTTCCACTCTGGAGTTCAAGAATTGAGTATTCTAGATACTAAGTCAAAGTTTGTGAATTTAACTCTAAGTGCCATTAAATTGTGTTGAATAGTTTGGATCTTGAGTACACGTCCACTATAGATTCATTTTGTTTCATTTTGAATGATGAAAATTGATTTTGTAAAATTGAAATTTTAGTTTGTTTTAACTTTGTTTGTGCCTTCGTGTGTAACTTGTAAGGTACACCAAAATCATATGCAGTATTATATAACATGACACGTGAAAATTCATTCTTATCTAATGAAAAAAATAAAACATTCATAGCTTTGGCAGTATTACAAGTTGGAGTTTTTTATGCATCATTCCACGTGTTCACAGTAATGTCACGTGCATCATATTACTTTGAGTGGCTGACCAAATTTCTAATACGTGTTGACCAATATGCATAATTAGAACCATTAAAAAGTAAGGGACATGCTGTGGATTGTCCTTCTTGAAAAATACTTCCCATATTAATGTGATTCAAATACGTGTTACTGTATTTTGATCAAACCTTGCTCTAATACCAATTGAAAGTCTACAGGGTGTGTGACGGCCTGCAAATCCATACCCTTTGAATCGACAATAATCCACACATGTATGACCCAAAAAGCACAAACTGACAGAAAGTCAAGAGAAAGAAAAGAAGAGAGAAGAAGAGAAGGAAAGAAAGAGAGAAGATATAACCAAATAGAATAATACAGAATCTCACATCGCAGTGGAAAATTTATAATATCATATCAATGATCTTTACAAAACAGAAACTATATATACATGCATCAATCAGAGTTTAATAATCAATCAATAGTTATCAGCCTGAATAATTATAATAACCTGTCCTTACAAATGCCAATAATATACAACAACAAACAAAGCACAACAGATAATCAATCAAATATGGATGTACGAAAATGAAGATCTTCAGCTTGCCTGCTGAAGCTCCAAAAGCAACAAAGCATAACCTGTAGATATACTCGGTCTGACCCGAGCATTGAAAGGGAAGAATGCCCGGATCAATCTGGTAAACCAGCGTGAGAAACACACTCAACTGAATTTATTAAATTACTAAACTTTTCCTTAGTTTTCATAACAAAAGTATCTCATAAGACAAGCCCATACATAAACACGGACATGTTTTTACCTTACGATAACTAAAACATATCATATCAAATCTTATGTTATATTATAGTAGTGTCTACTATATACAAATAATATTAATCATAGCCGAAATTGTTACAATGATTAAATTCCAGCATATAGCCCAATTGGGTAATACAATCAAAATGGCAAGCACGTAGTGGAGTTTGGATTTCTATACAAATGACCAAGTGAAGGGACTACCTTCCGGCAGTACATCTCTAGAATAATGTACCAAGGACCATCACTAAGGATCCTCTACCAACACAAGACCGACCCACCTCTATAACTAGATGGTACCGAATATATCATCCTTCGGCCATTACCGACCTTTACGGAGGGCCCTCTAGCAAACAAACCACAATAATCAAATACGCGACTTCATAGCATGTAAAGATATATCTAGAAGAGGATGATCATATCCTACTTGGGAATGACCCACTTAACCTTGTTGCATCCAACCATGTTTTGGTCATTGCCGGTTGATGAGGCCTAGAGGTAACGATTACCTTTCACAAAGCACAATCACATCACTTAGAATGCCACACGGCTATTTCCGTTGACTACTAATTGCCTTCCACAAAAATACAACCCTTAAGCTCATACGCCTCAAGGAGGGTGTTAAGCTAAGAGAAGTTGCCTTCTCCGCCACCATTGATGTACGTTTGTAAAACTAATGTACGTAATCTATAGAAATGCAATGTCAGACAAACATCCATACAAGTTGTCCAGAAACAGGACAAACCGAAGGTACTTTCCTAACACATCCTGTCGGGAAATCACTAGGATTAGTAGCGAATGGTCCTCGCATTGGATATTTGATAATGAAGAGACCACTGCTACTGGATGTATATTAGGATTTTAACCCCAAAGAAACTCCGGAATATCAATATCATCATAAGCAACCTGCACAATCGTCGCATATACGTGCGTCCGAAGTGGTTTTCAGATAAATATGATCCCAGTCCCTTCGCATCAACAACACAAAAGCGTTTCTCAACCTCACACAGAAACTAAGTCTCGTAGACTTATCACGTCTCCAACTTTCAACTTGCTATCCTTCTGGCCAAGAAGGAAGCTCGATAGATTGGAGTAATACTCCGCACTATACGAATCAACATCCTCAACACAAATGATAATCAAGGCTACACAGAAGGCTATGTACTAAGTGTACGACTAAATAGTTCCCACATCAAGTTGATGAACTAAAATTTTTGGGCAATTTGATAGTCGGTTATTTAACTATCAAAGCAAACATACAAATATTTAGCACTATAACAATCATTAGGCCCTTTAATTAATCTTAATTAATTAATTCACTTGCCAAATATTCACGTCAAATTATCTTCAAAAAAATATATTCTCTAAACCATTTCAATTTATATATTGGAAAACATTTCCAAATACTTATTTAATAATAAGTAATTCACAAATCTATTTATTTTCAATACATAGAAAATATTCAATATGCTTAAAACACGATTAAGTATATATTTTATTCTTTAAGGAAAACGTTCTCTTTAAAATATTTATTTGGGTCAAAACGAATGTTACGTAAAACATCGTTACGATAACCCAAAATCACTAGTATAGGGATTCGAAATTAAGATAGATATATAAATCCCAAAACTATACAAAATATTTTCTTTCGAAAATCATTTACTATAACAAGTGTGTTATACTCCATCATTTCCTTATATCTCGGAAACGTCTATTTCAACAATGAATGTTGAAACCTATGGTTTCGATCCTTAACACATTTTAAAACATCTTTTAATCATTTTATTCCATTTTAAAATATCACTTCCCAAAACATTTATTTTATTCAATATATTATTCACTGTCCAAAATCGTGAATATACTTCGTTAACCAAATTCAACAATTCTACACATTTTATTTAAAGGATAATCCACTGTCCAAAATCATGGATATAACTCTTTTTACCAAATTCATTAATTCTACCTATTTATTAAAGAATTATCCATTGTCCAAAATCGTGGATATTTCTCCTTTAATAAGCTATAATAATTAACTTATCAAAATAAGTCGATTTCGGATTTATAAAACAATGTTTATAAATTTTATTTATATTTTATAAAAACTTCAATATACAAAATTCCTTTACTAGCCAATTCCATTTATAACTCAATTATATACCAAAAAGCCAAATTATAAGTTAATAACTTATAATTCATTTATTTTAAAAAATCGTTCTTTTATAACTTCGCAAATCGTAAATTTTATTCTTTTATAAAATCCATTTATAACATCATTTTAACAATTATAAAAACCCCTTTATAATTCAATTATATCGATTTATAAAAATTCAATTTTATATATCTTCTTTATAAACCGTTTATAATAATCAAACATCTCAATTTAAACCACTTCACAAAATCACTAACTCCATATTTTACAAAAATCACATTTCAATTCTATTTCCTGAAACATCATAATTTTTATAACATAAAAATTATCACTTTTATTTATTGAAAATAAATTTATTTACTTAACCATTCAAAAATATATATTTTCAAATCACTTGAAAATCCATTTAAATTTCGAAATCATCACTTTAACCTTTTTTAAAACTCCAAAATAGGCCCAATGCTGTAACAGCACTAAATACATCAACCATGGCATCCAAACATTGTATATCAATATGATAACAGAATATATCACAATATCTGTAAATAACTCAATACTGGTGAGGAATCCAGTTGGATCCCTCCAACCTGTCACCTGCAACAAATATACATATTAGAATATGTGTACAATGTCCGCTTCAAGGCAAACGCGCGTACAAAGGGTCATCCGCTCATACACGGGAACGTATAGGGTCTCATCTGCTCCAGTAGGCAGGTATATATCCAAATATCAATCAATATCGCATATAACATCCAAACAATCATCAATCATCATATAATAAATTTATTCTCACTTATATAAAAATATCAGTGAGTCAGAAAGAGTGAGTTGTACTCACATTGCGTCCAATAGCAGTTGCAGCGTTTGGTTACGAATAAAATTAAACGACCATTTATTTTTATCCAAAATTCACACTAGCTTCAATCAGCTCCAAATCGGCCCCATCGCGTAGCATTTGACAATACGAATCCAACACAATTCGTTTCGTCAATTTTCGACCTCGTATGAACAAGTTATACAGTTTTAAAGATTGAATGAATTTATAATATAATAATTAGCAATTTTATTTTTATTTTTTAACCTATTTTCAATTGCGGCCGTTCGTTTCTGAAGTAGAGAATCCGGGCCGCACATCTTGTTCTTCTTCTTCCAGGTAATTAAACACACGATTAACCCATTGTCACGCTCAAAACATTCGATGCCACACCCCACATGTTCGTCGAGACGACGATCTAAGTTCATCAACACGAAGCCCTAACCATGGCATGCTATCACCCCAAACCATGCCGAGCTCGGTCCCACATTTCGTTCGAAAATGGTGTTCGAACGTTGGCTGTTCGAACGAGAATCGCCGCCACACCGAGCCTCCATTCCACATCCCCACCGTTGATCTCCTAGAAATCGACGCACTCTTCAAAGTTGTAGTTGAACACTTTACATAATTGTTTACGGATTTATAGATTTGGAGGAGAGAAGAATTGAATGTTTATGGCCATTGAAATCGAAGACGGCGGCTAACCCTAGGGTTGTTAAGGTTTAGTGAAAATTGTGAATTGTGGTGGCCTTTTATAGAAAATTTACGCTCACTATTCATTCGAAAATTTTCCGAACTCCAAACGAAGCGTGCCGCCTAACATTTATAATGTTTTACCCCATTCCGAACACAATGGAATATATATCGGAAGCCGATTGGAAGATAGGTTTTCGAACCGACTATTTAAATTTAAAATTTACTTAGACCGATTTCCTACGCGTTTTAGCTTTCCCCGGAAAACCATAAATCCGATTGACATAAATTTAAAATCTTACAATAATAAAATTACGGATCCAATGAAACTAGTTTCGTCGAAATCCGAGACTGTTTGATAAATGGCTATTTTTACTCGCCAATTAAATATTAAAATATTCAATCTCTGCAAATTAACTTCTAATTCGATTTTAAAAGTTCTCTAACATCATTCTAATTCAAATAATACTTAATTCAACTTTATAAATCATTTTCATTCACAATAAATCCAAATTCTAATTATTTCCTCAATTTCAAATATTAAGTTAACAATTTAATAATCCTATTAAATCCAGATATTCGAAATATTATTTATTCAGCTTATAAACTTTACTTGTGCATATTTAAAATTAATTAAATATACGAATTTCAAATGACAGAAATTCTGGGTCGTTACATTCTCCTCTACTTAAAAGAATTTCGTCCTCGAAATTACCAAGTAAGAAAAAGTAACAAAATCCATTAACTTTTCAAAAACAAATCGTTCAAATTAGATTACCAAAAGTTTAATCTTTTTAACTTTTCTCAAAATCCATTAGTTAAACTTCTTATAAAAACTTTTCTAAGTTTTCAAATCCATTTACAGTTATCCTTTAAAAACCAACAATATCATTTAACTTTCAACTCAAAAACCAAAATTTTAGTTATCACAAATTTTCCAATTTTCCCAAAATTTTCTAACTCCTTAAATTTTCAAAAAAAAATTCGCCATAGTCTCCTTTGCACGGTTCGATCCAAAAAAAAGTAACAATATATATCACAAATATACATCTCATCATCAAGGATGAGGCATCCCGCAAGGAAAAGGTGTAAAAGTACGATATGTAATCCGAGATATGTACCTTATATATTATTAACGAGCATATACGGCCAATATAGCGCGAAAGCGAGCTTCAAAAGCGAAGCAAGTGCCATCCGCACCTACTAAACACTCAACAACAAATGAGAACATGTATATATGACAAGTAATATCAATATACAACATATACCAATAACTATATATGTCAATATAGCAAATGCAATCACCACAAATCCAACCATCAACCAACTATCATCCAACTAACATCCATAACCAAATCAATACACATTCAATTTTCATTAATATTCAATGAATTGGTTTTCAGTTTAAATCACATTTGATTCATTAACATTGGATTCCACTAACATTCATTCATTCATATTCAATTAGTTTACATTCACTAATTCATATTCCAATTTGTTCACTTCCAATTCAAATCAATTTCATTTCTATTTATTCTTACTTCACTTTCAATTTGAATTCAATTATTTAGCTTCCACTTTCATTAATTCAATTTCATTAACACTTAATAAATTTCTATATAATCAACTAACAACCAGTGTCTAACCAATATAACCAAATTTATTTACTTTGCTTACATTCAATTTGGTTTAACACATTTAATTCCAGTTGGTTTAATATTCAATTGACTTTCATTCAATTATTCAATTCTCAATTTCATTAGCTTTTAATGAATTAACATTTACATCTCTTGCCATATCAATTCATTTACATTAGATTAATTAACATTCAATCCATTATTAATTCAATAGCTAATTCATTTTACCCTAAAGTTGAATTTCTTTATATAACTCAAGTTTACATTCATTTAATTTCACTTTATTAATTTACTTCGATACCAAAATCAACTTGACTCAACATCACTTAATTTATATTTCTTCACAACATTTCATTCTATTTGACTTAACTTATATTTCAACTTCATTTACCTTCAATTTCACTATATAACTTAAGTTTACTTCTAATTTAATTGAAATTCTATTTTATTTAACTTTTTTACTTACATCAAATTTATATCAATATTCAAATTCAGATTTGTTTTGCTTAACCAAAAGTGTTTAACCATTTTAACTATTAGTTTTACTTACCTTTTCACATTTTATAAGTTATACAACTTATTTTTATAAACTTCCAAATTCATACTATGTAATCATTTACCATCTTAAGTTTAATTTTCCATTCCAATAACATATCTAGTCCAATTCATATCCAATTCAAATCCAATTTAATTTGACCTTCCTTAGTTAAATTTCAAATCATATAATTCACTTACTAACTCAAATTTCTTTCAACTTTACTAAAGTAAATTCTTACTTCATATTATAAGTCCAAAACTTATTTTACTCATATTTATCAATTTCAACTTGGATTTTAAATCGAATTTGTTTATCACAACAAAACTTCAATTTCAATTTACTTTGATAGCAAATCCATCACACAGAAACTCCAAAATGATACTGATGATGCTGCAGTCATCATCCTTATTATTTCCCAGCAACAGTAGTGAATTCAGTGCTTTATATACTTTTAAAAATTTCCCTTTTTATTTATAAATCACATTTACAAATCTTTTACTTATATAATTTCACTTATTTTACTTAACTTATATAAGATCGTTCCAAATTTATTCATCTTATCTAGATCTATAATATTTTAACATCTTTAACTTTGAAAAATAACTTTCAAAATAAACGGAATTCAAATTTTCAAATAATTAGTCTAAATCCATTTTAATTTATAACTCATTTTTATAAATATATTCATATAGTTTTACTTCTTATATATAAGATTATTTTAGAATTGTAAATTATATTAATTATAATTCAATACTTATAATTCATTTGCTTATACAATTTATTCTTTTACAATTGTTTTTTTATTTAGTTTATTCAAACATCTTTATTAACTTTTATATATTTACATTTTCAAACAACCAAACAATCAGTTCAATTTATATACACTTTAATAATTCCGACAAATTATTTCTTTACATATAAAATATAATTAAGGTAAAATTATTTCCTTTACCCAATTTAAAATAATACTATGTCGACTTGCTCGTTTAAGCGTTTGGAAATCCCTATCGATAATATGGAGTCCCACATACCGACCAAAATTCACAAACAACTCAACAGATAAGCAAACACAATGTAAAACATTTTATATTCACTAACAAATACGCGCTCATATATATAATATACTTAAACTCAATCTAGGGTGCTACTGTCCCTATCTATACTGAGTACACATCAAAACTTAGGAATATACAAAATCTAAGCTCTGATACTAGCTGTGACGGCCCGTAAATCCGTACGCTTTGAATCGACAATAGTCCACACATGTACGACCCAAAAAGCACAAACTGACGGAAAGTCAAGAGAAATAAAAGAAGAGAGAAGAAGAGAAGAGAAGAAAGAGAGAATATAGAACCAAACAGAACAATACAGAATCTCACATCGCAGCGGAAAATATATAATATCATATCAATGATCTTTACAAAACAGGAACTGTATATACATACATCAATCAGAGTTCAACAATCAATCAATAGTTATCAGCCTGAACAATTATAATAACCTGTCCTTATAAATGCCGATGATATACAACAATAAACAAAGCACAGTGGATAATCAATCATATACGGATGTACAAAAATGAAGATCTTCAGCTCGCCCGCTGAAGCTCCAAAAGCACCAAAGCATAACCTGTAGATATACTCGGTCTGACCCGAGCATTGAAAGGGAAGAACGCCCGGATCAGTCTGGTAAACCAGCGTGAGAAACACAATCAACTGAATTTATTAAATTACCAAACTTTTCCTTAGTTTTCAAAACAAAAGTATCTCGTAAGACAAGTCCACACATAAACACAGACATATTTTTACCTTACGATAAATAAAACATATCATATCAAATCTCATGTTATATTATAGTAGTGTCAACTATATACAAATAATATTAATCATAGCCGAAATTGTTACATTGATTAAATTCCAGCATATAGCCCAATTAGGTAATACAATCAAAATGTCTAGCACATATTGGAGTTTGGATTTCCACACAAATGACCAGGTGAAGGGACTACCTTCCAGCAGTACATCTCTAGAAGAATGTACCGAGGACCATCATTAAGGATCCTCTACCAACACAAGACCGGCCCACCTCTATACCTAGATGGTACCGAATATATCATCCTCCGGTCGTTACCGACCTTTACCGAGGGCCCTCTAGCATAAAAACCACAATAATCAGATACACTGCGTCATAGCGTGTAAAGATATATCTAGAAGAGGATGATCATATCCTACTTGGGAATGACCCACTTAGCCTTGCTGCATACAACCCTGTTTTGGTCATTTCTGGTTGATGAGGCCTAGAGGTAATGATTACCTTTCACAAAGCAAAATCACATCACTTAGAATGCCACACGGCCATTTCCGTTGACTACTAACTGCCTTCCATAAAGATAT
The DNA here is from genome assembly GCA_030765085.1 of Allium cepa. Taxonomy (NCBI): domain Eukaryota; kingdom Viridiplantae; phylum Streptophyta; class Magnoliopsida; order Asparagales; family Amaryllidaceae; genus Allium; species Allium cepa. Next base: position 432,163,456 of record CM060941.1, read on the forward strand.
GACCCTTAAGCTCATACGTCTCAAGGAGGGTGTTAAGCTAAGAGAAGTTGCCTTCTCCGCCACCACTGATGTATGTTTGTAAAAACCAATGCACTTAATCTATAGAAATGCAATGTTAGACAAACGTCCATACAAGTTGTCCAGGAACAGGACAAACCGAAGGCACTTTCCTACCATATCATGTTGGGAAATCCCTAGGATTAGTAGCGAATAGTCCTCGCATTGGATATTTCATAATGAAGAGACCACCGCTACTGGATGTATATTAGGATTTTAAACCCAAACGATCAACAAGCAGTCTCCCACTAAGAAACTTCAGAATATCAATATCATCACAAGCAACATGCACAATCGTCGCATATACGTGGGTCTGAAGTGGTTTTCAAATAAATCTGATCCCGGTCTCTTCGCACCAACAATGCAAAAGCGTTTCTCAACCTCACACAGAAACTAAGTCTCGTAGACTTATCACGTCTCTAACTTTCAACTTGCTATCCTTCGGGCCAAGAAGGAAGCTCAATAGATTGGAGTAATACTCCACACTATACGAATCAACATCCTCAACATAAATGATAATCAAGCCTACACGGAAGGCTACGTACTTAGTGTACGACTAAATAGTTCCCACATCAAGTTGAGGAACTAAAATTTTTGGACAATTTGATAGTCGGTTATTTAACTATCAAAGCAAACATACAAAAATTTAGCACTATAACAATCACTAGGCCCTTTAATTAATCATAATTAATCAAGTCACTTGCCAAATATTCACTTCAAATTATCTTTAAAAAGATATATTCTCTAAACCATTTCAATTTCTATATTGGAAAACATTTCCAAATACTTATTTAATAATAAGTAATTCACAAATCTATTTATTTTCAATACTTAGAAAATATTCAATATACCTAAAACGCGGTTAAGTATATATTTTATTCTTTAAGGAAAACGTTCTCTTTAAACATATTTATTTGGGTCAAAACGAATGTTACGTAAAACATCGTTACGATAACCCAAAATCACTAGTATAGGGATTCGAAATTAAGATAGATACATAAATCCAAATACCATACAAAATATTTTCTTTCGAAAATCATTTACTATAACAAGTGTTATAGTCCATCATTTCCTTATATCTCGAAAACGTCTATTTCAACAATGAATGTTGAAATCTATGGTTTCGATCCTTAACACATTTTAAAACATCTTTTAATCATTTTATTCCATTATATAATATCACTTACCAAAATATTTATTTTATTCAATATATTATTCACTGTCCAAAATCGTGAATATACTTCGTTAACCAAATTCAACATTTCTACACATTTTATTTAAAGGATAATCCACTATCCAAAATCATGGATATAACTCTTTTTACCAAATTCATTAATTCTACATATATATTAAAGAATTATCCACTATCCAAAATCGTGGATATTTCTCCTTTAATAAGCTATAATAATTAACTTATCAAAATAAGTCGATTTCGGATTTATAAAACTATGTTTATAAATTCCATTTATATTTTATAAAAACTTCAATATACAAAATTCCTTTACTAACCAATTCCATTTATAAGTTGTAACGACCCGCAAATCCGTACCCCTTGAGTCAACACTATTCTACAACAATCAACTCAAGTTGCACAGAAATACGAACCATTTGGGTTTAAGAAGAATAGGTAGAAGAAGAGAAAACAATATCAACATCAGAATCTAACCATCGCAGCGGAATAAAATATAATAAATAATAAATAATCTTTACTCAAAATCAAATATATCAGTTTACATATATTACATCATCAGAGTACATAAGTCACAGCTCACATCAATAACATACAATGGATACACATCAACTCAACACAGCGGAAATATATATATACAAGTACGAGAATACGTATCGTCATCCAGCTCGTCTCCTGAGCTCCACAGCATCATATCCTATATCCTATAATACTCGGTCTGACCCGAGCATTACAGTTAAATAACACCCGAGTCAGTCTGGATTACCAGCGTGATAAAACCACACCCAATTGATTATTAAAGTTTCAAAAATCTTTTGAAAACAAAAGCATCTCGTAAGACCACGCCACAAATAAACATGTCGGGTTTTTACCTTACGATAACTAAAACAATTTTTATAGAAATCCTCTGATATTATAATAGGGTCTATATACAAAAACTTATAAAATAGCCGAAATTGTTACATCTATTAAATTCCAGCTACTAGCCACAGAGTGGGTAATACAAACAAAACTCGTACAAGGCTCGTAGGGAGAATGGATTTCCAACAATGACTAGGCACTGGGGTACCACCTGTCACAGTACGGGGCCTAGATCACCGTACCGAAGACTACTCCCTTCATCCCCTGCAATACAAGGCCGGAACCATTCCTTACTGAACAGTCCCGAACAAGATAAACCCCGTGGTTGGCGCGACCAACCACCCACTAAGCCAAAATATATAAAAAGGGACATCTAGACAGGGGAATTATCTTGTCCTGCTTGGGCATGACCCACCTAACCTTGCTGCATATCCCCTGATTTTCAGTCATTCCCATTTGATGAGGCTTGAGGCTAAGCGTTACCTTTAGAACGTTTTCACTTAGAATGCCCATCGCCCACCTGACGATGTTTCGCAAGCATTCATCCATACAAGTCCGTCCCGGGTTCGAACGGAACCGAAGGCACTACTCCTACTACATCCATTTTGGAAATATCCTCAGGATTAGTAGCGACTAGCCCTTGCACTTTACTGCTCCATCTTCGACTCCGAACACGATACACGAAACGTACAAACCGGATCGAAGTGGTTTTCGAGAAATAAATCTCGATCCCGGTCACTTCGAAACGATCGGCGCATTTGGCCAATATTGATAGTCGGTTATTTAACTATCAATTAATATTCACAATCATCCATCCAAAAATAAATAATTTCTCAAATTATTTATTAATCCCAAAAATATCTTCACAAGATATATTTCCACTTTTCAAACCCTTTTGGAAACAGTTTCAAAACTATCTTCCTTTCTCAGAACCAATTTCCCAAATAGTTTCTATTTCCACTGGAATTGCCAAGCACAAAACTTAGATTTTTAAAATAATTTAAAAATAATTTACTTTAAATATACTTTTAAACGTTTAAGTTAGAACTACTTCAATAATTTACTAAAAATACATACTATATGATTTTTAATAATAAGATTACTTTATAAAATATAAAACTAGGTTTTCACGTTTACATATAAAATACTAAGTCACCTTTAAATAGTTATTTCAATAATAGATTTGAAAAATATTTACTTAAGAATTTTAAACATTCATAAATAATAAATTTTCTAAAATATGCTTTTTAAGACCATATTAAAACTTTTATCTTATATTTAAAATTTTCTTTTAAAACATACTTGGCTATCCAGGGAAATATACTTCCTTCCACATTCTTCTTGAAATTCCAATTTCAAATACCTGAATCAATTTACAAATTGATTACAAATTGACTCAATTTTATCTCAAAAACCATTAATTTCAAACTTTATTTCTTACTTATTATTTAACATACTTTAACTGAAAATACAAGTTTTAGATTTTTCAGATTTCTTCTTAACCCTTTTAAATAAATTTAGACTTTGAATTTTAACACAATTCTTTATTTCTTTGATTGATCTCACTTAAGTTATAATTCATTAATTTCATTTCATTCAAAATTCCATTTCTCTTCATACTCGAAGTTATTTAGTATTATTTTCACATTACTTCTATTTCTTTTCAATTCATTCTTAATTTATTCAAACTTTCTATAATTATTTTGCTTACAAATTTACTCCTTTTTAATTTCTTTTCAACAATCCAATTCATATATTTTGGTAATTCATTATACCCAAATATCCAATCAAACCATAACATTCAATATTCCAATATAACTCATCATAGAATATCAAACAACCACAATAGATAGGATTAAGTAATTTAAATAAATGTTGAGGGATCCAGTTGGATCCCTCCAACCTGTTTTCCCTGCATCCACAGATGTTAGCACCATGTAATACACCAATTTCCAAAATATCATACTGTATCACATCGATCAATTCAACCAGACAAACAATTATTTAATTTTATCATTTTAAATTTAAATTTAAACTGAGTGAGATTAACTCACCTTGATTCCTGTTTTGCAACCCGACCCAACCCGGCTTGCTTCTACTAGATTTTAACCTTGTATAACAATCATACGATTTATTAACACTTTGAAATAGCTTGAACAATTTATTTCCATTTTATAAATTTAATTAACCGAGGATTCTATTTTAACTAATATAATTTCAATTTAAACTAATTCTCTTTTTAACATATTATTTTAGCAACCAATTAATTTAATATGTTAATTAAATAAATTAATTTCCAACAATACACTATTTTTAAAATAACCTAGTAAATTATAACATGTACATTTAAATTCATTCCCTTTTAAATATACCCAATATGCATAATTATAATTAGCCATTTCAAAATTAAAAACAGGATTAACTACTGTTCTTACCTTACTGAATATATATTTTTTTCTCTGTAACAACTATTATATTTTTCTTTATAAGTTTATTTTCTAAAAATTCAATTACAAATAAATAAGAAATCATACCCCAAAATGAACTCGATGACGTAAATCCCCACCTCCCTGTGAACAACCCCATCTCGAAGCTCGTGCCTCCAGCCGCCCCCAATCTTCTTGAATCAAACTGTCTCCACGTCGCGCAGTCCCATAGCCACCGCGTGAGAGTGCTTCCCCTCGACCTCAATCGTGAGTCGATCGCGAGTCTCACCGCTGCAGCCACTCGCGACACACCCCACCGGTCGCGATGTCAACCCTAGCTCGACGTCACTACAGTCCCACGCCCAAACGCGCTCAAACGTACGCTCGAAACCTAGCACTCGCGAACCCCACTAGTCCAAATGCAATTGAGTTCGAACGCGAGAGACGAAGGGGAACCGGCGGCCATTAATTTGTTTCCCTCTTTTTTTTATACAATTTCGCGAACGAATTTGATTTGGGAAGAAGGAAAATTTTTTTTGGGGAAAGTAAATTGCTCGGCCAAAAATCGAATTGAATTTCAAATGGAAGCATCGGCCATTATCTGATTTTTTTTTCTGTTTGCTTCTTGAAGGAACGAAAAGAAACAGCCTGATATGAACAAAGGAATAGGTAGCGTGTTTAAACGACTAATGGATGGCGTATAGAGGAAGCCTAATTAAATTAAATTTTATTAGGTTATTATCAATTAAATCCCTAGCACGTTAATATTTCGTATACTCACACGCTAATTCCGATCAAAACGAAATTTGGAATCCGATAATAAATCAACATTACGGATCCAATGGAACTGGTTTCGTCGGATTCCGAGACAGCGCCTCGGAAGGCTATTTTCAAATTCATTTTAAACGATATAAATTTTCGAAACTGAACAAACAACTTCCAAATTCAATTTTAACACTTTTACTGTCTTCACCACCATCAATATAAATTTTTATAAGCCTTCAATTTATTTTTAACCAGCTTAAAATTCCAGATTCAACAATTTACTCAACTTCAAATTATTTAATGCAAAAAATTTAATTATCAATAATTAGTGATATTCGAAATTCAAATTCAAATTACTCTATTGAATACTTAAAATTAATTAAATATTCCGATTTCAGATGTTTGAAAATTCCGGGTCGTCACATTCCTTCCCCCTTAAAAGAATTTCGTCCCCGAAATTTCTAATTAGGAAGAATGGTCCAATACCCGTTTACTTACCTCCAAAACCAATCAAACAATTCAACAACTTACTAACTATCTTTTTATAAAAGACCCATTATTATTCTTATTAACTTTACAAACATTTCCCTAGTTTGCAAACAATCCTATTTGCCCAACCATTCAAGTTTTAATCATAAAACCAAATTTGAATTATCAAAATTTTCTAACTCCCTAAATTCCCGAAATTTTTTGCCAGCGTCTCCTTTGCGCGGCTAGCTCGGTGCTACTACAAAAGGCCTCTACAGGCTCCCAAATCCAATAAGAAAACAAAAGGCCAAGTGGCTCAATCCAAATCCAAATCCAAATCCCAATCAAATTCCATACCAAATTTAAATACATACCTTTTTGTCGGGCCATTCAAATTTATCTTCTGAATCAAAAACCAATTCTCTTTTCCCCTTTTATAATACCTGAATATCCTGCTTAGCACTAATATCCAATCACAATATCCCAAAACATTTTATCGACTTTCTTACAAAATGTCAATATCTTTTCATTTCAATATTATCTTAGATTATATTTGTAATATCAATTTCCAATCTAGAATTTGACCATTCCTTTCTTAAGTTAGTATAAGCATTTTATATGTTTCTTATCTTTATATCTCATTACCTCTTTTAGTTTATACTTATTTCTATTCAAATCGATTTCCACATTACATATGTATTTCATTTATTTTCAACTTTGAATTTTTAAATTTTATCCTTCATTTATAACTAATTTAAGTCATTACTTTAATTAGTTTCATTTACTAACTTATTTTAGTTTCCAATTCTAAATAGTTTTGTCGTTAACAAAATTTTCCAAAATTTTTTAAAAAAAATTCTAACTCCCAAAATTTCTGAAAATTTTTGGCAGAGTCTCTTTTGTACGGAGGAGCTTTTGCAATTTGACAAAAGAGATAAATATATATACATCGACCCACACGGTCGGAAAAACCAAAAACAGTTCATATTTCCTATTTTTATTGCGTAGGCGTACCTTATGTAGCATTTTAAGCAAGCAGCTTATTATTTTTAGCAAATAGCCCAACCCAAATCCAGCCACACGGCTTCCAGGTACCTGTACTTACTCAATTTAAACATGTAAGTGCCAAATATATGCAGTTTAACTACATTTCACTTATTTATAATAGTTATAACATATGAATTCTAAAAGATACTCATACTAAACATTTTCCTGTAAGCAATTTATATAGTTTCCATGCTAATTCAACTGTTCCAATTTATTTATAACCATTTTCACTCAATTCGGATGGTTTTTCGATTCATTCGTATACAACTCCATCAATTTGAATGGGTTAGAATTCATTTGCTTACTTTTAATTTATTCTTAAGCAGATTGAACTCATATTTAATTCAATTGCTTTCAAAATCAATTTATTTTACTTCTATCAACTTATAGAATTTTAATTACTTCCATTTACATCCAATGATAATTATTCTATGCAAATTTGACAAGATCCATGAGAACAAACAAATATTTATGTTTTATAACCAATTTAAATGGATTTCAACTCGATTTATACTTAATTCTATTTCATTTTCAAATTTATTCTCAATTTATATATTCTCATTTCATTGCATAGAAAATTTGTATACATTCACCTGCATTTCATTTTATTAACCAACTAGTTCATTATTCAAACAAGTTCCATTCAAAACCATTAACAATTTAGGTTCATCTTATTTACCAATTAAACTTCCCTCTTATTTTAATCCATTCACAATCATTTATTTAGCTCGACACATTCCATTTAAATTTTATTTACAATCCATTTATTTACATTTTATTCCAAATTTGTTTATTCCAACTATTTTATTTAGCTCAAAACAACCAAGCCATATCAATCAATAACCATTTCTCAGCTTATTTAAACCATACTCCCTTTGGTTCTTATTTATCCCATCCACTCACTTATTCAGTATAACTAACTTATCCACTCAATTCATTACGAATTTTCCATTTTCTTAAATATTATTACCACCCACCAAGTTTTATTTCAATCCATATTTATTTTTACTTGATTCAAATTTAATCCAACATCATTAAACTTGGTATAAGTTGAATTAAATTCAACTCTCTTCGATTTATTCAGCTTAAGTCAATTTACTTCAATTTATTCAAATTTTACACTTAAGCTCATTTTCATTTTGCAAACAAAGTTCTCTTTTCAATTTAACTTGATTCTATTTTAATCCAATCTCATTTCAAACCACAAATTTATTTAATTAGTTATTATACACTTTAACTTCCCAGATTCAGCTCATCCAATTTATTACATGGCCATTTCCAAGTTATCTGCACGTATGGATTTTATTTGCACATTCAAATCATTACTATTTTAATCCATTGACATTTTTACCCGATTCACTTCAATTATATTTAATTTGTTAACACTTCAAGCTAAAATTTCAATTTATAACTCAAGTTCTGGATCCATTATTCATTTTCAAATTACCATTCACTTTTAAATTACCATCCAATTTTATTAGCTTACATTGCAATTTCATTCACAAATCAATTAATTAATTTCAAGGCCATTTTTAATTATATTTTCTTCATCGACAATGTAAGTCATATTTAATTATAACTTGAGTTTTATTTTCAAACCTCATCATAAACTCACAATTCAATTTCATTAACTAATTTATTAACAAATTAGTTCTCTCCTACTTATAGTACAATACTGAATTTTATTTCCAAATATCACTTCATTTAATTTTCTTAGTTCACATTATGTTATAATTCAAGTTTGGGTTTTTATTTATTTTCATTTTCAATTTAATAAGTCATAACTTATCGTTTTTAAACAATTAGATTTCATCATAAGCTTGAATATATTAATCTTTTATTTTTACCTCAAGCCTATTTTATTCCATGCTTTTTTTTATTCTTTTATATGCTATCCTGATTTATTTAACTCAATCTAACTCTTACCCAATTAATTTCTTATCCAACTTATTTTCCAGTTATCCAGGTAAGAATTTAATTCATCAATTAAATTGAATTCTTATTCCAATTCAATTTTACTTTAACTCGGATTTATTTAACTCAATCCGATTTTCACTTAATTCGAATACAACTGGATATTATTTCAGCTTATTCAATAATTTCAATCCAATCAAATTTTTATTTCCAACTCCAAGTTAATTTTCATTTCAACTTTTCTATTTAAATTTAAATTTTCGACATTCAAAGCTTGTATTTCCTTCCTGATTTAAAAGTCATCACAATTTATAAATTAACAATTTATAAGCTTACAACTATCTCATTAGGAATTTAAAAACACCTACTTTGGTCCCAAATCATTTTGAAATCTCCAATGTCCCAAAATCACACTTCACAAAAATTTCAAACCAATCCTGGTTTTTATTTCCAACTAATTTCCTTTGAAATTTCAAAAACAACCCGGTTTTTCTGAACAAATCAATTTGGTAGCAATTCATCACTTAGAAACTCGAAAATGAACATCAATGATGCTGCAGTCATCACCGAAGTTATTTTCCAGTGACTGAAGCGAAGTCAATGCCATCTCCGTTCCAAAACCCATTTTTAAACTAATTTCCATTCAGAATTACTTCCAAAACAATAATACCATCATTTATCATTAAAACACTTCGATAAACAATTCCAAATCTCCGGGATTTTAAACTTCTAAAGCCTGCTTAGATAAATTTTAACTATAATTCATTTGTACACTTTATTTGTACAAATTCTTATTTAATTGTATTTTAATGCATAAATTACATTTATAATTCATATTTATAAATTTCATTCTATAATGAATTTATCCCTTAAATTTTTCAATTATATTTCAATTTCTAGTTAAATTTTCACTTAACAATGATAATATCTTAATATTATCATCTCCTAACATCCAAGCAACCATATATTAGCTAAATAGCTTACAAAAACTTTTCTTTATATCAAAATATAATTTGGGTAAAATTATTTCATTTACCCACATTTAAAACAATACCGTGTCGATTGCTCTCTTCAAGTGTTTAGAAACCCCTTCGATATAGTTGTCCAGACTGTGCCGACGAAGGTTCTTATGCCACTCAACAAACCAATCAACACAATATTAAAACAATTTATATTCACTAACAAATACGCGCTCATATTTATTAATATGCTCAAACTCATTATAGAGTACTATAGACTCTATTTTATGAGTAATTCCCACCAGAGCCAAGGTTATCACCAACCTAAGCTCTGATACCAAATGTAACGACCCGCAAATCCGTACCCCTTGAGTCAACACTATTCTACAACAATCAACTCAAGCTACACAGAAATACGAACCATTTGGGTTTAAGAAGAATAGGTAGAAGAAGAGAAAACAATATCAACATCAGAATCTAACCATCGCAGCGGAATAAAATATAATAGATAATAAATAATCTTTACTCAAAATCAAATATATCAGTTTACATATATTACATCATCAGAGTACATAAGTCACAGCTCACATCAATAACATACAATGGATACACATCAACTCAACACAGCGGAAATATATATATACAAGTACGAGAATACGTATCGTCATCCAGCTCGTCTCCTGAGCTCCACAGCATCATATCCTGTATCCTATAATACTTGGTCTGACCCGAGCATTACAGTTAAATAACACCCGAGTCAGTCTGGATTACTAGCGTGAGAAAACCACACCCAATTGATTATTAAAGTTTCAAAAATCTTTTGAAAACAAAAGCATCTCGTAAGACCATGCCACAAATAAACATGTCGGGTTTTTACCTTACGATAGCTAAAACAATTTTTATAGAAATCCTCTGATATTATAGTAGGGTCTATATACAAATACTTATAAAATAGCCGAAATTGTTACATCTATTAAATTCCAGCTACTAGCCACAGAGTGGGTAATACAAACAAAACTCGTACAAGGCTCGTAGGGAGAATGGATTTCCAACAATGACTAGGCACTGGGGTACCACCTGTCATAGTACGGGGCCTAGATCACCGTACCGAGGACTACTCCCTTCATCCCCTGCAACACAAGGCCGGAACCATTCCTTACTGAACAGTCCCGAACAAGATAAACCCCGTGGTTGGCGCGACCAACCACCCACTAAGCCGAAATATATAAAAAGGGACATCTAGACAGGGGAATTATCTTGTCCTGCTTGGGCATGACCTACCTAACCTTGCTCCATATCCCCTGATTTTCAGTCATTCCCATTTGATGAGACTTGAGGCTAAGCGTTACCTTTAGAACGTTTTCACTTAGAATGCCCATCGCCCACCTGACGATGTTTCGCAAGCATTCATCCATACAAGTCCATCCCGGGTTCGAACGGAACCGAAGGCACTACTCCTACTACATCCATTTTGGAAATATCCTCAGGCTTAGTAGCGACTAGCCCTTGCACTTTACTGCTCCATCTTCGACTCCGAACACGATACACGAAACGTACAAACCGGATCGAAGTGGTTTTCGAGAAATAAATCTCGATCCCGGTCTCTTCGAAACGATCAACGCATTTGGCCAATATTGATAGTCGGTTATTTAACTATCAATTAATATTCACAATCATCCATCCAAAAATAAATAATTTCTCAAATTATTTATTAATCCCAAAAATATCTTCACAAGATATATTTCCACTTTTCAAACCCTTTTGGAAACAGTTTCAAAACTATCTTCCTTTCTCAGAACCAATTTCCCAAATAGTTTCTATTTCCACTGGAATCGCCAAGCACAAAACTTAGATTTTTAAAATAATTTAAAAATAATTTACTTTAAATATACTTTTAAACGTTTAAGTTAGAACTACTTCAATAATTTACTAAAAATACATACTATATGATTTTTAATAATAAGATTACTTTATAAAATATAAAACTAGGTTTTCACGTTTAAATATAAAATACTAAGTCACCTTTAAATAATTATTTCAATAATAGATTTGAAAAATATTTACTTAAGAATTTTAAACATTCATAAATAATAAATTTTCTAAAATATGCTTTTTAATACATATTAAAACTTTTATCTTATATTTAAAATTTTCTTTAAAAACGTACTTGGCTATCCAGGGAAATATACTTCCTTCCACATTCTTCTTGAAATTCCAATTTCAAATACCTGAATCAATTTACAAATTGATTACAAATTGACTCAATTTTATCTCAAAAACCATTAATTTCAAACTTTATTTCTTACTTATTATTTAACATACTTTAACTGAAAATACAAGTTTTAGATTTTTCAGATTTCTTCTTAACCCTTTTAAATAAATTTAGACTTTGAATTTTAACACAATTCTTTATTTCTTTGATTGATCTCACTTAAGTTATAATTCATTAATTTCATTTCATTCAAAATTCCATTTCTCTTCATACTCGAAGTTATTTAGTATTATTTTCACATTACTTCTATTTCTTTTCAATTCATTTTAATTTATTCAAACTTTCTATAATTATTTTGCTTACAAATTTACTCCTTTTTGATTTCTTTTCAACAATCCAATTCATATATTTTGGTAATTCATTATACCCAAATATCCAATCAAACCATAACATTCAATATTCCAATATAACTCATCATAGAATATCAAACAACCACAACAGATAGGATTAAGTAATTTAAATAAATGTTGAGGGATCCAGTTGGATCCTTCCAACCTGTTTTCCCTGCATCCACAGATGTTAGCACCATGTAATACACCAATTTCCAAAATATCATACTGTATCACATCGATCAATTCAACTAGACAAACAATTATTTAATTTTATCATTTTAAATTTAAATTTAAACTGAGTGAGATTAACTCACCTTGATTCCTGTTTTGCAACCCGACCCAACCCGGCTTGCTTCTACCAGATTTTAACCCTGTATAACAATCATACGATTTATTAACACTTTGAAATAGCTTGAACAATTTATTTCCATTTTATAAATTTAATTAACCGGGGATTCTATTTTAACTAATATAATTTCAGTTTAAACTAATTCTCTTTTTAACATATTATTTTAGCAACCAATTAATTTAATATGTTAATTAAATAAATTAATTTCCAACAATACACTATTTTTAAAATAACCTAGTAAATTATAACATGTACATTTAAATTCATTCCCTTTTAAATATACCCAATATGCATAATTATAATTAGCCATTTCAAAATTAAAAACAGGATTAACTACTGTTCTTACCTTACTGAATATATATATATTTTTTTCTCTGTAACAACTATTATATTTTTCTTTATAAGTTTATTTTCAAAAAATTCAAATACAAATAAATAAGAAATCATACCCCAAAATGAACTCGATGACGTAAATCCCCACCTCCCTGTGAACAACCCCATCTCGAAGCTCGTGCCTCCAGCCGCCCCCAATCTTCTTGAATCAAACTGTCTCCACGTCGCGCAGTCCCATAGCCACCGCGTGAGAGTGCTTCCCCTCGACCTCAATCGTGAGTCGATCGCGAGTCTCACCGCTGCAGCCACTCGCGACACACCCCACCGGTCGCGATGTCAACCCTAGCTCGATGTCACTACAGTCCCATGCCCAAACGCGCTCAAACGTACGCTCGAAACCTAGCACTCGCGAACCCCACTAGTCCAAATGCAATTGAGTTCGAACGCGAGAGACGAAGGGGAACCGGCAGCCATTAATTTGTTTCCCTCTTTTTTTCTATACAATTTCACGAACGAATTTGATTTGGGAAGAAGGAAATTTTTTTTTAGGGAAAGTTAATTGCTCGGCCAAAAATCGAATTGAATTTCAAATGGAAGCATCGGCCATTATCTGATTTTTTTTCTGTTTGCTTCTTGAAGGAACGAAAAGAAACAGCCTGATATGAACAAAGGAATAGGTAGCGTGTTTAAACGACTAATGGATGGCGTATAGAGGAAGCCTAATTAAATTAAATTTTATTAGGTTATTATCAATTAAATCCCTAGCACGTTAATATTTCGTATACTCACACGCTAATTCCGATCAAAACGAAATTTGGAATCCGATAATAAATCAACATTACGGATCCAATGGAACTGGTTTCGTCGGATTCCGAGACTGCTCCTCGGAAGGCTATTTTCAAATTCAGTTTAAACGATATAAATTTTCGAAACTGAACAAACAACTTCCAAATTCAATTTTAACACTTTTACTGTCTTCACCACCATCAATATAAATTTTTATAAGCCTTCAATTTATTTTTAACCAGCTTAAAATTCCAGATTCAACAATTTACTCAACTTCAAATTATTTAATGCAAAAAATTTAATTATCAATAATTAGTGATATTTGAAATTCAAATTCAAATTACTCTATTGAATACTTAAAATTAATTAAATATTCTGATTTCAGATGTTTGAAAATTCCGGGTCGTCACATAAGTCAATTATACACCTAAAAGCCAAATTATAAGTTAATAATTTATAATTCATTTATTTTACAAAATCGTTCTTTTATAACTTCACAAATCGTAAATTCTATTCTTTTATAAAATCCATTTATAACATCATTTTAATAATTATAAAAACTCCTTTATAATTCAATTATACTGATTTATAAAAATTCAATTTTATAAATCTTCTTTATAAACAGATTATAATAATCAAACATCTCAATTTAAACCATTTCACAAAATCATTAACTCCATATTTCACAAAATTCACATTTCAATTATATTTCCCGAAACATCATAATTTTTATAACATAAAAATTATCACTTTTATTTATTCAAAATAAATTTATTTACCTAACCATTCAAAAATATATATTTTCAAATCACTTGAAAATCCATTTAAATTTTGAAATCACCACTTTAACTTTTTTTAAACTCCAAAATAGGCCCAATGCTGCAACAGCACTAAATACATCAATCACGGCATCCAAACATCATATATCAATATGATAACAGAATATATCACAATATCTGTAAATAACTCAATACTGGTGAGGAATCCAGTTGGATCCCTCCAACCTGTCACCTGCAACAAATATACATATTAGAATATGTGTACAATGTCCGCTTCAAGGCAGACGCGCGTACTAAGGGTCATCCGCTCATATACGGGAACGTATAGGGTCTCATCTGCTCCAATAGGCAGGTATATATCCAAATATCAATCAATATCTTATATATATCATCCAAACAATCATCAATCATCATATAATAAATTTATTCTCACTTATATAAAAATATCAATGAGTCAGAAAGAGTGAGTGGTACTCACATTGCGTCCAATAGCAGTTGCAGTGTTTTGTTCCGAATAAAATTAAACGACCGTTTAATTTTACCCAAAATTCACACTAGCATCAATCAGCTCCAAACTGGCTCCATCGCGTAGCATTTGACAATACAAATCCAACGCAATTCATTTCGTCAATTTTCAACCTCGTATGAACAAGTTATACAGTTTTAAAGATTGAACGAATTAATAATATAATAATTAACAATTTTATTTTTATTTTTTTAACCTATTTTCAATCGTGGTCGTTCGTTTCTGAAGTAGAGAATCGAGACAGTGCATCTTTTTCTTCTTCTTCCAGGTAATTAAACGCACGATCAACCCATTGTCATGCTCAAAACATTCGATGCCGCACCCCACATGTTCGTCGAGACGAGATCTAAGTTCATCAATGCGAAGCCCTAACCACGACATGCTATCACCCCAAACCATGCCGAGTTCGGTCCCATATTTTGTTCGAAAATCATGTTCGAACGTTGGCTGTTCGAACGAGAATCGTCGCCGCACCGAGCCTCCATTCCACATCTCCACTGTTGATCTCCTAGAACTCAACGCACTCTTCAAAGTTGCAGTTGAACACTTTATGTAATTGTTTACGGATTTATAGATTTGGAGGAGAGAAGAATTGAATGTTTGTGGCCATTGAAATCGAAGCCGGCGCTAACCCTAGGATTGTTAGGGTTTCGTGAAAATTATGAATTATGGCGGCATTTTATAGAAAATTTACGCACACTATTCATCTGAAAATTTTCCGAACTCCAAATGAAGGGTGCCGCCTGGCGTTTATAATGTTTTACACCCATTCCGAATTCAATGGAATATACATCAGAAGCCGATTCCATCATATTTGGAAGATAGTTTTTCGAACTGACTATTTAAATTTAAAATTTAATTAAACCGATTTCCTACGCGTTTTAGCCTGCGCAGGACAAACCGTAAATTCGATTGACACGAAATTTGAAATATTACAATAATATAACATTATGGATCCAATGAAACTAGTTTCGTCGAAATATGAGACTGTTTGAAAAATGGCTATTTTTACTCGTCAATTAAATATTAAAATATTCAGTTTCTGCAAATTAACTTTTAATTCGATTTTAAACGTTCTCTAACATCATTATAATTCAAATAAGATTTAATTCAACTTTATAAATCATTTTCATTCACATTAAATCCAAATTCTAATTATTTCCTCAATTTCAAATATTAAATTAACAATTTAATAATTATTAAATCCAGATATTCGAAATATTATTTATTGAGCTTATAAATTTTACTTGTGCATATTTAAAATTAACTAAATATACGAATTTCAAATGACATAAATTCTGGGTTGTTACAGGGTGGATCGTGTAGTGTATATGCAAGTATATGTGATAAAATATATGATGCAACTAAAATAATATTAATCTAAGTAAATATAGAATAAGCACACCAGGATTTTATACTAGTTCGGACCTCCTATCCTACGTCCAGTCCAGAAGCTCCCCTTTGGAATTCGACTAACAAAAACCCTCGCTTCGCCTGGAGGAATAGGATTTTTTACAGTAAGTTGTTCTTGTCTGTGTGTTCTAGTATAACACGGATGTTGACTAATTACAATCCCTTCCAATATATATCTAAAGAATATTGTCTATGAAGAATTGAGTATATGGACGAGTAAATACAAGTGAAGATTGCTAGAGTGCAGAGATCAAGAATATATGATAGAGTATAGAATTAGAAAGCATAAGTAAGTAAGGTAAATTCAATGTTGTTCTCTTGATTCTTGATGCTACATATAGTTGTAGATAGGTATCTTGAGTAGTTGCATCCATTAATGAACACTCTAAAGTTGCTTCTGTTGATGGCGAAGAGAAGCGGAGATGTCCGTTCGCATGTGGTAGTTGCAATTCTTCTCTGAAGTCTGAGTTTGAATTCAGACATCTGGTATTTATTTTAGACGTTTGATACTATATATTTTTTGTACACAGTAGATTTTCAGACGTCTGAGTGTTATTACCAGACATATGGTTTAGTTTGTTTGTTGTTCCAGAGGACTTTTCCAGCCATCTGACTTGGGCACCCAGACGTCTTATACTGGTGCATGTTTTTTTTGTGCATCTTTTCTTTCGCTTCTTTGTATCTATTGACTTGTAGTCTCTTGTAGTGTTCTTTGAGCGTTGTTCTTGTCTTTCTAGTGATGTTGTTCTAATAAGCACCTGCATATATAAATACATATGTATATTTGATTTCCATTGTATAGTTGTTGTCATCAAAACCATATATCGGATTTCCTAACACTTTTATCTTAGGAGAATCTTCCTCCCTAACCATGTAGATACACTTATTTCAATTTCTTCATTCATGCCTTGTTAGAAAATACGGTTGCAAATGCTTAGCATTCCATGTTCTTGCTATTATGTTTCCATCAAGTCGGCATAGTTTATAGGTCCTAGGTGGAATTACCTTGTGTATGATTAGGGGTCCCTCCCAATTTGGCTCGAGTGATCCATCTTTCAGATTCTTAGTATTTGCCATAACTCTTTGAGCACCAAGTATCCTTTTTGAAACGGTCCTCCTTTTACTCTAGAGTTATACTACTTGGATGTTCTTCATTAATATTCAACCATTCATATGGCCGCCTCATCTCCTAACTAATTGATTAGGTCTAGGGACTTTTTCTTTAATTATTGATTTAGATTAAACGCATAGACGACCCTTCGATGAGAAGGTATTTCAACTTCAATTGGAAGCACGACTTCATATCCATATGTTAAGGAATATGGGGTATGCCCTATTATAGTTTTAGTAGAAGTTCTACGTACCCACAAAACAAGAGGTATTCTTCTATCCAATTTCCTTTTGATTTATCTAATTATTTCTTTAGGACGGCCTTCACAGTTTTACTCATAACTTCAACAGCTCTATTTGCCTTGGGGTAAGCTACAGATGAAAATCTCTTGATGCTTCCATTCTTATTACAAAATCAGGTATAATCTTCACTTTCGAGCCGAGTTCCATTTCAGATAGTATCTTGTATAGAATTCCAAATCTAGTAACAATAGTCTTAATTACGAACATGAGAACTTTCTCGGATGTGATATTCAAGAGCGACTCGGCCTCCACCCACTTTGTAAAGTAATGAATGGCTACCACTATATATTTCGCTCCTCCTTTTGATATAGGCAGTGGTCCAATTAGGTCGATTTTCCATACGTCAAAAGGCCACAGATTTGAGATCGAAGTCAAATCGCTTGATGAAAAATATGGGATCTTAGAGAACTTTTGGCACATTTCACACCTTTTCGCATAACCAATTACTTGATTAGTCATTTGAGGCCACTAGAAGCCTTGTCTCATGATTTCCATTGCTAATTTCATACCATTGAGATGTCTCCAAAGAAACCTTTACAAGCCTTTCTTAGTATTTTTGCTCCTATTTTCGGATTAACGCATCCTAAGTAAGGAAGTGAATATCCATTCTTCTAAAGTATCCCTTTAGTCGTGACGAAAGTTAGGTCTTGATGCTTTATTCTCCTTGCCTCCTTTTTGTCTGCTGGTAATTCCTCGTTTACTATATATTCGACGATAGGCGTTATCCAACTATTCTTATATTGGTTATCGGTTCCCATATGGGGAGATTTTTCTTGTGGAATTTCAGTTTAATACTCTTTCTCCTTATGTTTTAAGCTTGAGATCTGGTCAATACTAAGGATCATTTTCCGAATTGGGTCCAATTTCTTATATTCTAAGGCTTGATTGGTAACCTACTGGCACAATTCGAGTTTTTGGTTGTCCTCATGGGTTGGCCAACTCAGCCAAATAATTAGCTTGGGAGTTCTTGCCTCTTGGTACTTGGAGTATTGAGAAATCTTCAAATTGGGTTAACATTTTAAAAATCTTTTAGACATATGGATTCAACTTGGCATCCTTCGACTGATATTTCTTGTTTATCTGATTAACCATTAATTGCGAATCACTGAAAATTTAGATTCTATGGATTTTCAATTAGAGGCTTGGGTAAATCTGCTATCACTGGTTCATATTCCACCACATTGTTAGTAGCTGGAAATCCTAGTTTCATCGCATAATCCAAACGGTGTCTGTCGGGAGTAATAACCACATATCTAGCCCCGATTGCTTATTTATTTAAGGCACCATCAACAAATAGGTACCACTTAGGCTTAAGATCTTTTTCCTTTTCTGATTGCTCTTTAATGAATCCTATATATTCATTGATGAAATCTGCTAGAGCTTGTCCTTTAATTGATACCCAAGGTAGAAATTTGATATCGTATTGGCTAAGCACTATTCCTCATTTCAAAAATCTTCCTGAAGTGTCTGGTTTACTAACTACCTACTTAAGTGAGAAATTGATTAAGATTTTGATTAGATGTGCTTGAAAATAACCCCTTAGTTTTCGCACGGTGAACATTAAGCAGTACGCCAATTTTTCTATAATTGGATACCAAGTTTATGAATTCTTGAGTCTCCTGCTCGTATAATATACCAGAAGTTGAGTTTCCTTTTCTTCTCTTATTAACATAGAACTAACTGCATGTTCAAAAACCGCCATATAGAGGTAAAGATTTCCCCATCTACGGGGCTAGATAAAAATGACAGTTTCTCCTAATGATCTTTTAGCTCTTTAAATTATTTTTTACAATCCTCATTCCATTCGAAGTTTTCTTCTTCTTAATTACATCAAAGAATGGGATACATTTGTCAGTAGCTTTAGAAATGAATTTGTTCAATGCTGCCACTTTACCACTCAGGCTCATTATAATTTTACTTGCCTTAGGCCCTGCCATATTTTTAATAGCTTGGATCTAGTCAAGGTTGGCTTCAATTCCTCTCCCGCTGCCAATATACCCCAAGAATATCACGGACTAAATTCTAAAGGAGCATTTTTGCGGGTTAAGCTTAATAAAATACTTTCTTAATTCATTGAACATCTCCTTAAGATCATTTATATGCTTCTTTCTTCTTGAGATTTTATCAACATTTCATCGACATACACTTTCATGTTCTGGGCGATTTTCTCTCTGAACATTCTGTTTACTAATCGTTGGTATGTCGCTTCAGCATTCTTTAGTTCGGAAGGCAGTATTTTGGAGCAGTACGTTCCCCAATCTATTATGAAACTAGTGTTCTCTTCATCCTGTTTGAACATTGAAATCTAATTGTATCCAAAATAAGCATCCATGAAAGATAAGAGGTCATGTCCACTTGTTGCATCGACAAGTTGGTCTATACTTAGGAGTGGTTAACAATATTTTGTTAAGAATGCGGATTACGGACCTTAAGGCTAGAATAATACTAGAGGGGATGAATAGTGTTTTGTGGATTTACTAAATCTTTTTGAAACTTATGTAATTTAATCACAAACAAATGCAATACATAGACACAGATATAATCACATAATCAAGCACAGATGCAAATAATAAATAAAAGCAGTAAAGGAAAGAACACACCAGGATTTTATACTGGTTCGAAGTTACCCAACATCCAGTCCCGCACAATTGTATGGATTTCTTTTCAAAATAATCTTCCAGATTACACCCTTGATTTCAAGGCCACGAGGTACACTCTCCTGTACTTGAGTCCAGGGAAAACTCTCTTGATTTACCAGCCACAAGATCACCTAATTGATTTCCGTGGAAACAATCACACCCAATTGATTTCAAGGCTCAACCGCTCCTTTTATTTAACATTTTGATTTACAAATAATCCTATAACTCTTAATAGACTGAGAACTTATGGAGAGTGTGGCAGAGAATCAAACAAGAGATAATTACGTTTGATTCACTTGGTATTTTGGCAGAGTATAGTTTGGGATTCTTTGGAATAAATGTGGAAGATGAAGATGAGAGAAAGTGAATGAAAATCTGGTAAAAATTCGTTTAGAACTTACTGGTATTTATAGAGATCAACAACCATATCTATTCGTGAAAGGATATGACGAATAGACAATTTTTTTGAAAATTTGAAATTTGACAATTAACAGGTACCATGTCGACATGGGGGTAGGAGTATGTCGACATGCTCTAGGAAAAAATGGTGATTTTGATTTTCTTATTAAAATTGGTTTATATAATTTTTTAAAACAATTTCTAAATTTTTATAAATACACTTGATTATAGTTTAACCAGATAAAAGAGTTTAGAAAGTAATTTTTAATATATAATCTTAATCTATAAAGTGGTTCACAATTTGAGTATATAAATATTTAAAAGCAAAATATTAACAAGAGATAGTTTAAAAACAAGGACAATTTTGAAATCAAAAATGTTAAAAATTATAAAGATAATTTTGAGGCTAAAGTATTTCAAACAGGAGAATGTCTTTTTGAAAAGAAGGTTTTGAAAAATATTTTTAAAATAAGGGACATATTTTTGAAAAGCATTTCATAAAATTAGTGGATATCAAAATAGGACCACTATATGTTCCACTAGATATTGACATGGGTTCCATCCCACTAGGGTTCCATCCCTTTAACAGGCTCGAAGTGGATTCCATTCCACGAATAAATTTCAAATAAAGATGTAAGTGCTTCCAAGAAGTTTTAACATAATTCTAGACTCAATACTTATCTTGTACTTTGAAATCTTGAACTCTTGATATCTTGATACTCATGAGTCTTCAATCTTGATATCTTCGATTTTTAAATTCATCGGGTTTGTATCTCTATACTGTACAGTCTTCATTGTTGTTACCTGCATGTTTATATCCTGCATATTCATATATATCTAAACTATAATGTTAGTATTTATACATTATAATAAGTCCTAAGGTTGTTGTCATCAAAACCATCCTTCTCAAGGACTAACAATCTTGCCCTTTTTGATGATGACAACTTATGTTTATAAAATATACTTCTCCTTTACTATAACTCTCCCTAAAACTAATATCTCCCCTTTAATCTAAGCCTAACTACTCTATTTTATAATTCTCCCCCTTTGTCATCAACAAAAATTAATCCTATAATTATATATATATATATATATATATATATATATATATAACTCCCCATTAATCTAATACTATCTAAATTAAATAGTAATAAGGAAGTATAATAAGCGAAATAGAAATTATTATATACCATGTTATATTTACATATTTATATGGATTATAGGCACACAAATATATTTAAGTATATAAATTGTAGAATTACACTTCTAACAAGAGTTTTTGATAATTGGAGATTTGTGAATTGAACAATTTGGATAATGAAAACAAAAGTTTCCACGTTGTTCAACCAAATTCCCATCTTTGTCAAAACATACTTCGCCTGCGCAGATCACCTTGTCGTCTTCTTCCATAGGTGCTTCTTCCTCTTCTTTTTCTTCCTCCTCTTCTTCTTTCTCTTCATTGTGCTTTAAGGGTTATGCACTTGAATGTTGGGAGAATCTTCTTCAACCAAAATAGGATTTGAATGATATCCATTAGGAATTTTTGCAAATTACAAAGAATTTTGCCTTGCTTTTCTTATTCTTTTGCCATCCTTATTTGCACAACTTGAAGTTCAGTTAACATTTGCATAGCATCCTTCATAGACTCCTCAATCTTTATCACACGTGCCAGTGTATTGCGTTGGATGGACCAGAATGAGGAGAAGGAAAAGAAATGTTGTCATTTTGGTTTGATTTTGTGGAGAATGCCATTAGTTTTAACTTTCAGAAGTTTAATACAGAGAAAGAGAAGTGAGAAGACAGAAAAAATCAAAATACATAGGTTTATATAACTACCAAAATATTTTTAGAGGGAAAATAAAAATTTTAAAATTTGTCGTTGTATGTCGACAAGGGTGGTAGGGGAATGTCGACATACCTATGAAAAAAATTTGGTTTTCTTTTGTACCTTTGTTTAAATTTTAGTATGTTTACGTTTTATAACTCAGTTATTGAACAAATGCCTAGTTCTCTTCTTAATTTAGTAAATATAGATTGATTTAAGGGTTTGGTTAAAAGATCAGCAATTTGATTCTTAGAGTTGATAAATTCAAGAGAAATAATGTCTTTACTTATATTATCTTTGAGAAAATGATGTATGATATCAATATGTTTAGTCCTAGCATGATGAGTATGATTTGTAGATAAATTTATTGCACTAGTATTATCACAATAAATTGGTGATTTTGAAAATATTAATCCAAATCTTTTAAGGTTTGTTGCATATAAATGACTTGAGAGCAAGCCAAGGCAGCCGAGATATTCTGCTTCAGTTGTTGATAAAGAAACAGTATTTTTCTTTTTACTAAACCATGAAACCAGAGAATGCCCCAAAAAGTGACATGTTCCACTAGTACTTTTCCAGTCAGATTTGCAACCAGCATAGTCAGCATCACAGTAAGAGATTAAATCTAATGATACGTTTCATAGCTTATCATATCTTACGATACGTTTCAAAGTAAGAGATTACACCATAGTCAAAAGTATGCTTATCATATCTTATGATACGTTTCATAGATTTTAAGTGAGTCTCTTTGGGTTGAGATTGATATCTTGCACAGGGACAAACACTATGCATGATATCAGGTCTACTCGCAGTGATATACAGTAGTGACCCAATCATTCCCCTATATAGTTTTTGATTTACATCTTTTGAAAGATCTTCTTTATGTTAATCTTCATTGGTTGCCATGGAAGTGGGTTTTCCACTCGCAGTAGTCATACCAAATTTACTAAGTAGATCCCTAGCATACTTTTCTTGACTAAATAAAAATACCGTTATCTAATTGTTTTATTTTTAAACCTAAGAAGAAAATAAGTTCACCCATATGACTCATCTCAAACTCTTTTGTCATTATTTTTGAAAATTCTTTATTCATTTCGTGATTAGTTGATCCAAAAATAATATCATCTACATAAATTTGTACTAGTTGGACATCATTTTTATTTCTTTTAATGAAAAAGTATTATCTACTTCACCAATTTCAAAATTTGATTGTAATAAAAAAGATCTTAGTCTGTCATACCATGCTCTAGGAGCTTGTTTCAGACCATATAGAGCTTTCTTAAGTTTGAAAACATGGTTTGGAAATTTTTCATCTTCAAAGAGTGGGTTGTTCAACATAAACTTCCCCTTTAACAAATCCATTTAGAAAAGCACTTTTAACATCTGTTTGAAATAATTTGAAATTATTATAATTTGCGAAAGCAAGTAGAATTCTAATTGCTTCTAATCTTGATACGGGTGCAAAGGTTTCATCAAAATATATTCCTTATTCTTGACAATAACCTTGTGCGACTAATCGAGCTTTATTTCTAACGACCTCACGTAGTTCATTCATTTTATTTTTATAAACCCTATTTAGTTCCTATTATAGTTTTATCCTCTAGTCTAGGAACAAGTTTCCAAACATCATTTCTGGTGAATTGATTGAGTTTTTCTTGCATAACCAGAATCCATGAATCGTAAGATGATGCTTCCTTTGGATTTTTAGGTTCAGTAGATGATATGAAAGCTACATTACTCATGTTATTTAGTTGGTTTCTAGTTCTAACAACAGATTCAATATTTCCTAGTACATTTTCTATAGGATGATCCTTTAAAAGCTTAACCTTTTTATTTGGATGAATGAGTTCATTATTTGTTTCAACTGATTCATTATTTAGGGTAGTAAAATCTTCTTCATCATTAATTTGTTCAATATCTTTGAAATTTTCATCAAATGAAACATGCATTATTTCTTCAATGGTATTAGTTTTTAAATTGAAAACTCCGTATGCTTTACTTCTATTAGAATATCCGATAAAGATTCCTTTGTCAGATTTAGGATCAAATTTATCTAAATTATCTTTTGTATTTAGAATAAAACATTTACTTCCAAAGATTCTAAAACAAGATACCTTTGGTTTCTTCATTTAAAGAAGTACATAGGGTGTTTTATTAGTTAATGTTCTAATCAATACTCTTTTCACAATGTAGCAAGCTGTGGCGACTGCATTTGCCCAAAAATGTTTTGAAAAATTACCATCTGAAAGCATTGTTCTAGCACACTCTTGAATCGTCCTATTTTTTCGTTCTACCACTCCATTTTATTGTGGAGTTCTTGGGAAAAAGAAATTATGGGTTATTCCCTTTTTGTTGCATAATCTCTCAAAATTTTCATTTTCAAATTACCCACCAGGATAACTACGGATAGTTATCATTTTTAAAGAGAGTTGGATTTGAAGTCTTTTTGTAAAAAATTTAAATGAGCCAAAAGTATTATTTTTATGTTTCATAAAAATTGTCCATGTAAATCTAGAATAATTATCTATAATTACAAAGACATATTTATTCTAACTTATTAATTGAATTTGAGACAGACCAAATAAATTTAAATGAAGTAACTCAAGAGGTTTTGAAGTCGAGATCATATCTTTTAATTTGAAAGAACTCTTCCTAAATTTTTCCTAATTGACAAGCATCACATATACTTTCTATTTTAAAATTCACTCTTGGGAGACCTCTTACTAGATCAAGTTTAGAAATTTTAGATAAGAGTTTAAAATTCAAATGTCCAAATCTTTTGTGCCAAATCCAAGGGTCACTTGTATTAGCCAAAAGACATAGATTATCATTTGACATTTTCATACGAGGGATATAAATATTTTCCTTCCTAATTCCTTCAAATATAATATTTGAATTATTATCTTCGATGTGACACTTATCTTTTTCAAATTTAATTTTGCATCCTTTATCGCAAAATTGACTAATACTAAGTAGATTGTGTTTCTGATTTTTGACTAATAAAACATTAGAAATAGTAGGAGTTTTAGAGTTACCAACATTGCCGATGCCAATCACATATCCTTTTGAGTTGTCTCCAAAATTAACCAATCCTCCATCTTTTTAAATAATATCATCCAGCATATCTGGATGACGGGTCATGTGTCTTGAACATCCATTATCAAGTATCCACTTATTATTCTTGATTTTTACAATTTGTCCATTGAGAGTTGATTCTTCAAGTGCCATATTACATTTTTCTTCCTACACAGAATGTAAACTTGGTAGAAAATTTGATTTTATACAATAACTATATGAAAACTTACGAGACGGTGATGATTTGAACAGATTTAAGCTAGGGTTAACCAAATTCCCAAAATAGCCATTTTTTAATAATTTTTCAAATTCAGGTTATGAAAACTTTGAAAACCTTGCTCCGATAACAAATGTTAAGAATGCGGATTACGGATCTTAAGGCTAGAATAACACTAGAGGGGTGTGAATAGTGTTTTGTGGATTTACTAAATCTTTTTGAAACTTATGTAATTTAATCACCAACAAATGCAATACATAGACACAGATATAATCATAGAATCAGACACAGATGCAAATAATAAATAATAGTAAAGAAAAGAATATATTGGGATTTTATACTGGTTCGGAGTAACCCTACATCCAGTCCCACACAATTGTACCGATTTCTTTTCAAAATAATCTCCCAGATTACACCCTCGATTTCACGGCCATGAGGTAAACCCTCCTGTATTCGAGTCCGGGGCAAATTCTCTTGATTTACCAGGCCATAAGATCATCTAATTTATTTCGGGGCAACAACCACAACCAATTGATTTCAAGGCTCAACCGCACCTTTTACTCAATAGTTTGATTTACAAATAATCCTATAACTCTGAATAGCACTGAGATCTTATGGAGAGAGTGACAGAGAATCAAACAAGAGATAAACAAATTCGATTCACTTGGTATTTCGAAAGAGTATAGTTTGGGATTCTTTGGAATAAATGTGGAAGATGAAGAGGTGAGAAAGTGAATGAAAATCTGGTAAAAATTCGTTTAGAACTTACTCGTATTTATAAAGAACAACAACCATATCTATTCATGAAAGGATAGGACGAATAAACACTTCTTTTGAAAATTTGAAATTTGAAAATTAACGGGCGCCATGTTGACATGGTGGGTAGGAGTATGTCGATATGCTTTAGGTAAAAATGATGATTTTGATTTTCTTATTAAAATTAGTTTCTATAATTTTTTAAAACAATTTCAAATTTTTTATAAATATACTTGAATATAGTTTAACTAGATAAAAGAGTTTAGAAAGAATTTTTTTAATATATAATCTTAATCTATAAAGTGATTTAAAATCTGAGTATATAAATTATTTAAAAGCTAAATATAAAAATAAGAGATAGTTTAAAAACAAGGACAATTATGAAATCAAAAATGCTAAAAATTATAAAGATAATTTTAAGGCTAAAGTATTTCAAATAGTAGAGATGTCTTTTTGACAAGAAGGTTTTGAAAAACATTTTTAAAATAGG
Organism: Allium cepa; assembly: GCA_030765085.1. Classification (NCBI taxonomy): domain Eukaryota; kingdom Viridiplantae; phylum Streptophyta; class Magnoliopsida; order Asparagales; family Amaryllidaceae; genus Allium; species Allium cepa. The sequence continues at coordinate 432,190,746 of CM060941.1, forward strand.
AGATATATTTTTGAAAAGTATTTTCATGAAATTAGTGGATATCAAAATAGGACCACTATATGTTCCACTAGATATTGTCGTGGGTTCCATCCCACAAGGGTTCCATCCCTTTAATAGGCTCGAAGTGGATTCCATTCCATGAATAAATTTCGAATAAAGATGTAAGTGCTTTCAAGAAGTTTTAACATAATTCTATACTCAATACTTATCTTGTACTTCAAAATCTTGAGCTCTTGATATCTTGATACTCATGAGTCTTCAATCTTGATATCTTCAATTTTTAAATTCATCGGGTTTGTATCTCTATACTGTACAGTCTTCATTGTTGTTACCTGCATGTTTATATCCTGCATATTCATATATATCTAAACTATAATGTTAGTATTTATACTTTATAATAAGTCCTAAGCTTGTTGTCATCAAAACCATCCTTCTCAAGGACTAACATATTTCGGGCATGCATTGTATAAATCAGTGTAATTGACACATGTTCTCCACTTCCTATTGGATTTCTTGACTAATACTGGATTAGCTAACCACTTTGGATAAAGTACTTCTCTGATAAACCCGTTTTCGAGTATCTCTTGACTTCCTCTTTTAAGGTATTAGACTGAACTTTCTCAAACTGCCTTTTCTTCTATTGGATAGGTGTAATATTCGAGTCTATATTCAAAGCATGGCCCATAACAATCAGATCTATCCCAACCATATCCAAATGGATCCAGGAAAACACATCTATATTGGTTTGGAGAAATGGAATGAGTTCTTATATAAGTTTGTAATCCAACTCTTTTCCACCTTTTACCGTCTTTGTTGGATCAGTCCGATCGAAGCATATTTCCTCCAAATCTTCTGTGTGCTTCATTCTTTCTTGTTCACCTCTATAACCCAATTCAATGATTATATCCTCTCCTCTATTTCATCCTCCGCCAAGTTTGTTTCTCTCTATTTTATTTTCCTTTTAGAGGAATCAAGCTTTCTCAACCCACTCGTAGTCTCCTCATTAAGCTCAGTTTTTGCTTTGGGAGATGAATTTGAAGAATCATCATCCAAAGGCTTCTTTATACCCATTTTGATTAACTCATTTTTCTCAAAATCATAACAAGAAAGATGATATAGTTTATATTGCAAAATGGTGGCAAAATACGTTTCACGAGCACTAAACTGTTCTCCTTTTATAGTTCCCTACCCACTTTTTGTTAGGAATTTTACCGTCAGATGCATTGGAGACCCAAAAGCATCAACTTTGTCCAAAGCTGGTCAATCGAAAAAGGCGTTTGTAATATAAAGGTGGATTCATGATGACAAAGAGAGCCGCAAAAGTCCGTGAATGCGGTTGAACTCACATTTGCACGAGAAGTCTTATCTTCGCGATAGGAGTTGACCCTTTATTATTGAACCTTAAAATAGGCTCAAAGCTTGGCTCCAGTTTTTCTTTTGAAATTCCCATTTGGTCAAACGCATGTTTAAAGATTACTTTGACTGCACTCTCGTATCCACCAAGATTTTAGTAATCATAGAAATTTCAATTTGCGCAGTGATTATGAGCGGGTCATCATGGGAATGATGAACTCCTCTTAGCTCTTGCGGAGTGAAAATTATGTTATACATATGCATTTGAATCCCTAGATTTTTGAGTGGCCTCTCCTTCTCAGTAGAGAAGATCCCTTCCTTTGCTACTCTAATATCGCGATTCCTAGCTCCTTTTCTATTTCCAGCTAGGTACGGCCTCCATGCATAACGTCAATTCTGTTGAGTGGTGATATGAAATCTGGCTGACTTTCACCTTCTACTAAATACACAATGTTGTTTAAGAGCTTTTGGTGTCCATCCTCAGAATAAGCAGTTTTCTATCCATCCTTAATGAATTTTTTCAAATTCCCAACACGAATCAAACTTCGGAATTTTCCTGCTAACACACGACATTCATCCGTTTTATGTCCATTTATTTTATGGTAAGCATAGTAGTCACATCCTATTCTTGGCTTGGGATTGGTTTTGGATTTGTAGGAAACTAGAAAATTAAAAATTTCTTTCGTTGTGGCATATATATAGGATATCGGCTTATTTAAAGCAGAATGATTTGTATTTATAGCCTCTTTCCTTTTCCTCGTTCGATTGTTGCGTTCATAGATAGTTTTTTCTACTTCATTCTGTGTTTGAGCTTTCTTCTTGGCGTGGTGTATTTCATCCATACGGATGAATTTGTCAGCTTGAAAGTGGAAATCTAGCAAATCCTTGCATTCTTTTATATAGAGCTCTCACCAAAACAAGGTTTGTTCAAACAACGCCAAATGCATCGCGAATAATTTGCCCCTATCCGACATATCTTTTGCCTTCAGGCCTCTATATTAAACCTTTTAAGATAATCGCCCAACAATTCCCCTAGTCTTTGTTCAATATTAGCCAACATAATGTAATTGATGGTGGGATCTTTATAGATACAGAATTGTGCAGAGAATTCATCGGGGGTTGTTTCTAGGAATATATAGTCTTCTCCTGATATTTCCTATACCATATAGTTGCTACACCCTGAAAAGGAATAGGAAAAAGTCTATAACGCATAGCTCTAGATATATTGTATAAGTCCATACGACTTTCAAAAGCCATCAAGTAATCATCTAAATTAGTTGTTCCATTATATCTGACATATGGAATCTTGATATGAGAAGGGATTTTTTTGGACATGATTTCATCCATGAAGGGAGCTTCTCGACGATTATCGTTAACTCTTTCATCAAGAGTTCTCTTTCCCATAAGATTAAGTGTATCTATCACCATCTTCTCTATCATATCTTTCTGGTAGGTTTTATAACTATTGTAGTTGCTTTTGTTTGGTTTATATCCTTTAGAGGTTGAGCTTCCAGAATTTTCCATAGATTTCTTCATCATCCTCCCTTGGTAATTTGCTTTAGCTTGTTGATCATCTCTTCTTTTGTGTAGTAATAGTAAGTTTTCCTTTACCTTTTCTTTTAACCAAAGAGGCATCCAAGCCTCTCCTTAGGGATTCTACTTCATCTCCACTTGTGAGCTTAGTGATTTTGTAGTATTTCTGGGCAAGGGTTCCTTTCAAAAGTTCCTTCATCATTAGCACTTATTGTTAGAGATCCCTAATCTTAACTTCACTGTTAGTAGGTTGCGTCAGTCCAAATGGCTGTCCAGATTCACATTTCTCAAGTTCAAGTTGGGAACAACATTTTCCTCTAATGTTGTCATTTGCACAACTTCTTCATTTGCGGCATTAATTCGTTTTGATCTTACCATTTTCCTAAAACAAAACTCATTTGATTAGTTTAAGGAAGGAGTTAAATACGATCGAAGGTCCGAGCCCTCCTTTTAGTGCTAGAATAAACCGAAATCTATTACAACATCCATGGTGCTATCTTAAACTAATTGTTCATTTGAACACATATGATAACATAATCAAGCATGGATTTGACGATGTTGATCAAATAGCACTACCAAGAACAAGTTTATCATTGAAGACTCGGTGTAAGAGAATATCACTAAAGGATGGAATTGTGATGTGTATGGGATTTTGATGTTGTGCTTCTGAAAGTCTGCATATCATCTTGGAATATGATATTTGAGAGCCCTTAAGATTACTTGGAATATATATTCAAGAATCCATATGGTCTTTTGGATAAAAATAGCAAAAGAACATGTTATATATTCAAATGAGTTAGAGAAGAAAAGTAGCAAATTTAAGCAATAGCCCATTAAGCATGTTAATGGACTAGGTAATCAGTCCCTATATTCTAAGTCCAATGTCCATTTGTAGTAGGCGAAAACAATAAATATGCAAATAAACTCTCATTTAGACTAAAGCCACTCTAAAATTATTTATATTCGACTTTGGTCCTAAAGTGCTTTTTATGTGAATATCCATGTCCATGTCGATAATACCCAAAGTGCATAGTCAAAAGAATAGGCAGGTCCAAGTCCTTGTTCATATAATTGTGCATGATTACAATCAAATAGGTTTGGTCCCCAATTTGATTTGGAATTTCCAAGAGTTTAGTTTCAAGAGTAGAGAAAAGAATTGCTTTCCCCCTCTCCATATTCCCTAGGACCTCATTTATAGATGTGGGCACCGAATGACTTAGACGTTTTGTGGCGTCCCCCAAATGTGGATGAAATGTGCTGTATAAAAGATGATATGCGGTATTGACCATTGAAGACATTAAATATGGGTAGTTCTATCTGGAAGACAACTTTAAGGAGTAACGATGTTGGTATTGACGCAACATCATGGAGATGTGACATCATTATTTAATATCACAGATGAATATCAGAGTGGAAAGTGGCGACAACGGCGATGACATTACTAACTTAGAATAGCTTTACCGGAGCAACATCGGCCATAAATTCTTTCAGTGACAATGGTGCACAACATCTCTTATTAAGTGGATAGCGGCATTGATTAGGTAAGACATCAATGAGACGTGAAGTTGATAGGAGGCGGCTTCATCCAGTATAGCTTAGGTAACCATGATTCTCGGTGTCATCATGTAGTATCATTCAATAATTAATGAAGTTTGGTATCGTTGATAAGCAACATCGATCACGCTCGATATCCTTACTTTCTTTGATAACTTACGATGCTGATTCCATTCTGGATTTCTTTGTGATGCAAGTCCACCTAACATAATGGGTGATGGGCTGCACAGATATTGTTTAGGATTCTCTGGCTTAACGGATGATATGTGAAGCCAACATCGATGAGAGTCGGTATCGTTCGTGTCAGCACTAACTCATTTCCATTACTTTAGCACTACTAATGATACGGCATCATGATCAAGCAGCATGTCAAACGTCTGCGAGGTCAACAACAGTGAAAATTGTGGTCTTTTGGCATTGATTCCACCATACTATTCTTTTCTTTCGACATAAATGCCATTCCTCCTATTCTTCGAAAATTATATGGATTACGTATTTAAAATTTGATATTTTCTAGTAATAAGTACACTTATAGTACTTATTAAAAATGCAAACAAATGGCTAGGAGGTCTTTCAAAGTTGACTTTAAAAATCGTCGAACATAAGGCATTTTCAAAGTGCATCCATAACGACCTTTTCGCTTCTAACTTTCACAACTTCCATTCATGATATCTATAACTTCCCAAACCAATTCCTTTGTGTCAAACACACAAAAACATGTGTATAGAACAAACTAATATATAATTTCATAATATATTGATAATTTAATCAATCTAATATATGTTAAATACAAGGGATTTCAAAGTGCGTTTATAGCAACTATTTCGCTTCAAACATTCACAACGCACTTCTACTTCACATACAACATTAGAAAACATGTAAAATAAACAAGTCTCAGCCATGATACATGTTGTAGACAGTTATAAAAGAGAATATACTACATATAATGTTGTCACTTGCTTTCCAAAGCAAGGTGAAGCCCAAAAGAAATAACTTGCATTGTTCTCTATATTAACTTTATATTTCAACAACAACAAATATTTACATATATTCATAAATTAAATGGTGAGTTAACTCACCCAAGCCTAAGCTAAACCAAGACATATATAATCTCATTATGAGCTCAACGGTGAAGATCGCGTCTCGTTTGGACCTCGTATGCAAGAGATATGAATTAAATATGAATCGAGATTAAAAATGTTAATTAATTAACTTAATTAATTATTTATCACCTTAATTAAAATAATTACTTATTACTTTATCTTTCCCAAATCCTACTTCATGTATATGTACATGCATAACCCATATTCCCTATGCACTTCTCTCCTTCAATTCCTATTCGATACTCCTTGAATCGTTGCACCATCAATTCTATCATGCTCCACATCGCGCGCTTTTGACAATGGTCCCCTACTTGGAAACTCCTACCCTGTCTTAAGAATCACGACTAGGAGCTCCCCTTAGCGGCTTTATAATTTCATGACTCCCAATCTAACATCGCACTACTCCAATAATGCTATGTTGACTCATCTCTGCAAGAGATGCACAATGCTACTCTTCCTTTCACTTGATTCTGCCACAAGCTCCTTCGAAGACGATCCTTAGTCAATGGCTAGGAATGACAATGTTGTCCAAGTAGTAATGCACACCATATTGTCTCCATAGATTCAATTCTCTCTTCACCACGAGTCCAACAAATCCAGCCTTGTCAATTTTCGTGGACCATAGCTTCTGATTTAATTAAGGAAAGAACGCGGCTTGAACTTTCTATTTGTATGAGAAGGAAGTGAGATAAAGAAAGAGGTAAAATGAAATATTCTTAGTGTGAATGTTGTTTGTGTATAATAATATATATATTTAATTTAATTTTTAAAAGAAATCGCTATATGTTTAAAGTTCGTACGATCATATAGTATATCCAACCACCGCGAAACTCATCGGCGCTCATCATTCCAAAATTCCAGTCCCGATGACACTAGTTTTGTCGCAATCCAAAAAATACCTCGGGATGATAATTTCATATATCTTGAGGCTATTTACCGATAAAAAGATTTTCGATCACAATATCAATATTTCTTCGAACTATTTATTTTTGTAGACATTTTTCTAAAACAAGTTTACCATTATTGGTTGTTAATTAAGAGGGGTTAACAAGGTTATTAAATCAAGCAATCATATTAAATCCATGGTTTAAATATTTAAATAATTAAAATATTTAAATACGAAGTGTTAAAAATTCCAGATCGTTACATTGTCCCCTACTTAGAATATTTCATCCTAGAAATTCCTCCATGAGCAACAACCAAAGAAACAATCGCACATCAATATTTAATAGTACTATAGTCACTAGAAAATAAGGATCATGGTTTGCCCAGGTTCAGGAACCCTCTTATCGCACAAGGACAATAAACAATCAACAAAGCATACCTTATGCTCAATAGCCTTAGCCTATTACTTAGTCGATTATTTATACTACCTCAAAAAATTCAAAGTGTCCTTTACCAAACTCTCCTTAGGAAACAAACATAGTGTTCGAATACACTAAATCTCGTATGATGTACATATGTCATCTATACGTAATATCAAGTCCGATCACCGACTCAATCGCATAAATTTCACTTCCAAACTAGTATAAATCACCTGACTTCTCTTGTACGGACTTCGATTAGGTTCCTTGATTAGAGACCTTCGCTTTCCTTATACGGCCATATACTATGATAGAAAGTCTCACGACCACATCAGGAATTTGCACTAAATGTTCACGATCAAGAATCTAATGAAAAGTATCTGTTTGGACCGGTGTAAATCACCTTGAAATCATATACTCGATTCCAAGTTTGAGAACTGTCATGTGAATAAAATGACTTATGAGCAACTTACGTACTTTATTCCATTGGTTTCTTAACTACATTAGTTTCTCTTTAATTCGCATTTATTCACACATATAATATTTCTTATTTTAATACTAAATTCAATTATGAACCATTTCAATAAAAGGTACTTATTTTTTTAAACATTTTATAAAGACATATATTTATTTAAAAACCGTTCCATAACTTATGTTTATATTCATATAATACTCTACTATACCCTAAGAGTATATACACTCTCTCAGATTTGTTCTACTTAACATGGATGTTCAAATAAATTTAAAAATTATTTTAAATTTTCTAATGCCAAAATTGATCAACACCTAAGAATATGTTGTAGGAAACCTATGAGACCTAGATCTAGAAGGTAACAGTAAGAGTAAAGGGAAATAAACCACAATAAGAAAAAGAGACATAAAATTTTATAGTGGTTTGGCAATCATTGTCCTATGTCCACTTTAGAGTTTTGTTGCTTATGGATTTGATAGAGATTACTAAGATTTTAAGAGAGAATAAGTCATAAGTACATGGGTTAGACTGATTCTAAGTCCTAGAATTGTCTAAAGTAGCTGCTTGGGTGAATATTGTGTAGAGGAAGAAGATAAAGATAAGACAGAGGTTTTGTGTAGTGATAGCCGAAACCCGATCCTATTTTAGTTGCTATTATTTATAAGGGTAGCAATCATATTGGGCTTGGAGAATAGTATGGGAAGAGTCTAGAAGTCGGCATGAAGGAGGACAAATAGGTCATGGAGCCCACCGACATGATTACACATGTCAGTACCGACCTCTTTATGTTAGTGCCTACGTGTGTACCTATGTCCAATGGTGTTGTACTCTTTTTCATTCCTCTTGTTTTTCCATGTTGGGATGTCCTTTGTTGTATTGATAAGTTGAATTGATTGATTTTGATGATCATTCCTTCATTATCCAGTATTTTCTACCGTTTTGACTGCTAACCCTTCAACTCTTGCACTATGTTGTTTAAAACCCCTAAAAGTTCTCTTGGGCACTTATAGAATTGTCTAAGAATGACTCATGCAAAGTTTGGGCGATAATTCAGCACTTATAGATGCCGACCCTGACATGAGAGGTCGGTACTGACTTCTATAGTTTGCTCCATTTTAGTTGAACTTTCTTTCAGATGTTTCCATCTCTTATCTAAACATGCCTCCAAGATTTCAAATTGCTTCACCTTTGTACTGATGTTCTGGCTCCTAATAATTTCTGCTTGGTTAAAAACTCAACTAATATTTGCCCTTCATAGTTTGATCTTATTGAAAATAAAGTGTGCTTTGGATTGTAACTAGGTATAGGATATTATCCTATAAATTCCAATTAATCATTAAAACATTGTCTGGAGACTTTGCTTCTTTGTGTTTTTGATAGATCTATTTCTATTCATTGTCTGCATTAGTTAGAACTAGAACTTCTCTTATCGATGCTAGTGACGCGATTTTCTTACCAAAATTTATGCATCACTTTACGTCATCAGGTTAATCCATTGCAACGAGCTTGGACCAAACTAAATAAAACAGGAAATGTCGATACCGAATTGTCCATGTCGGTACCGACATGCATACTTGAGAATTTTCAAGTGTTTTTCTTTTACAAGGCTAATGTTGGTCTTTATCTTTCTTTACTTACTCACATCCTCTTATTGCTCGTGACTATTCGGTCTTCCCATCTAAATTCCATAGTCGTGTTTCCTTCTACCATCAACCGACGTTGCCCCCGATTTTCTCCTGCATCATCGCCTTTCTTCGAAGACCCTCCATATCTCTTGCCATTGTCCAACTAACCCAGCATTCCTAGAGTCACCGGATCAAGTTCTTGGGTTCATCCTGAAAACAAAAACAATAAGCGTTGAGTTAGATTTTAATTCAATCTGAAGGTGGGTATCGGTGCATGATGGTGGTAGAGATGATTCTAGCTTGGTCGATTTGATCTGATGTGAGACAATTGAATTCAAGTGTGTATAATTGGGGATGGAACTAGAGTATACTTCGGTTACATGTGTATGACCCAAGAGAATAACTCGATTTTTAAGCTTCGATTATCACTTAAGTGGAATTGGTTAAGTTTTGATCTGACTTCGATTTGAGGACTTCTCTTAAACTTGAGCATATTAAAGGATTCTATCATATTGCCTTTCTAATCCCGCACTTCCAGGAATCCTGAAAAGAAAGACTTTTCGCGTCGCTTCGAATAATGGATTCGTTATCGATTTTCATCAAAAACGTGTAAGTTCAAGAAAGAAGAAATTTCAAGATGCGATTCGACTTGCATTTCAAACGCAAGCGAGCTATCTATACATGATGGCTAGTTCATAGTGCTAGGACACTAGACTCACTCCATGTAGATAACACACTACGTCTGCCTTGGTCAACACTCAAAGTCCAATTGGTCAACACATGTTGATTTCTTTTGGATTCCTTATGTTGGTCTCATGGTTCCTTTATCCTAAGTTAACTTTATCTAATCATGTTAAAAATGCTAAATCTCGTGTTTAGAATGACTCGTCAATCGTCTCGCCTTAAGCCTAGCGAAGAATCATCTATGCCTTTTAAAGCTGCATCCACTACTGCTCCAACCAACCCACAACCATCAAACCCGAGGGCCAGATAATGCTAGCCAGTCCTGTTCTACATCCACTGCCCCTATGATTGCTTATAAATAATCCACAAGAATAGGGACCCATTATTTTGACAGCGAAAATGCTCAATAACATTTGCGTTCAACACGATATTCTTGAGGAAGATGTTCGTCTACTAGCAGAAAATGAATTTGCCCATCACCCTCGGCCTGGCTTCATGGTTTGTCACCGTTACATGTGTCTTATCGGTCCAATCCTGCCTTTCAATCCTTTCTTGAAGAACTTCTCAGGAGAAATTGGGCTCACACCATTCCAAGTCCACTAAACGGAAAGCCTTGTTTATGTTTTATATGTCCTATTTATGTGACCATTTTGGTCACCCTCCATGATTCAACGAGATCACATATCTTCTCAAGTTCAAGAGAAGATTGGAGTGCCCATTTTTCATAATTATCAAGGCTTGGACAAGATGCAAGGTCATCATGAGCCTTTACAACAGGCGTTCCTTGTTCAAAAACAAATATTTTTTCATACGCTGTCTAGAAGGATTCAATCGCTTCTGGTAGAAAGGAAGTAAGCTTTTATCTATCGATCTCGTTTGTATTGGAAGTTGTAAGTTCCAAACCTAACGTAATCTCCTCATAAGTATTCCGAACCGGGACAAGAAGCGGGCGCATGAGAGAATGCTTGAAGACTTAAAGACCATTAGAGCAAGCCAATGTTCTATCAAGTTCCTTTTGACAAATGAAAACATATACGAGTATGGCTGCTCCAACCAGGAAGAATAGCTGACATGGAATCCTCAACACGGAGTAGTTCTAGATTATGCACCCATTCTAGTGCTCCCACTCATGGCTTTGATGAGGATCCTCAGGAGGAAGAGGAGGAAAGCAGATTAGGTGATAAACATAAATAGGGGACTGCTGATACAAAGGATGAGGAGCCTACGGAGGATGATGAGGAAGAAGCTATCGGGATAGGGGCCGATGAGCCCATGGGAAATGATGCCTCCGACAATGTAGGTGACGGTTTTAGAATGCCCACGATCCCAGAGGAGGTTGTGGGATTCATAAAGAGGTCAGGAAAAGAACTGGTTGTCGGCGAAGAGGAGCATGAGTTTGATCATGGTGACAACGATTACCATACTAGCGAGGAAGGGAAGGAGTCATTCGACGAGTCACCAGAAATGAGCCCAACTCTCTTTCACTTACCTTCTTCGAAAATACTAACTACCATGGTGCCGAGTCTCGAGCTTCTCAAGAACAACCAATCACTAAAATTCCTTAAAGCTATTAAAACCTCTTTTGGAGATATGCCATGCTTCGATTGTCTAGAAAATGTCTCCATTCGTGTAAATGCATTCGGGGATTTCTCGATTAGTGAAATGATAAGCAAGATTAGCTCGCATATCGACATAACTTCTAATGCCTTTATAAGTGAAGGTTGAAGGACTCCACTCTGAAACCATGCCGATATGGTTTGTAGAGTATATAGGGGGTCATCGACACTACATACTTCACTATAGGATCAAGGACACACATTCCTACATTGAGTTGAGTTTTGGAATTTGAGAGATAATTTTATCTTTCTTTTCATTTCAGGTTCCATGAGTCGTGGATCATACCACCAACTATGTTAAAATAATAGCCCTTACACAGATCAAACTACGTATCCAGCCCATCTCTCTTACCACAACTAGCGAGGAGAGGAGGATGAGAAATGATGATAAGACCCACTACTTGGTGAGAGAGGAGAGAAGAGAAAAATGGATAATGAGGGTGATGCCTGCGGACCGTGGGACTTTACTGTCAAGTGCTTCTCCCCACATCGAGGCTATGATTATCGTGATGTAGGAAATTTCGTCCTCTTAAGCCATAACTATTGCAACTACTCCTGCTTCTTTTAGTCAGGGTAAGAAGCTCGCACATCTAACGGGTCCGCTACAACGTCAAGTTTCTTTCCCGTATCTCCTCTTGCATGAGGTTAAATCTGATAGGAAAATAAAGCCAACTAAAAGAGCTACTTCCCTCTGAAACCTTGAGGCGGGTCGCGTGGACTTGGAGGCTAAGTTCGAGTGGCAAAGTCACGTACGAGCCCTTTCTTACATTAATTGTATTTACTACCAGGAGATATTCTTTCATTCAAGATAGAAAGGGATGCTCGCGATAGAGTAATTAAGGATCACGATAATAAGATAGCTCAGTTGGAGATTGAAAGAGACATGACCTTAAAAGGAAAAATATTAGTGACAAGCTTTTGATTGATGTAAGCCGGGCTCACGACGGAGCACTTCTCATGATCAATGATCCCTGCAAAAAAGATCACATGGAGTCTGGCAATTGAAAGAGCATATCACTGAAAGAGAGCATGCTATCAAGGCCCGAGACCAAACTATTGCTGAATATGCTGCCACCGTTGTTGAGAAAGTTTTCGAACTCGCTCAACTTTGCGAGGAGAATGCAACACTAGCTAAGGAGAAAGAACATATCGCATTTAATAAACTATTAGCCGAGATTAACCATTTGGTCACATGATTGGAGCTTTCGGACATTCAAGAGGAGCATGATGAAGAAACGAGCAAGATTGATACCAAATGTTGCATCTCTATACTTGCAATGTTATGAACGAGGGCAGTTTGAAGTGGCTCGAAAACGATTACCCTTGGACTCTTGCTATGGATTGGGAAGAATATTAGTTAGACTAGAGCGAGCTAGGGATGTGCGATCTGAAGAATATTTAATGGTGGCCTATCTCAGTTCTTAGGACATAAACTTCCTAGTGGCCAGTAGGGAGATTCTACGAGAAGAAAGAAGGAAGGACACCGCTGATGCCACCACTAAAGCTCTTAGTGGCCTAAGCTTTTCAGGTCAAGCTAAAATATCTATTCCTAAATCTCAAGGGCAAGTAATAACCATTTTGATGTCCACATCCGCCAACTCTAAAGTTGCCCAAATGCATCCATCTTTCGAAGTTCTGCATGAACCATACTTCCCTCCAACCATTGAGCAACCCACTGAAATAGGGATCAAGGCAGGGGATTCCGAAGTTTAATTTCATGAGCAAACTAGATAATTTACTTGTTTCTCTAGCACTCCAAAAGCTTCAGTTCACTCCATAGTCCTTTACTAAACTATACAACTAGGTTTTTCAACTTGTAGGTCAATCGTCATTCCCGCCTCCTCCTCCAGCTGCACAAGGCTCATGAGCTTCTGCCATCTTTACCGCTTCCATTGCTATCTCCATAGTGGCTTCAGATACAATTCCCGCCTCAATCTCCAATCCTAGGCCGAATTCTGAGCAAATAGTGGCACTATAGAACCTGGAGGATGTCTCCAGAAGAATAAGTTGTAGTGATTAGTGAGTCGGACTCAACTAACAAGGAGACGATGGCAGGGAGACTTAAGAAGGAAAAGAAGGGGCTATAGGAAAAGAAGGAGAAGGAGGAAGAAAAGTGCAAGACTCTGACTACAGTCAAGCTTTGGATGTCAAAGGATGGAGACGCCACTACATGAGGTTTTGAGGGGTCTGGTCCTGTCGTCGGTGGAGAGTCTGCATCCTTGGAGGGTGTTGTTGCCCTTGGCAAAGAGAGCAAGAGGAAGAAGATTCCAACTCCTCCCAGCAAGGGCGGTAAAGGTGGCTGTAGTGGAAAGAAGCGATGATTGACCAAGTTCTAGTGGAGTGGAGGGGAGAATTTTTGATCATTGCATTTTTTTGAGTCGATCAAGTCCATACAAGTAAAGAATCTGTACTTTCTATTTTGTTTAGTTTTTTATTGTGTGATGTCTGAAACTGGCTGGCGTTATGTAGGAGTGGCCCCACTATTTGTTGCATTTATAGATAAAATGATACTAGTAATGAAAGATTATCATTTCTATTGTAATCTCTCCTGTGTACTTTTCCAACATTCTATGTATTATGCTTGTTTGTACATAATTGTTTGTGTATATAATACGATTTCCTATGTTAGAATTTCTACATCATATACTTATGTGTTTGTATCATATCTTTATTTATCGCAACTCTATGCATGTAAATGGTATTCCTACAGCTATTTAGCAAATTTATTACTTAACTCCGTTATGATTTCCCAAAATAATCTGTTTATCACAACAGAACTGTAGTGTATCTCGATTTAGCCTGTGCCGACCATGTGTTGGTGTATGTATGCACCTTACTCCATAGGGTTGATTACTCCGAACTAAAGGTTTAAGAAATTGGTCAAAAATTGGTTGTTCTGGGAAATTTGTTTGATTGCCCCTAGTCTGGGTCGCGCAGTAGGCTCCTGTCTCCAGGAACCGGTGGTCCTGATGCTCAATTCCGAGCATTTCGTTCCTTGACTATAATTGGAATCTTCCAATTTAACTAGTGAGATCCCGTTCATACATTAATTTCTTTCTCTGGAAGCTTCCAAGTAACTCAAGTACTTGGAATTTCCTCCGATATTGTCGTTGATCTGACGATTTATAGTTTCAAGACATTACTGGAGTAATGATGTGATAGGAAACTTTTTGAATGATGCTAGAGCAATATCGATACTTAGAAAGTTTGGATGAGTTCTCGATGTTACCAAGGTAACATCGACTACTAGAAAGTTAAAGGATTTCCCAGTGTTATTGGGGCGACACTATTATTTAGGAAATTATGAATCGATTTTTCCGTTGACCCAGCGGTTCGGTGGTCTATACTTCCCATTTGGAGATTGGGAAGTATTTTCTCAATAGTATGGCACGTGCGTTTACTTGCAAGAACGCAGTTCCATCAGTTCCAGTAGCGATGTGCGGCTTATTGATAGCGCATGAGGGGTTTTGCGTACTTGGACGTGGTTCCAGTGGTCCAAGCAATGGCATGCAGCTTATTGGTGGCGCATAAGGTGTATTGCATACTTGAACATAGTTTCAACAGTTCAAGCAGCGTCGTGTGGCTATTAGTGGCGCACAAGGAGATGGTCCTTCCCAACATTACCGGAGTAATGCCAGTTCTCAGACGGAATGGATCAATTTTCCCCATCTATCGACAGTTTGAGCCGATTTTATCCGTCGATTTGCCATTTTTCTTAAAAGAACTCGATTCCATTTGTTGATGAAGCGAGATATATTATTAATAAAACGAGAGGCAAGTCCTACCTCTTTACAATGCCATAATTGTACCTAGATGCCCTTTTTTCGAAAATATAAAATACATAGATAAGTACTAAATATAGCAGTGCGACAACGAGTCATTGTTCCAAGCATGATGAATCAGAATTCCATCGACCTTCATTAGCTTAAATGTTTCGTCTCTAAGTTTCTGGCCGGTCGCGTAGGGTCCTTCCCAATGTGGGCAAAACACTCCCGTACTCGGGAATATCTGTTTCAGGATGAGATCTCCCACTTTGAAAGTACGATTTCGAACCATGGTGTTGCTATGCCGTGCCACTTTTTTCTGGTGAGCTACTATTCTAAGCTCATCTTCCTCCCTCTTCACATCGTTCTAGTCAAGTGATTTGAGAGCAGTAGTGGATCATTTTCTCTTTGATTGAAATGCCTTCTGCGATGAGAGTGGACTTCCAGTTCCATTAGTACCATACCTTTCGAACCATAAGATAAAGCGAAGGGGGATTATCTAGTCGTAGATTTGTCTGTCATCCTCTAAGCCCACAGTGTAAGCAGAATCTCATCAACCCATTTCCCTTTAGCTGACGTCAATCATTTCTTTATGGTGGATTTGTTGATTTGCTCTTCCCGATCCAATAACGTTTGTAGAAGTCATTGAATTCATTACCCTCAAACTAAGCTCCAACATTCAAGATGATTTTCTGTGGTACTCCAAACTTGCAAATAATGTTTTTAGTTACAGAGTTAATTGCTTTTTTAGAAGTTATCCTGGCAGGTGGTTCCTCTTCGGCCCATTTTATAAAGTAATCAACAACAATGATGGTATATTAAGTTTCTCCATTTTCTATTAGTAACATGCCGATTAGATCAATTCCCCATATCGCAAATGCTATGGACTGACCATTTGCGTAAGTTTCATGTGTGGGGTTTTCGAAATCTTTGCAAATCTCTAGCATCAATCGTATCATCTGTAATAGTTTTCCATATCTTGATTTATTGTTGGGTAGAAATATCCATAGTAGAGATCCTCTTTCACCAATGTTTGACCCCCGATGTAACCACTACATCCACTTCCATGAATTTCCATAAGGATTTTCTTGGCCTCGTGTTTTATCATACACCTGAGTAAGGCAACGGAGAACCCTCTCTGGTACAGTACTTCATCTTGCATTATGAATCATGGTGCCGTTTGAAGAAGCTTCTTTCGTTCATTCTAGTCCCTAAGGAGTACTGCTTTGAGTAGGCGGTCCTTGATCGATGTCATCCACGACTCGTCCTCTTCTACGGTTTCTAGAACCCATTCGACATCCATCTAATCTTATGCTGGGAACTGATAATACTTCCAATGGAACTTGTCTTGGCAACTGTGCATTTCCAAAACTGGCTAGCTTTTCCAAGTTATCGGCCTTCACATTCTATTCTTTAGGAATATGAGTTATTGTGTAGTGTTCGGTATCATTGAGCAATTCCCATGCCTTATGCAGATAAAGGGCAAGGTTTGAACCCTTAACCTGATAGTTTCGTTTCAGTTGAAAAACTACTAACTAAAAGTCGTTGTACATATGGAGAGCTTTAATTCCAGGTTCCTAGACAATCTTCAGCCGCTTTATTAACACTTCATGCTCTACCTCGTTGTTAGTTGCAAAGAATGCTAACCTTAGAGCATAATAGATCGATAGTTCTTGGAAATTTCAAGCACAACATCTGCTCTTGAGTAGAATTCATTTGTTACACAATCGACAAACAATTTTCCATTATGATGCTACAACCGCCATGTCCTCCTCCTCGTCATCCCGAATTGTGAACTCGACGATGAAGTCTGCTAACGCATACCAGTTAATCACTTTTCGAAGATGATAAGTCACGTCATACTAGCTTAACTCAATATTCCACTTTAGAAGCCATCCCAAGGTCTCGGGTCGACAAAGCACCTGCTTCAAGAGTTAATCTATCAACACCTTGATGCTATCAATAGGCAGTACGCTAAGTTTTCCAACTTCGGGTAGTTTTCATTCGGCTTCGATGAACCGTTTGCTGGTCTAATGGACGGTTGGTCGTTGAAATCCAGCATCCTCATACATAAGTGATACACTCAGTGCATGGGAAGACACTGCCAAGTAGATAAATAGGTCTTTCTATTTGTCAGTTTGGATAGAACCGATGATGTTTCTATATGTCGAAGTAATTCTTCAAATGTCATCTGGCAGTTTTGCTTCCATTCGAAGTTCTTCTTACCTTCTTCATTGAGTCGAAGAGTGGTATACACTTATCCATCGCTTTGGATAAAAAGTGACTCAATGTAGCAATCTTCTCGTTCAAACTATGCAACTCCTTTTATGTTGATAGGGATCTAACATTCCGTAATGTAGCGGTCTGTTCTAGATTGTCTCAATGCCTCTTGTGTTTACAACGAATTCGAGAAATTTTCCTAATGAAACGCCAAACAAGCACTTCAAGGGGTTCGATTTCATCTCATACTTTCGAAGAATTTTAAACATCTCTGAGAGATGATCTATAAGGTTTACATATACTCACGGCTTCACAAGCATGTCATCCACATATACTCCATCGTCCATCTGATCTGATTCTTGAACATTGTATTCACTAACCTTTGGTAAGCAGCACCAGCAATCTTTAAGCCAAAAAGGCATGATGCGATAACAGTACAGGCTAGTTCTCTCCTGATTGAGCTCATGCATCATAATCTGATTATGTCCTCAGTAGGCGTCCATGAATGAGAGCAGCTAATGCGATGTGGTTCCGTCAACAAGCTGGTCGATTTTGGGTAACAGAAAGCTATCCTTTAGGCAAACTTTGTTCAAGTCCGAGTAGTAGACACAAGTCCACCACTTCCTATTCGATTTCTTGACTGGTATATGGTTTGAAAACTATTCAGGATATGTTTCTCTATAGATAAAGTCGTTGGCTAATAGCTTAACTACCTCTTCCTTCAATGCAGCGGATCACCCCGGACCCAGACTACGTCTCTTCTGCCTTACTTGTGTTAATTTAAGGTCGATATTAAGTGTGTGACACTTTATCTTCAGAAATATCCCACACATATCAAAATGCATCCTAGCAAACACATCCAGATTAGCATAAAGAAAATTTATTAGTTCTTTTGACATCTTGGCTCCAAACTATGAACCTATCTTCAAGACTTGAATTAGGATATCCATGTCGATAGGGACAACAACTGTAAACTCCACCGGTGTTGGTCGTTCGTCCCCTTCACTCTTCTACCTAGGGTCCATAGTCTTGTCGAAGCAACTATGGTCCTCTAACCAGGGGTCATTCTGTAATTGCTATGATTGCGGGTCATGAATATGGAGTGTCTTCCCCATATCCTTCCACTTTTCACATCGTCTGGCTTCATGAAATGCAACAACATAACATTCTCCTACCGTGATTTAGTCTCCTCTTAGCACTCCAACCCCATTTCCATTGGTAACTTTATTACGAAGCACTATGGAGCCAAAGCTATTCTAAAATTAGCAAGGGCCTTTCGGCCGAAGAAAGCATTGTAAGCTAAGAATTCATCAATTATCATGAAGGTCTGAATAAGAACCACCCTTCGTTCCCCTTCTCCAAGTTCTACAGGTAAGTCAATCATTCGGACTGGCTGTTTTAGTTCGTCTGTAAATCCCTGAATCTTCGTCCTACAAGCGGTCACATCCTTCATGCTGACTTCATCTGATCAAATGTTTGTCGGAAAAGGATATTAACCGAACTTCCATTGTCAACCACCACTCTACGCACAACTGTCGGCTCGACTCCAATCACTGCCACCATTGGGTCGAGTGTTGGTGCCTATGTACCTTCGGTGTCCTGAATCTAGGATAGATATCATTAGTTGCCAAATTTTGTTGTTTGGTCAGGGCTTCATTTTCAATGGCATAACAAGTTTCCTTTGAAGCATGCTTTAAATAACTAGCATATCGGTCTATCTACCCCACTCTTTTACGTTGGGTGAGCTTCTATAATGATAGTACTTATGACGAGTCTTTGATCAGTCTGATGAGTCCCTTCCCATTGGGTCTGACTTGATTTCTTTGATTGCTTAGAACTTATGGTCCAGTAGGTTAGTCAGAATTCTACGGTTTCTTCACATACTATTGGAGCCTATTATTCCTTATTAGTTCCTTGATTAAGTCCTTCAGATGTTGACATTCATTTGTTTTATGCCCATCAGTCTCATGATAGAGACAAAACTTCCCTGGTTTCTTTTACAGTTCTGAAGCTTCTCGCTTGGGCGGTTTGTTGTACAGCTCAGTTCCTTGAGTGGCAAGGTAGATGTTTTCCAAGCCATTGTTAAATGGAGTATAATCCTTAGGTCTAAGATTCCTTAGACGTTTCACATTCCCACCACGCCTACTAGAGTTCTGATTCCTCTTCTTTTGAATCATAATCTTTCTTGTTATAGCTCCAGAACTATTTCCATCCTACTTAATCTCGACATTGCTCTGCACCATTTCCTTTGCTTGCTTACTGACATATTTGCCTTCGACCATACATGCCTCTTTTAGTCTTAGAAACTGGTTTGCTTTTGGTGGAATTCCTCCATGGTAGTAGGTTGTTAATCCATCTACCAAACTCCGCGTCCAAGTGAATGACTCAGACCTAAGCCATAAAAATCATATCCTTATTTTAATTGCTCACCTTAGTAAACTGCGATGTTGAACAAGTTCATGAAAGATTTTAGTGACTCATTGGGTCCTTGGAAAAAACTGAATAAGGACATCACATTTTTTGGTCATGTAGTATGGATTCTATAAGGACCCGATTCTTCGACTTCCGAATATCGACATTAATACGTCCACTGTATCAACTGCCGAACAATCAAATGCTGAAAAACCGAACCCTTAGGGTTTAAGAAGAAGAAAATGATAAAATAAGTAAGAAAGAAGAAGCAACAGAACGATATCAGAATCTCACAATCGCAGTGGAACAACATATAATAGATAAATGAATATCTTTAAAACAAAGAACTATATCAGTTATTACATTACATCACAGTACATTACATTATCAGAGTTTACAACAACAAACAGCGGAAAAGAAATACTATATACTAGTTGATACGCCATGCCATCCAGCTCGCTCCTGATCTCCACGGCAACTCCTGAATTTCCAGAATATCCTGATAACCTGACTCTAGGCTGCCCGTGTGGAAAATGATGGGCACCCAGAGTTTAGGAAGGGAACAATAAACTCAAGGTCAGTCATGGGACTGGTGTGAGAACATAAAACAGTTTATCTTTAAAAAAACAAATAAATGTTTTAAACTAGATCTGCAATGCTTTTAGAAGATGTAACTACCATAAGGCCTCCCGCCACACACACAATGCAAACGCAGAATTGGAGGAGATTTCTCCTTATGATAGTCAAACATGCTTGATATGCAAATTTCTTTGATATTATTACTATAAGTGCAAAGTGCAGGAAAACATTTCGAAAGTACAATATTAATCTTAGCCAGCATAGGTACCATTATAGTATGCCTACTATAGCTACCATATTAGATGGCAGGTTCTACAACTAAAACCGTACAAGGCCTGTATTGTTTCTTTGGATTTTCCAACAAATGATCAGGCCAAGTAACTTCCCATTGCCACATGGGTACGCCTCTGGAAAGATGCCTCGAGAACCTAACCGGATCTCTGTCAACACAAGGCTTGGTTACCTCTGCAAAAGTAGGTAACTACTGACACGAGTATGCCATCCCCCGGTTGTAAACAACCTTTATCTGAGGATCCTCAATACCAACAACCACAAAGTAATAAATTTGCAGCAACCACATAGGTCAAGTATCTGGGCTCTATACCATGATACCACCTCTATCCAGAAGGAAATGAACATACCCTAAGGGGCGCTACCCCCTAAAACCTTGTTGCATTCTTCCTGTTTCGACCATTCCGGGGTGTGAGGTCCGATGAAGTCTTGTCCACAAAGCTACGCTTTTCACAAAAGTCATGCTTCGATCAACAAATGATCAGCAGCACTTCGTATGTCACATTACCAAATTGGGAATGTATCACTAGTAACCATCAACTACATAACCTCTGAGCTTGTATGTCTCAAAGAAGGGTGTTAAGCTAAGAGAATAAATTCTCCGCCACCAACAAAAATGTATTTGATAGAAACCAGCTTTACATCTCAAATTGTAACATCAGACACACATCCATACAAGTCCATTTCGGGATCGAACGGAACCGAAGGCACTTCCAAAAGAAGCCCCTGCAATGCGGATATTCACTAATCACGTCCGGACTTCCATCACAAAAGGTGATAAAATCTCTATATCGAAGATCAGCCGATGCAGAGACATTCGACGGTAATCCTTCCATTTCCGAAAATATCCGGTCTTCAACACCGGTCTTCAAATGCTATCCATTACGACGTATCACTATTCAGAATGGGATTTATGACCCAAAGGTCCTCTCCCGGCTAAACCGAATAATGAGCGCTTATTTTAAAATAAGTGTAGCATTCAAATTCAAGCAAATCACAACAAATACCCATTTAAAGGTAAATATTGATAGTCCGTTATTTAACTATCAATAGGTATGCACAACATCGCCAGATTCCAAATAATTTTCCAAATTATTTATTTTCCAAAAATATCTTTACAAGATATATTTTTCCACACTTCAACCATTTGAAAACAAATTTCAAATCATTTTTCACCTTTACAACTTTGAAAACAAATTTCAAATCATTTTCCTTACGCGGAAACACTTCAAAATATTTATTTATTTCCAAAACTCCTTGCTAGCATAGTGGTCTTCAGCCCGGTTGTCAAGGGCTATGCCGAGTGTTTGACTTCACAAGTGGTGTAGGTTTGCCAACTGAAGCGTTGTTTCTCCATTCTCCGGGAGAGCCACTCCTGTAGGGTCCCATTGGCGTATGGTTGGTCTTACTAGGGTAGTGTGAGCTTCATTTCTAGCATTTTGCCTGTTTACATCAATGTTCAGTTCCAATCCATCACCAAGTTGCATGCCATCTTCAAAGTCATAAACAAGCATTGCATTGTTCACTTTGATGAGTGTTCACTACAAGATTTGGATTTGCAACAGACTGTTTTCCGGTAGGAGTACTTTCATTGCCTTCTATTATGATTCCCACAGCTCCACCAACAACTTTTGTATTTGTTTATAGTTTCTCTTGTTTAAGTCTGAAACAAAGGAATTCTCTTATTCCATAGTGGCTGCAGTTTCTTGTCTAGGTCTCGGAGTATTTAATGGCTGCAGCGCTGGCAAAGCATTGATCTTATCCATGAGAGCCTTCAGGCTATTGTCCATTTTGTATTTAAGTTTATTAACCATATGGTTAAGTTCCCCCTTAGTCACAACATCTTGTTAGGCGGAGGAACTAGTGCTAGATTTCTGACATTAACCACTTTTCGATGATTGTTAACTTTATCAATTTGTTGGGGATTTGCATCACCACCACCAACCATTACTCCTGTGGACCTTCTAAATGTAGTCCTCTAGATGCCATTGATCTCTGACGGCAAGCTAATGAATCTCCGAAGCAAGTTCCTTGGATCTAACCATTAGATCTCTCTTAATCTAAAGTAACAAGTTAGATCTAAGCCTAGATTTAGATTCACTTAGTGAAAGCACCAAAACATTAATGCAAAAATGGATCAACATCCAACAATAGGTTGTTGGAACCTATGAGTCCTAGATCTAGCAGTAATAGTGATAGTAAAGGGAAAAAACAACAATAAGAAAGGGAGAACAAGACTTTATAGTGGTTCAGCAATCTTTGGCCTATGTCCACTTTAGAGCTTTCTTTCTTATGGATTCGATTGAGGTCACAAAGGGTTTAAGAGAGAATAAGTCACAAGTATAAGGGTTAGACTAATTTTAAGTCCTAGAATTGCCTAAAGTAGCTACCTTGGTGACTATTATATAGAGGAAGAACATGAGAAGAGACGGACCTTCCGCGTAGTGACAGCAGAAACCCAATCTTGTTTTAGTTGTTCTATGGTTTGAATTTATAGGGGTAGCTAACCTATTAGGCCAGGAGAAGAGTATGACCGGAGTCCAAAAGTCAGCCAGAAGGAGAATAAAAAGTCGGGGAGCCAAATGACATGTTCACACAGGTCGGTACCGACCTCTTCATGTCAGTGCCAACATGTGTACTTATGTCCAAAGCTGTTGACCTTTTTTGCATTCCGCTTGTTTTTCCATGCTAGGATGTCCTATTTTGTTTCAATAAGTTGTTGATTGATTTTGATGATCATTCCTTCATTATCTTGTCTGTTATGTTATTTTGACTTCTATCTTTCTAGATCTTGCATTAGGTTGTTCAAAACACTTGGAAATCTCTTAGACACTTATATAATTGGCTAAAAATGACTTATGCAAAGTTTGGGTGGATAATTCAACACCTATAGAGGTCGGCCTCGACATGAGAAGTCGGTGCCGACTTTTGAGTTTGCTCCATTTTGGATGAACTTTCTTTGTGATGTTTCTATCCCTTATCGAAACGTGCCTCCAATTTTTCAAGTTGTTTTGTCTCTGTCTTGACATTCTAGCACCTATTGATTTATACTTGAATCAAAACTTAGATAAGAAACTACTATCTTCACAAATTAAGAGTTACGAAAACTCATCTTTTATATTTTCGCAAAAACACTTAGCTTAATTTTTATACCAATTCAGAAGTTTCCGACTATCTAAAATCATCGAAAATTTTGCTTTGTTTCAACAATGAAAACTACCAAACAACATGTCATACCATAATGCATAAACCAAACTATTCTAATGCATAGGAAACATGCGTCCATAAAATAACTTAACAATAATACTTTAGAACTAAACAATAGGTTTTATATCAAATCATTTTGAAATAATAATATAAACTTATTACTTTAGTATAACAAATCATGTTTTTTGGATTTAAATTAAAATCTGTTTTACAAAAACAACTTATAGCAAACTACTATGGTAGCACCCCCATTTTGAAACTCAAAAATGAATGTCGATGATGCAACAACCATCACCAGAATTATTTTTCAACAATAGAAGTGAGTTCAATACTACATATATCCTTGAAAATCCATTTTAAAATATTTCTCTTCATAAAATCTTTCAAATAATACTATTATTATTTTCTCCAAAACCTAGAAAAAAATCTTCAAAAACATCGGGATTTAGGTTCTCAAATTCTCAGTTTGAATCCTTTTTGTAAACCATATTTTATAAATAATACTTATACAAATTTACTTTCTTATATGAAATCATTTCACAGATATTTATTTCAAAATATCTTACCATTCTTGAAGGTAAAAAAAACATCCT
This sequence comes from Allium cepa, assembly GCA_030765085.1. NCBI lineage: Eukaryota > Viridiplantae > Streptophyta > Magnoliopsida > Asparagales > Amaryllidaceae > Allium > Allium cepa. Next base: position 432,215,056 of record CM060941.1, read on the forward strand.
TTATTAAAGTTAACTTTTAACCCTACATTATCATCGAACGCCTTATAGTCAAATTATGAAACTTAATTCATAAGGTGGTCGTTTTAATGTTCCCATAAATAACTATCTACACTATCCATGTAGTAAAAATGTAAGCCACTTATAAATAAACAAATAATAGTATATGTTCATAAACTGGCCAAGTATAACTAAGCTAATAAATGAGGGATAGTAATGAACATCATTAATCCCTATATAAATTAGATTACACTATCAACCAATACTTATATATTACTAATATATATCAAATACATATACGCTCACATATATTAATACGCTCAACTCATTCTAGGGCATTTTATTACCCTATATCTTAATAAGTTATTCCACCAAAGCCAAGGTCGTAGCTCAATCTTTAGCTCTGATACCATGATGTAACGACCACCCTTTTCGACCCTCGAATATCGATACTGATACATCCATGGTATTCACATGCTGAACACCCAAGTGGCGGAAAGATATAACGTTAAGGTAAAAGAAAATGAAGAAAAGAAAAGGAATAATAAAGAGGAGAACAAAAATATCAGAATCTTAAAACCGAGGAAAATATAATACACCTAATTCGAGTATCTATCTCCTATATCAGTAAAGTTTCTTTCTGGAACCCTCTCTGGATCTCTTGTCGTTTCATCTTGAAAGATATACTATCATATAATGAGATGAGGCAAATAGGTATCCCACTATAAGCTAAACATGTGACAATCTGAATGGTGACATGATATCCCCTCTACAATGCAGCAATCATAAGGTCAAACAAGTATGGAGAAAAATCGAAGGACTGGTACCTAAAATTGGTGAAGTTACGAGCCTTCTCTGGGGCAAACAATGTAAAGGATTCAATCAAGTTGATATATAAGGAAATTTCAAACACAAATCAATTGATTGCTAACCTATGAAATTCTAGGGCATTGGACAAGTCCAGCAATAACAAGAAAATAATTTTCATGTGGCATGTTTTCAAAAATTTACTGCTAACCCAGGATAAGTAATCCTACTATAGTTTTCTTACATTTTCATTGTGTCTATGGTGTGAGCTGGCTACTGAAATTAATTCCCATCTATATTTCGAATGCGCTGAAGGAAATGAAATATGGAGAGGTCTACTTCAAATTGGGGATACCATATCCCAACATGAGATAGCAAGGAAGAATGGCATGCAATATTTCTTGACAGAAGGAAAAGCTAAAAAAAGCACAATATTACTTTTAACCCTTATGTTTGCTCTCACTTAGATATAGAGAGAAAGAAATATAAGGCACTTCGACAAGGTTAAAAGGAAAGATGATGAAATCCTAAGAGTTTGCATAATCCAGATTAGGCAAAAGATATAATATAGGGAGTTAGCAAGATAGAATCGGGTACGTATACATGTAATAGTGGCATGAGTTTTACATATAATCAAGCTCTGTAATTTCTTTCTAAATTTATTTTAATATAAGAGGTAAAGGCCTTCTTTAAAAACCCTACTTGAATTCCGGAGAAATCATTAGAATCTCACAATGGAATGATAACATATAATATGAAAAGACCATACACAATGTTACTTTAGAGATACCAATCTATGTATTACCATTAACCTAGACAGTTATAATAGCCTATCTATAGAATTACTGATATATATATATATATACACACACACACACATAATGTAATATCGCATCCACTCTAAGAGCACAATGGACATCAATGAAAAGCTGCTTTCCTTAGACTATTCGAAATAGCACCTATGGAAATAAGGCAAAAATAAAACCATGAGTCAAACAAAAGTCTGGTGTGATAAACTCAAGAAATATATGTGACATATAGCAACACTTTTTGAGACCAAATGAATCACCGGATTGGTTTTCCTCTCGAAAGAGCCAACCATCTAGTAAGTACATATTGCGATATAATAGATAATGTCTAGGGAGTAGAATATAAGTAAGAACTAGTTTTGCTGTGTGTACACCGCAACAATGAATAAGTATACAATCAAAAGCCGCTAAGGCATGTTCGCATGATTTTGTAGGTTTTCCATGGAGATCTCCTCATATCTAAGCAAAACTGATATCCTACACAAGGATCAAAGATATCCTTCCTAGAAGCATATATCTCTAAACAAAATATACAATGGAAAAACATAGTTGGCCCATGTCGGTCATACGTGGACCTGAATGTCATCACTCCTTCATGCATATCTACAAGTGTCACTACACAGTCTAATGCACCCTTGGGTTAGCTAAATGCACCTTGGTTATTTATCCTATCTCCGGTTTTTTAATTACGATGGTGAAGTCACATTCATCATCTCTACACACGAGCCATCATCGCTCGATCAGAACAAGAATCCTCAATTGGATCCTAATCGGTGGTCCTCCTGCATAAGGATCAGAGACATCCTTCCGAAGCAGCATACATCCTAGTGATGTACCATAGGAAAAAAAATCTGTTCCCACTAAGACTGAGTGCATCGCCCCATGCATGCATAATAATTATAAGTGACATCTAGGTGGAGTCGACAATACCCTATGGGTTTGCCAACCTTACTGGCCTTACCTTCTATCTTTGGTTTTTGTCATTCCTGCTAATGAGGCTACGTTCGGCATTCCAACTCGCACATTTCCATCAAATAGATCATGAAATCTCACATAGATTCCAATACACCAACAGATCTCGAAATCACACATAGATTCCCATATCTAAATTAGATCTTGGAATCACACCCGGATTCCCATACCCCAACGGGTCTCGGAATCGCACATGGATCCTAACATATCAAATATCATGAATCTCCTCCACAGGACCATATATGGTTTTCAAAGTAGTTACGGGTTCGAGTCATCTCTTTCGAGTACACTCTTCCATTTCCCAGGTGCTCCATAAAATTAAACGCCGATTTCCAGAATGCTCAATACGTATTCTTTAGGAAATAATCAGACAATACACAAGAGCGAGGATCACCCCCTAACCATTTAAATGGACGGATCTTTTTATCATTTGTCTTAGAAGAACAAAACGAGTTTATACATATAGTATAGCACGACCGATGGTAACTCTACCATATAATCCCCGTGTTTATCCTAGATATTTCCAGAGTTAAAATCCTTCAGTGTTAAGTAAGGAATATTTCTGTACCACCAAAATTAAGAAGGATTACATATTTAGGCCAAGGTTTGATAGTTGGTTATTGAACTATCAAATAACGAACATTCAAACAAAGATTATATTTCCCATAGAAAGTAACTAAGCCTCTTAAATTAATCTTTCATTAATTTAAAATTTCATTTCAAAATTTTTGGAAATCATTTCCCTATACCTATCTTAACATGATAAGTATATTCACAAACCATTATATTTTCGATACTAAGAAAATATAACCATATATTTATCTCAATGGTATAAGTATATTCACTAAACCATTTTACTTTAAAAATTTAGAAACTTGAAAAATTCTAAAAATAGATATGGAAAGTATCGTTCAATATCGATTATGGATCACTGCTTACACAATGGTTACGTCACTATCCCAGCGAATCCATAGTAAACAATAGGCAATCCCTACCCTTCGAATTACCCCATGGATATCACCCACCTCTTCCTAAATTTCTTAATCTTATAAATATTCCCAAATCTATTTATAAAGTTTCTTTATAAATCTCTAAATCTATTTATAGACATTCTTTATAAATCTTAGACCATATATCAACTTTTTCTTTTCCAACCTTTAAACTCATTTATAAGTTCTTTTATAAATATCCAGACTCATTTATAAACTTCTCCCAGATTTAAATAAACTTATTTAACAGACAGCTTAAGTCGGTAGAGAACCTTTGGTAACACATAAACTGTTTAAACTAAATTTAAATAACTTAAAATAATAAGTTGTTATTTTAAACATCCTTCTATTTCCTTCAAATTAGACCTCATTTAAAATACTTCCTTTAAAATCTCATTAATAATATATTAGAAAAATTGTTAAACACTAGTATTATAGAAATAAGTTAACTTCAAAACAACATTAATATAATTATTAATTAACTTTAAATGTTATTTAAACAATAATTAATTAACCTTAAACTAATATTAATATAAAAATTAATTACCCTTTAAATGAAATTAAATAACTTAAATCAATATAAATAATTAACTTTAATTAAAAATTAAAGTATTATTAAATCATTGTAAATAAGTAATTTTTTTAAAATAATATTAAATAACTTTAAATAATAATTAAATAACTTTAAGAAATATTTTCAAGAATCATATTAATAAAATAATTAAATTTAAATCATTATTAAAATAATTATAAATTATCTTTAAAATTTTATTATTAATAAGCTATTTCCTTTTAAATCTTATTAGTAAATAATAATTATCTCTAAACCTTATATTAAAAATATTATTTTTAAATAACTTTCAAATAAGTAATTAGCTTTTCAAATTCGAAGGAGGTTTAACGATCACCATGGTACTTAAATATGCTACCAAATTACTCAATTTAACTTTTCAAGTTAATAACAAATATCCACATAATCCACGATTATGTAAATAAATCTCACATATAACCATCATTAGTTAATATATCACTTATTTAAAGTGGCATATTATTAACGAACTATATATATATATATATATATATATATATATATATAAAAATGTCCAAAGCTATAAAATATCTCAACGGGGATTTATTCTACTAATTAATTGCTAAATTAATTTAATTAGCGGAACGGTGTTCTATTCTACCAAACAGTGTCCAATTACCATATTCAGTCCATTTTAACTTAACAGTAATTTATTTGGTAAAATAAGCATCAATGTCTAAGGTATATAAATTTAAACGACGTTATTCTTTAAACTAATGTAATTAAATTCTGTCCGTTTTAATATGTCACAAATTTATACTTCTCCAAATCTATCAATAAATTACACTATATTGTTATACTTATCAATACGAGTATAAATTAAAAATCCGTGGGTCAATTGGGTTTCATATGAATGAGATATCCTATTTTAAATTTAGCATACTTATTTAAACAAATAAGATAAATGAATTATAATGTTCTCACCCAAACAAATGAAAAGGCCCAAGGCCCAACTATATGCAATCGCACCCACCTAGCACAGTGCCATCTTCCTCTTCCTTACGAACAAAATCCTAGAACCAAAAAGAATCATGCATGTCAAGTGTGTGCATGAGCACACATACCCCGAGCCATCGACCACCTTGCCCATAGCCTCACCAGTTTCGCCTTACCACATGCACCACCTCCGACCAGCCACATTCCTATCCGGTCATCTGAAACAAAAAAATCGAACATCATGCCACAGCTCAAAGCCTTGAACCCAAACGCCACCAGAAATCAGGCAATTTCACCATCTACATTCCACGCTTTGCCTCGCCACCACCTCTAAAGGGACCTCCACAACCTGTGCCTCCTCCATGACAAGCGCGCAGCGATGTGACCGCTCCACCTTGCGGTAGTTCAACAAAGTTTGAATACCACCCAATCAGTCTCCTTAAACCCTAACCAAAGCAACCCACAACAAATCAAGCCCAAATCAAAAATCGTCCAAGGTCACGACCTCCGTCTCGATCCTACGCTCCTCCCCGACTTCTCTGATCGACCCCTCGACAAGCGGTTCGTCGAAAAATAACTTTTGAACATTGTCCAATCATTTCCTTACCTACAACAAATCAAGCTACTAGAAAAAACACCAACGTCTCTAAAAACAGCCCATCGACGCTACGAACCCACCTGTACCCTCCAATTGTCAATCCATGATCGTCGAAAACGATCGTTTTCTCGACCACTTGCCATAGTTTAAAGATATCTCACTGAATACTTGACGAAAATCCTAAAACTATGTATAAAGGAAAGTAGATTCAATTACGGACAACTTTCGTGTTGGTCGCTGACACTAAAAGTGAAAGATTGAAGTGTGGTGATTTTTGAAGAGAAAAAAGTTTGATTTTCGTACTATGGAAATAAAAATGAGAAGTAGAAGAAATTTTAGCTGGATCTTCGTGTTGCTGATGGTGTATTTTTATAGGTGGAGATGACTTGGTGGAGAAGGGTTTAAGCATTTATGGTAAAGCGATGGGAGGTGATGGAGAAGTTATAGGTTGGGGGTAGGCTGCAGCTGATGGTGTAGAGTGTAGGATCGATTTCATCATAGAGGGGAGTGAATAGGGTTATACTATTAATTATAAAAATTTAATGCAGAATATATAAAATAATTGCAGCACTGATCACAGCAGAATAATAGTAGCCCAGATATTGACAGAATATAAAAACAAAAAATAGATCACATAAATTTGCCTAGCTTCGACAAAACCCTGCCTACGTGCTGCCCCCAAGATTTCTACTAGAAATTAAGTAGTCATATGCATACACCCGTAAACTCACGACACTCGCTATCGACTAACCTAACTCTACGCTCAAAACCCTGCCACAACTCAGCGACTGAGTTGCGAATTCTCGAACTACACCATCGTAGTTTATCCCCTAACCACACGACTAGAAATCACAAACATTTAAAAGAAAAATACAAATTAAAAACAATCAAACAATAACAAAAACCCTAATTTTAAAAGTTGAAGCCCAAAAGAGAATATAATATGCCGGCCCAATAAGTAGTAAAAAAATATCCTCTTCTCCTTCCCTTTTTTTATTTTCGACCTGTAATCTTTCTTTGTGAAAAATGGTTGTGTTCATCGACGAAAATTCTACCAGTTTAGAAAACCGTCGAACGAATTTAAATTAAAAATAACCACAAGCGCACGGTGTACGAATGTAGCACGCGACGAATACGGGTCGATCCGCAGGGAATTGATGATTTTAAAAATCTATTCAATCAAATTAAAACAATCTTGAAGAGAATGTTAAACTAGAAAAGAAGAAAAACAAGCAAAAGAAAATTGATAAAAATATGAGTGTTAAGACAATTTAGAGGCAATTTCCACTCTTTAGATCACATAAACCAATAAAATGAAGTTATGATCTCTCTTTTCTTGTCATTAGTGAATTAGTTGATGTGCTTATCATAAGTATGGTATATTTGTGCTATTAATTAGCTCAATATAAACCATCAAACTATAACACAACCGCTAATACACTTTTAAATCTCATAAAATATGACAAGAAAGTTGAAAGCAAAATCTATTTTAAGCATGGCCTATTAACTATTAATTAGAAATATAAGCCATCAAATTTTAATTTCAACAATCACTTCTTTGCCATAATCATATGTAGATGAAGAAGCAATTTGTGTTTTGTTTGAGTAAGCATAGCCTATAACAACATAGACTATCAAATTCAAAGCTAAACAACATCATAAAACCACTTCAGTCATTCTCATTAAGCACAAAAAGAGAGCATAAACATCAAATTAAGTTGAAGCCACATGATTAGAGAGCTTCATTACCCCTAAATTGAAGGGGTTTAGCCTCTCATATTTGTTATCATATGAACAAATGTAGCTTGCAACATAAGAGAAAAAGAAAAGGAAAAGAGAGCAAAGTGAATGGAAAACTATTCTAATTGCATAAAGGAAAATCTACACTACTTGCATAAAAGGAAATGAACACGTAATTTAAAAAAAACAATAATTAACATTGCATAAAAAAAGAATTACATAAGAGAAGAAATGGCTAAGTATCCATGGAAAGAAAGAGAGATTTGATTTATTTTCTAAACTAAAACTAACTCACTAAGAGGAAGAAGGCTACATAAAACATAAGGGGTATTTATACAAGTGTTGGAACCCTAATTCATTTTTTTGGGGAATGCGCAAAATGCCCCTTAGGAAGCGTGGAGGCCAAGTTATCATTAACATGTCTTAATCCCCCATTAAGTGTACATGAAGCCATTAACTCCAAAAGCATGTGCATTAGTCTTTAATTTGTACATTAAGGTAGGTGGGTAGGTGGGGTCCTCCATGTTCTTCACTTTGAATTATTTCCATCTTCATTCCTTTGTATTAATTTTGTGCATGCATATCTTCATGAAACCACTTCTATTTGAGATCAAATTCCTACAAAAATATATACAAATTTTCAATTAATTTTTCTCAAAGAAATATATGCACATAAATGACCGTTTTGCCCATATATGAAGATGAATATGTGACAACTTGGAATAATTTGAATTTTTGGTTTAAACAAGTTAAAATACCCAATATGATCATTTATTCAATTTAAATAGATTAAATATGGTGGTAAAAATATGCATATTTACGTGCACATCAAATACCCCCACACTTATCTTTTTATTCGTCCGCGAATAAAGAAAAACTAAGATAAATCCGTTTTCGTAGGGAGCACGATTGCATTGAGCGTATGCAACAAGCCGTTAAACCTCTGGGTGTCCCCAGTAGGACGAGTGTTGTCTCGTGAGGGTTTTCAGCGGATACTACCCACAAAATCCAAATGTAGGATGAAAATATTTACAAAATGCAAGATTTGTTTACAAAGAGATGAATGCGAATTTTTGAAAATATTTACAAATGAAGAATTTATTTTTAAATTGACACGAATAAGTTAAATATAGGTTTTGGTCATTATCTTGAAAATTTATGTCATTTACTCGTCAAAATTTCCAACAAAAATCAAGTTATCATAACAAATAGACTATAGTTTAACTTGTTGTTTTGGTAGATAAAAAAGCGTAATTATAAAATGGATCCTTAGTTGATTATCAAAGTTTATCAAATTGGTATTTTCAATTACTTGCTCTCTCATTATTTGCAAGAAAAATTACACACCTAGCTCAGGTAAACTGAAGCCAGATATACCACCCATGCACTGCCTTTCGGGGTTATGTGAGGGGAGTACAAAGCATGGCGAGTGTACACACTTTCGTGCATACACCTATCGACCGTAGGTGGTTTTTATTAAGTCTTTTTTTTAACATGTGTTCCATATATATATATATATAACCGTGAGGACTTTTAAATGTGTATGAAAGCACATAATCAAAGATTCCAAGTAATTCACCCATGCATAACCGTGAGGACTTTTAAATGAGAGTGAATACTTGGATGTTATTATTATTATTATTATTTTATTACTTTTTAAGAGAGAGAGAGAGTTTTGCAAAATCATCTTAGCACCATTTAACTAAGAAGACAAAAAATATTATATCCTTTACTTTAAATCAACCATGTTTTTAAAACAAAGATTTTCAATTAGGATATACTTCATAATTAACACATATGAATCTTCCTATATACTAGTTAAACCATTATTATTTGTAATCAAATTTCATTTTTATTTTTGTTTAGACAAATAAATTTCCAAAAATTTCAATTGAATAAACCAAAGCCATATATTTATCTTATAGTGTTTCTTTTAAAAATAAATCAAAAGAAAAATTTGTTTTTGGGATTTTTTGTTTTTTTTGTTTTTGTGATTTTAAAGCAAAAATAAACCATGAAAAAAAAATGAAGACGAGTCTCCCCAAAACACACTTGATTTTGACTGTGTCCCCACAGTCAACCCAAGTGAAAGGGATGTTTATTGTTATTTACATGAAAACGAACGGTATTTACACGAGATCAGAAAGTATATTGTCAAAAAGTAAATGAAACGGTCTTCCAAAAACCGATTCATTTGTCTCGTCGAATGTGTGAGACACGGCTTAAGCATGAAAAACCAAATCGTAAAAGATTTTGAAGTTGATTGTCGATTTGGAAAAACGAATTTTGTTCTATTAAAAATTGAACAAGTTGTTTTGTTTTCAATGATTTTTGGGGTTGATAAAACAATTGATTGAAATTCACATTTATTTTCACCAAATTGAAATTCAATTTTGTCGCTGAAAACTTCTTCCAAATTATCGATTTCAAAGTCAAAATGATGATCGAAATCTTCCCCATCAGAATTTAATGACTCATTTTCAAAAAGTCCATAAAACTCTTGTTTGTTAAATTCATCTTCCTTCATTGGATTACCAACAACATCATTGTATATATCCATTTCAAAATACCCTGCATCTCCACCAGGAGACTCATCTTCATTTTTTTTTAATAAATGAAAATGCAAATGGAAAAGGAAACTAGAAACAAGCACACAAACAAATGCTCACAAAAACCAAATGAACGCACGTTTTTTTTTCAAATGCAAACACACACAAAAATAAATAAATAAACAAAAATCAAACTACAATAATCCGAAGAATAGAAAACTAAAATCAAAGCAATTCCCCAGCAACGGCGCCAAAAACTTGTTCGTCAACAGAAATTCTATCGGTTTAGAAAACCGTCGAACGAATTTAAATTAAAATTAACCGCACAGTGTACGAATGTAGCACGCGGCGAATACGGGTCGATCCGTAGGGAATTGATGAGTTTAAAAATCTATTCAATTAAATTAAAACAATCTTGAAGAGAATGTTAAACTAGAAAAGAAGAAAAATAAGCAAAAGAAAATTGATAAAAATATGAGTGTTAAGATAATTTAGAGGCAATTTCCACTCTCTGGATCACATAAATCAATAAAATGAAGTTATGATCTCTCTTTTCTTGTCATTAGTGAATTAGTTGATGTGTTTATCATAAGTATGGTATATTTGTGCTATTAATTAGCTCAATATAAACCATCAAACTATAACACAACCGCTAATACACTTTTAAATCTCATAAAATATGACAAGAAAGTTGAAAGCAAAATATATTTTAAGCATGGCCTATTAACTATTAATTAGAAATATAAGCCATCAAATTTTAATTTCAACAATCACTTCTTTGACATAATCATATGTAGATGAAGAGGCAATTTGTGTTTTGTTTGACTAAGCATAGCCTATTTGTTATAAACAACATAGACTATCAAATTCAAAGCTAAAAAACATCATCAAACCACTTCAATCATTCTCATTAAGCACAAAAAGAGAGCATAAACATCAAATTAAGTTGAAGCTACATGATTAGAGAGCTTCATTACCCCTAAATTGAAGGAGTTTAGCCTCTCATATTTGTTATCATATGAACAAATGTAGCTTGCAACATAAGAGAAAAGGAAAAGGAAAAGAGAGCAAAGTGAATGGAAAACTATTCTACTTGCATAAAGGAAAATCTACACTACTTGCATAAAAGGAAATGAACATGTAATTAAAAAGAAACAATAATTAACATTGCATAAAAAAAGCATAAGAGAAGAAATGGCTAAGTAGCCATGGAAAGAAAGAGAGATTTGATTTATTTTCTAAACTAAGACTAACTCACTAAGAGGAAGAAGGCTACATGAAACATAAGGGGTATTTATACAAGTGTTAAAACCCTAATTAATTTTTTTGGGGAATGCCCAAAATGCCCCTTAGGAAGCGTGGTGGCCAAGTTATCATTAACATGTCTTAATCCCCCATTAAGTGTACATGAAGCCATTAACTCCAAAAGTATGTGCATTAGCCTTTAATTTGTACATTAAGGTAGGTGGGTAGGTGGGGTCCTCCATGTTCTTCACTTTGAATTATTTCCATCTTCATTCCTTTATATTAATTTTGTGCATGCATATCTTCATGAAACCACTTCTATTTGAGATCAAATTCCTACAAAAATATATACAAATTTCCAATTAATTTTTCTCAAAGAAATATATGCACATAAATGACCGTTTTGCCCATATATGAATATGAATATGTGACAATTTGGAATAATTTGAATTTTTGGTTTAAACAAGTTAAAATACCCAATGTGATCATTTATTCAATTTAACTAGATTAAATATGGTGGTAAAAATATGCATATTTACGTGCACATCAGGTTGCTTTGTCTTCTTTCGTTCCTTTTATAGATTTAGGGTTTTACTTTGTTGAAGCTGCTGAATTTAGTTGATTGATCGAATATGTGATTTTTCTTTCCTTGCTCTGTCGATCGACCGTCTCTTCATAGCTTAGCTTCGGCTGCTTCGATCGAGTTCAATTTTACTGGTATGTTATTTCTTTTGCTTTTCTAGTTGATATGCTTAAACTCGGATCCTCATGCCGATGATGTTTTCAGTTTAAATAGGATTGGATTTCCTATAAATTCATTCGTATATATTTTGCTTGGTCGTTAGATTATTCTTGAATGATGGTGATTTCTTTAGACTTGTTCAATTCGTATATTGTTGTTACTTGATTCCCACGGCTTCTATTTTGAACTTGCTTGACTTCCTTGGCCACCATGGTTTTGATTTTGCTGGCACTTTTGGTTCTGTGAATTTCTGATGACTTCGGCTATGGTGATTTTGTGATGATATTTTCACTTTGTTTGAAATTGCTACTTTGCTTGATTTTGTCACAGCCTTGAACACTGCATCACTGTATCGTATATATGTATACTCGACTTGACACTCTATTGCTAGCCATTTTGAACTATTGCACTATTCTATCCCCTGCCTTGTTGATGTTGCACTTGCACCATTCGTTATTGAACTTGTTTTTATTTGTGACTTCGACATTGCTTTGAACTGCAGTTGTCTTTGACTTGGTTTGAAACTGCAACTGTTAGTCTTCATGTAGCTTGTCTGCACGTGACGTTCATCATGAACTTGGATCTGTGATTATTAGTGAACTCAAATTGTGTCACTAGGTACATGTATATATGTATGTATTGGTTGTCTTATTGAGTTCATCCTGGCACTTGTGTTCATGTGGTTATGTACATTCATGTTGTATTTGCATGCTTGAATGTTGTGGTATTGTAATTGATTCCATATGCATGCATTCATATAGTAGCTGGACTTGCTTGAGTTGGTTTGGTTCAATATTGAACTACTTCATCTGTCGGTAATTGTTAGCATGGTCTGTTGTGTTTGAAACTTGACCATGATTTTGTTCTCGAGTCATGTAGTTCATATGTTCTTAGTTCTTGTGATCTTGAGTCTGTCTTGGAGCATTTTGTTGCCAATCTTGTGTTTTGCGTATTAGGTTCACTTGAGTCTGGTTGTCACTGCTATGTGGTTCGATATACTTGAATATGCACTTGTTTGTTTGGTCTTGGGATATTTTATTTTTCATTTGCTTGTATACTTCATGTAGATTTTTGAAATCACACCTGTGTTCAATCCAGCAAAAAGGTCGAGTTTGACCTTATGCTCGTGTCGTGACATTATTTGTATTGCACTTGAGTTGTACCCGACTTTTGATTGGGTTTGACTTTATGCTCACCTGTCCCTATAATTTTATCAAGTATACATTTGGTGTGCACGACCTTGTGGCATGTACACCAATATACTGTGTGTGTCACAAGTTGTTTGTGTATGATGAACTCAAAATTAAACGATGACGAACAACCCAAATAACCGAGGCAAATAATATTTTCAAAAATATATTTTATTTTACACTGTAAAAAATATTTTATTTTCAATTTTACCGCGTCAATGTGTATTTTGCAGATAATTCAGATGCTGGATTCAAGTTGGAATAGAGTTGATTAAATACGAGTGAATGAGAGATATGTAGTAAGGTGATAATGTAAATGATAAATTGTGATGTAATCGAATTTGTATTGAAACTGAAATTGTGTTTGTATATACAGTGAGCGCTCAAATTTGTACTATTCAAAATTGTATTAAATATTTGTTTGAATAAAATATATGTTTGAATTTAAATTTGGTATTATTTATTTTATTTAGCAAATATTTATTTAATTATGTGAAAAATAAAATGGTACATTAACAAATATATTTAAATGAATATATATATGTGTGTGTGTGTGTTTATTATCATCAAACAAAAATCATATACTTGCATATTCAACAATCTCCCCCTTTTGGTGATAACAAATATATATTTAAGATTTTGAATATATTAAATGTATTTGATCATTCAATATGCTCCCCCTATTTGAATGCTCCCTCTCTACACAAAAACCCCCCTTCATATATGCATACAAATATGTAAATGAATAAATGAGCCTAGATGCATATGAATTAAAATATTTGACTTTTATTTTCCAAAATCTTAACATTCTCTCCCCCTTTTGTAATCAACAAAAGAGTAACAGTGTTAGAAAAATAGAGAGAAAGTGATAGACCTTAATACAACATTAACACCCAATAGAGTATAAATACTAAATTTCAATAAAAATCCGAACAAAAATCATAAATACTCTGTTTGACGCATATTTCACTTTAGAATGATAGGGATGATATCATTATATAAAACCATATAGTTGTGCCTATTTGTAGTACATTTATACTAGGAATTTGAATATCTACTAACCATGCATAATCGTTAGGATTTTTAAATGAGATTAGTATTATTCTTAATTTTATTTTTTTTAAAATAATTGAATTAAAGTATCTTCTGACATGCATAACCGTGAGTTTAAATGAGATTAGAATCAACTTGTCTATTTAATTAATCAATTTTGATATGCATTCCATACATGCATAACTGTGAGGACTTTTAAATGAGCATGGAAGCACATAATAAAAAATTCCAAGTAATTCACCCATGCATAACCATGAGGACTTTTAAATGAGAGTGAATACATTGGATGTTTTTATTGCTAAAAATATAATAAAATGAGAAAAGAAAGATTTCCCATTTAAAATCAACATTTACATACTATATTGGATTTTGACGGGTGATGGTCGATAGAAATGTGATAGAAGTACAAATGGTCGTGGAATTTTTACCAATTTTTTTTAAAACTCTTGTTTAAATTTCTAAAGAAATTTACTATGTATACTGTCCCAATTTATAATATATGATCAATATCAACACTCGTCACTTTTTCAATCACTATTTATCTTTTCGATAATTAGTAGGGAGTCAGATTAGTTAATGTAGTCATTTAAAATTAAATCCAAAAATAATTATAAAACCATATTTTTCGAAATGGCCAATCTTAAATGAGGTCAACAAAAATGATTTTCTAGAAGGGGTTTTATAAGAAATGTTTCAGCTATTTGAAAATTATTTGAAATGAAAAATATGCATATATTTTCTTTGAAAAACAATGCAGCTATTGAATGTCTCAACATAAATCATGTTTCACTAGTAATTTTTCTATCAACTATACTACCAGTGTAATCTGCATATGAATTTCTCTTAGACTCATGATTAGATTGATGTCATAGACCAAACCATGATGTGTGCAACTAATCATTTTACAGCTTTTTTAAAATGTGATTCATTAGGATTTAATTGAAAATGTGCACATAACCAAGAAGTGAACACAGTGTCAGATCTAGAAAATAAATATATCCACTTGTATCATGAGTAATCATTAATCAATAAAACACCATCATTAAATCGAAAAAAATCTAAATAAAGTATTTCAATGATTGTAGTTTTCTTGGCATAAAAGGATAACTGGCCAACAATTTTTATATGTCAGAATCATAATAAATATTCATTATCACATAACTGGCTGATCAAATTATGGTGCAGATTATCACATTAAATATGTCGTTTAGAATAAATATACCGTTACCTCTTTCACACGTACGATTTCGTTGTTGTCCATTGTGATTCTGCCACCTTTACACCAAGCTAAGGAACTTTGATTTGTAGCCCATCGTGCACCTAGAATAGCCAGAATCCAGATAGCACAGCTGTTGTTCCTTAGCCTGCCACTATACCCACACGAAAGAATATTTTTATGGCCAATTTTTTTATAGGTCCATGGTTGTTAGTGGCAAATGATTGTGAAAAATATGTTTGAGTAGACCCAAAACTATTTATATTTGTTACTTTTGGCACACATATTTGTTTGACTTTAAGGGATTTTATATTTATGCCTTTTGGAATCCAAATTGGAACGGTTTTTACACGTTTGGGTCTATACCAACAAATATACTAATTGTCTCCAGTTTTTCCACAAATTTTTGCACTTTGAATTGACTTGATTAATTTTATTTCTATCATGTTCTGATTGATTATACCCAAGTCCTTGTCTAACCTTATTAACAGTTTGTTTCTCTAATAGCATATTTAACGATCTTTCACTTTTTGAAAATTTTCCTAAAGTCATAGACAGTTATTGGACTTGTGTTTTAAGAGATTCATTTTCATTTAATAATTATGTGCACTTTTTAAGAGAATTTCTCTCCTCGTATTTTCAATTTCTTTCAAAATAATAATTTCGCTTTCAAGTGATTTAATTTTAATTTCTAATTTTTTAATCACTTCTTCAGTTGATGGACACTTATCACATTTAGGGCTCTTGCTTTGATAGTTTTCAACCAATTGGTCAAGGTGTTTATTTAATTCTATCAAAGTATCTCTTTAAGATTCAATTTTAGCATACTTCTCCCTAAGTCTTTCAAAACAGCCATTTACTTCGTGGAAATATATAAGTAATCCTGAATGGGTAAGTTTTGATAGCTCACTTGGCTCATCATCATCATCGCTATTAGTTATATCACCTCGAAGGCACAGATCTGCTTTTTCACTCTCACTACTAGTACTTTTATTATCATCATCACTTGTATTCCACGTGGCTGCAAAATTCTTCTTTTCGATTTCTTTTCTTGGCCACGTCGATTCTGAGAACAATCGGGCATGATGTGGCCAGGTTTATTTTACTTGTGGCAAATGATCTCTTGCTCATTTGAGTTGTCTAGTGCTTTGGCTATTCTTCTTTTCAATTGTTGATTTAGAGCTAAATTTCCATATTTGTGGTTCCACCTTTTGAATCTCTTTATTAGTAGCGCCAGCTCAGCTGCTCCATCATCATCATCACTACTGCCTTTTGTCAATCCTATTAGACATGTTTCTGAGTCGATTATGGAGGATCTCTCACAGTTGTTGACTTTTACACCATATATTGCATCAAAAGTATTCCAGATTTCCTGTGCATTTTCACAATGGGAGACGAAGTTAAAATTATCTTGATTAATATAAGAATATAGTATATGCATAGTAAGAGCATTAATCGAAGTAATTTTCTTGTCAGTTATATCACATCAATTTTCAATAGTATCCCAACATTTAATATTAACATATTTTAAATAAATTCCATTTTTAATTTCCAATTCAAAAAATATATTCCATCAAAAACAGGAGGGATAATATTGGACCGACCATCTGAAAAAGCATAACTAAAAGAAGCCATTTAAAAATTCAAATTGGTAAAGTAAAAATTGGTTATTGAAGAAAAAAAATTAAAACAAAAGTAGCTTTTGAACCTCGCCCTGATACCACTTGTAGGATCGATTTCACCCTAGAGGGGGGTTGAATAGGGAGATACTATTAGTTAAAAAATTTAATGCAGAATATATAAAATAATTGCAACATTAATCACAGTAGAATAATAGCAGGATAGATAATGGTAGAATAAAACCAGAAAATAGAACACACAGATTTACCCAGCTTCGGCAAAACCCACCTACGTGCTGCCACAGGGTTTCTACTATAAATTAAGCAGTCAGACGCTTACACACGTAAACTCACGACACCCGCTATCAACTAACCTAACGCTATGCCCAAAACACTGCCACAACTCAGCCACTGAGCTGCGAATTCTCAAACTACACCACCGTAGTTCGTCGCCTAGTCACACGACTAGAAATCACAAATGTTTAAAAGAAAAATGCAAATTAAAAACTATCAAACAATAAAAAAAAACCCTAATTTTAAAAGTTGAATCCCAAAAGAGAATATAATATGCTAGCCCAATAAGTAGTAAAAAATATCCTCTTCTCTTTTCCTTTTTTTTATTTTCGGCCTGTAATCATTCTTGTGAAAAATGGTTGCTTTGTCTTCATTCGTTTCTTTTTCAGATTTAGGGTTTTAGTTTGATGAAGCTGCCTACTTTAGTTGATTGATCGAATATGTGATTTTACTGTCCTTGCTCTGTCGATCGACCGTCTCTTCGTAGCTTAGCTTTGGCTGCTTCGATCGAGTTCAATTTTACTGATATGTTGTTCCTTTTGCCTTTCTGGTTGATATGCTTAAACTCGATGATCCTCATGCCGATGATGTTTTCAGTTTAAATAGGATTGGATCTCCTATAAATTCGTTCTTATATATTTTGCTCGGTCGTTAGATTATTCTTGAATGATGGTGATTTCTTTAGACTTGTTCAATTCGTACATTATTGTTACTTGATTCCTACAGCTTTGATTTTGAACTTGCTTGACTTCCTTATCCACCACGGTTTTGATTTTGCTGGCATTTTTAGTTCCGTGAATTTCTGATGACTTTGGTTATAGTGATTTTGTGATGATATTTTCACTTTGTTTGAAACTGCTACTTTTCTTGATTTTGTCTCAGCCCTGAACACTGCATCGCTGTATCGTATATATGTATACTCACTTGACACTATATTGCTTCCCATTTTGAACTATTGCACTATTCTATCCACTGCCGTGTTGATGTTGCACCTGTACCATTCGTTGTTGAACTTGTTTTCGTTTGTGACTTCGACATTGCTTTGAACTGCAGTTGTCTTTGAATTGGTTTGAAACGGCAACTGTTAGTCTTCATGTAGCTTATCTGCACGTGAAGTTCATCATGTACTTGGCTCTGTGATTATTACTAAACTCGAATTGTGTCACTCGGTGTGCACATGTATATATGTATGTACTGGATCTCTTGTTGAGTTCAAACTGGCTCCTAGGTTCATGTGGTATGTACATTCATGTTGTATTTACATGCTTGAATGTTGTGGTATTGTAATTGATTCCATATGCCTGCATTCATATAGTAGCTGGACTTGCTTGAGTTGGTTTGGTTCGATATTGAACTACTTCATCTGGTGGTAATTGTTAGCTTGGTATGTTGTGTTTGAAATTTGACCATGATTTTGTTCTCGTTCTCGAGTCATGTAGTTCATGTGTTCTTAGTTCTTGTGATCTTGAGTCTGTCTTGGAGCATTTTTTGCCAGTCTTGTGTTTTGCATATCAGGTTCACTTGAGTCTGGTATCACTGCTGTGTGGTTCAATGTACTTGAATATTTACTTGTTTTTCTGGTCTCTGGATATCTGGTTTTTCATTTGCTTGTATTCTTCATGTAGATTTTTGAAATCGCACCTGAGTGGAATCCAGCAAAAAGCTCGGGTTTGACCTCGTGCTCGTGTCATGGCATTATTTGTAATGCACTTGAGTTGAACCCAGCTTTTGATTGGGTTTGACCTTACGCTCACCTATTCCTGTAATTTTATCAAGTGTACATTTGGTGTGCACGGCCTTGTGGCATGTACAGTGATACACTGTGCATGTCACAAGCTGTTCGTGTATGATGAATTCAAAACTAAATGAAGACGAACAACCCAAATAACTGAGGCAAATAATATTTTCAAAAATACATTTTATTTTATACTACAAAAAATATTTTATTTTCAATTTTACTACGTCAGTGTGTATTTTGCAGATAACTCAGATGCTCGATTCAAGATGGAATAGAGTTGAAGATTAAATACGAGTGAATGAGTGATATGTGGTGA
This sequence comes from Allium cepa, assembly GCA_030765085.1. Taxonomy (NCBI): domain Eukaryota; kingdom Viridiplantae; phylum Streptophyta; class Magnoliopsida; order Asparagales; family Amaryllidaceae; genus Allium; species Allium cepa. The sequence goes on from CM060941.1 coordinate 432,234,455, forward strand.
GGTGCTAATGTAAATGATAAATTGTGATGTAATCAAATTTGTATTGAAATTGAAATTGTGTGTATATAGTGAGAGCTCAAATTTGTACTATTCAAAATTGAAATAAATATTTGTTTGACTAAAATATATGTTTGAATTTAAATTCTGTGTTGTTTATTTTATTCAGCAAATACTTGTTTAATTATGTGAAAATAAAATAGTACATTAACAAATACATTTAAATGAATATATATATATATATATGATTATTATCATCAAACAAAAATCATGTACTTGCGTATTCAACATAATGTGGAAGATGTGAGGATGAGGTGGTGAGGTAGAAAGAGAGGAAAGATATATGATAAAAAAATCTAGATATGAGGTAGCTAGCTCCAATGCAAACACTTTCCCTTTCCCATCCTTGGATGGCTCCTTGCACCGGTTCTTATATTGTCCAATTTGATCGTAGTTGAAACATCTCGCTCCTTTCTTATCAGTGGCTCTCTTCCCTTTGTCTCTCCGACACTCATGAGCATAATGTCCCTTCTTATCACACTTATAACAGATAACTTCTTTCTTTCTCTTTTTTTCAGCTCCACTCTTCAGAATCCCTTCTTATGGAAAACTTTCCTCTTCTGGTTCAGCCTTCCTTGAGCTCCCCCTGCATTGCTACCATCATAAAAAGCGAGTATCTCCTCCTATCTCAAAGCCATCTTAACAACTACATCACACGGATCCCTTACAAGTGATAGTGTGGCTTTCGCAAGCTCGGGTTTCACCTCGTGAATGAACTTCTTATTTCTTTTAATAACTGTATTAACCGTAGCCTATCTGCATCTTGATAGTGCCTCAAACCTGGTTGCATACTCAAGCATAGTCATGTATCCCTGCTCTAACTCCATGAACTTCCTATGCAGAGCTGACTTAGCAACCTTCGACGTAAACCTCTCCTCAAACCTTCTTTTGAACTCAGCCCAAGTCATGGTCTCCTTATTAACTTCCATCGTAACACTGTTTCACCAATACAGTGCTGCTCCCGGTAATTTCCTAAAAGCAAGCCTCCTATTCTACTCGTCATTGAGTAGCAAATCAGTGAAAATCCTCTTGCAATGAAGTAACCACTTCTCCACTTCAATTGCATCCTCGGTCCCAATAAATTGTTTTCCTCCTAGCTTGGCATAATCTCTACCCAACACAGCACAATTATTGACCACTTAAGCTCCCTGATTTCCTCCTTCAGCATTTTCTCCAACTAAACCCGCAGCAACTCTAGCTTGCATCATTGCAACGACTTAATTTTTCGACGCCCGAAAATCGACATCAATACATCCACTATATTAAATGCCGAACAATCGAATACCGAACAATCGAATGCCGAAAAATGGACCGTTAGGGTTAAAGAAGAAGGAGGTAGAAGAAGAAAATAGAAAACAATATCAGAATCTCACATTAGCAATAGAATAATATAATAGATAAATGATTCATCTTTAAATAATAAATTATATTTGTTTATTTATTACATCATCAGAGTACAAATGCAAACCAACAACTCAATTCGGGACAGTTATAATATCATGTCCTCCAAAGATGAATATACATCTTACACTACGTAGCGAAAATATAAATCCACGCAATTACGCCTCGTCATCCAGCTCGTCTCCTGAGCTCCACAGCAGTCCATCCAGAATCTGTACTCTATAATACTCGATCTGACCCGAGCATTATAGTTAAATAACACCCGAGTCAGTATGGAAAACCAGCGTGAGAAAATACACTCAATTGGATTATTAAAGTTTCCAAAATCCTCTGAAATCAAAGGTATCTCGTAAGACCACGCCACAAATAAACATGTCGGGTTTTTACCTTACGATAACCAAAACATTTCTTATAAAATCCTCTTATATTATAGTAGTGTCTAAACACAAATACTTATTCAAATAGCCGAAATTATTACATTATTAAATTCCAGCTAATAGGTCTACAAACAAAACCGTAAAGGCACGTAGGGAGAATGGATTTCCATCAATGGAAAGGCTACTGGGGTACCGTCTGTCATAGTAAATGGTCTAGATCACCGTACAGAGGATCCACCCTAATCCCCTGCATTACACGACCGGAGCTACCCCTTAATGGATAGTCCAAATAAGTTCACCCAGCGGTTGGGATTAGCAACCGCCTACACAGTCGAAATAAAAGGGACATCTAGACAGGGGTGACCTTACCCTAATTGGTTGCTAGCCACTTAGCCTTGTGTGCACCCCCGCTATTTTAGCCATTCTCAGTTGATGAGGCTTGAGGCTATGCGTTACCTTATTAGCACACATTCACTTAGAATGATCATCGTCCTCCTAACGATGTTCTGAAAGCATTCATCCATACAAGTCCATTCCGGGTTCGAACGGAACCGAAGAGACTACTCCTACTACATCCATTTTGGAAACACCCTCAGGATTAATAGCGATTAGTCCTTGCATTTCACTGCTCCATCTTCGATTCCCGGCTCTTGTCTTACTCACGAAAATGTTTAAACCGGATCGAAGTGGTTTTCGGGAAATTAATCCCGATCTCGATCTCTTCGAAACGATCAGTGTATTGGCCAATATTGATAGTCGGTTATTTAACTATCAAATAACAACCATCAGGCTTTAAATAATTTTCCAAATTATTTGTTCCAAAATAACTTCGCAAGCTATTTTCCATACTTCAACCCTTTGAAAACAGTTTGAAACCACCTTTCTCTTATGGAATAAATTTCCAAATATTGTTTATTTCCACTGAAAATTACCAAAACCAAATATTTTAGATTTTAAAATAATTTAAATCACTTTGTTCTAAAATATACTTTAAAACATTTAAATGAAAACTACTTAAACACTTTACTCAAAAAAATATACTTTAAAATATTTAAAATAACACTATTTTATAAATCTAATTTTTAAAATAAAATTTAAGCCAGACTATATTTTAAAATAAGAGTTATGAAATTCTATACAAGTTTTGAAATAAAATTTTAACCAAACTATCTTTAAAATAAAACCACCTTATAAAATATAAATAGTAATAATTATCTTTTTAAAACATAATACCAATTAACCATTCAAAATAATTAACACTATGACTAATTTAATAAATACTTGCCTTTAAAATTTTAACAACATAAATAATAATTTCTTAAAAACATTCCTTTAAACAACTTTAAAACTTTTAACTTATACTTAAAAATCTGCTTCGAAAACGTACTTGGCTTTTCAGGGAAATACAATTTTCTTTCACACTTTTTTAAAAATAAGCCACTATTTATTTTTAAAACAAATTACCCATTCCTTTATAAATTTCCATCGTGAATTTATACTTCCAACTATCTACTAATATCTTATTTCACTGTATAAACTCAGTTTATAAATTCCATAGTCTAATCTTCTTTTAAAACACAATTTGAAACTCTAAATCAATTTTCAAATCGATTTTCGGATTTTGCTCCAATTTAAAATAAATTCCTTTACTTGCTTAATTTTATTTCAAAACCCATTAATTTCAAATTAACTTCTTTATTATGATTTAAAATCTTATTTAAACTGAAAATACCAATTTTATATTTATTTCAAAATTCTTCTTTTATTCCTTCCAAAATCATTTAAATTCTGAATTTAAAAATAAATCTTTTATTCCTTTAAATATTATCACTTAAGTTTAAGAATTCATTTATTCCTATTTGTTCAAAAATCTCCTTTCCTACACTTGAAATTTATTTATTAGAATTTAAAAAAATCAGCTTTTATCATTTTCCAGTTCATTCTTTAATTTATCCAAATTCTCTATGATTATTTTACTTGAAAATTCCTTATTTTATTTTTCTTTAAAAAATTCAATCTTTATCTTTGATAACTTACTATATCTAAATATATTCAATCAAACCATAACATTCAATATTTTCAGTCACCAATATAATCTATCTCAAATTATCAAATAAATCATATCACAAAATATTAAAACAATCTAAATATTTTGAGGAATCCAGTTGGATCCCTCCAACCTGTTTCCCTGCATCCACAGATGTTAGCACAATATAAAAATGCCAATCCCACTTCAAGGTGGAATATCGCGGTATATGTGGTCATCTGCTATTATGCGGCGCGCATAGGGTCTCATCCGCTATATAATACATAAAATCAATCACTCCAATATATACTATATATACTACTATATAATATACCACATCCAGACAATTCAATAATTCAACAAATCATTTTAATTTAACTATTTAAATTTAATGGGTATTCCAAATGAGTGAGATTAACTTACCTCTGACTTTATTTGCAATCCATTTCAAATCAGCTAGTTTTCTTCACAATTTTGGAGCTTGTACAAACATTGTATGGTTTATTAATATTTGAACTAACCGAATAATCTATTAGCATTTAATAATTTAATTTAAACAAATTTTCCTTTGAACAATTCTTTAGGGACTAAAATAAATTTTAAATTAATCTTCTATGATAAATAAATTTCTAATAATAAAAATATTTAAACAAGTTAATTGAATTAGTTAATTACCCTAACATATGTGTGAAAATGTGTATGTATATTTTTATATGGATATAATTCATATTATATAATTTTCCCTGAAACTACCTATATATTAAACATGCATGTAATATTTCTTTTGAAACTATATATACATTAAAAAAATAAACTATATTGAAAATCTCATTTCTATAAATTTTTCAACTTAACACCAATGTATAAAACTTCATGCTCACATAAATATATAAGTAATTTAAAATGGCAGGTGAATATATATTTTTTAAAATTCAATTAAAATAAACAACCTTACCTTACCGCCGATCAAAAATCCAGGTAACCAAAATGATCTGCTCCTCCCCCAAAAGTATGCGACTCTCTCGAATCCCATCTTCCCTTCATCGGTGAACTTTCGATCACCTCGACAGCTTGAGGGCTAACCCACATGCTTGCACAGTCGCGAGTTGATCGTGACAACCCATCGATGCTATGCTTCGGCTCCATACCCCTTTCGCCTCGCAACATTCCTACTAAGCTGGATCGTGACCCTCCCCACCGCGATCCTAGCTGCTCGCGAAGACATCGCCACTCAATCATCTTGATTCGCTTCCATTTCCAATCGAAGTGCCCTCCCCACGAACCACGCTGGCCACCACGTGCTCCACGACCCTCGTCGCTGCGCCATCGCGACTAAGTCGCGTTTGATGAATCGGCAGCCATTTATTTTTTTATTATAGAATCGATCTGATTTAATTAGAGAGGAGAATGTTTTGATTCTCTAGTTTTCGATTTGTAAATCTCCCCCATTCTTTTCTTTTGAAGTTTTTCGATTCGATTTCTGTTTTATCGGCTAAAAAGAAATATAAAAGAAGAGGACATCTGTTCGATTTTTAAAAGAAACAGTAGACACGTGTTCCAAGGTTATAAACATGTCAAATTTGTGTGTTGTATGTGAATATATATATTTAATTCAAATTCAAATTCAAATTGTCTCGATTTACACACTCTAAATTTCGAACCCCTATCGAGGCAAGCCGCTAGGCATTCATAAGGTTATACATCTATTTCGAACGCAATGGAAAAGGTTCCGAGTCCTAATTCGATCGTATGGAGAAGATAGGTTTTTGGACCCAGTTATTATATTAAATTTTCGATATAAATTTCAGCGCGTTTATCTACCGGAAGGACAAACGATCAATCTAAACACTACGAAAATTGAAATTCGATAATAATACAATATTACGGATCCAATGGAACTGCTTTCGTCAAATTCCAAGACCGTGCCTCGGATGGCTATTTTTAAATATCAATTTAAACGATATAAATTCAAAACTGAACAAAACACTCTCATACTCATATTTAACAATTCTACTATCTCCAATATAATCAATATAAAATTTATAAGCCATTGAAATATTTTTAACCAGCTTAAAACTCAAGATTTAATATTTTACCCAATCTCTAATTATTAAATTAAATAATTTAATTGCCAAATGATATTCGAAATTCAAGTTAAACCAACTTTCAAATATTTAAAATCAATTAAATATTCCAATTTCAAATATCTAAAAATTTCGGTTCGTCACAATAATGTTAACGAAGAACTGATAAATAGCTCCCATGTCTACTTGCAGCATTCCATCACCGACATTAGCAGCTTGTGCCTGATCTGGATTCCTTGTAGTGTTTGGTCTGACATTCCCATTAGTTGTGATGCTACCCCCACCAATGTTTAGTCTTCCACTTCTAGCATCCATATCTTACATCCGTAAAATCTACATTTGAGTCTTTATAAGATAGAGAAGAATAGTCTAAGAGAGATAGGAGAGTAGAGATACAGTGTATATTTATATATAGCAACGCAAGTACATTACTATAGCGTTATCCCATACCTCAATCTTTCCCTAATTCCTTAGGAAAATGTTTTCAAAATCATTTTTGCAGGATTGATTTCAACCTAGACGTGGGTGAATAGGGCGATACTATTAATTTTAAAAATTTAATGCGGAAGTATATAAAATAATCACAGCACTGATAATAGCTGAATAATAGCAACATAGATAATATCAGAATATATAAAGCAGAAATAGAACAACACTTTACCCAGCTTCGGCAAAACTCTGCCTACGTACTGCCCCCAAGGTTTCTACTAGAAATTTAGTAGTCAGACGCTTACACACATAAACTCACGACACCCGCTATCGACTAACCTAACTCTACGCATAAAACCCTATCACGACTCAACCACTAAGTTGCGAATTCTCGAACTACACCACTGTATTTCGTCCCCTAGTCACATGGCTCGACTTGACTTTACAAAAGTTTAAAAGAAATACAAAATAAAAGCAATTTAAATTATAAACTCTATAAAAAAAATAAGAGCCCAATTATAAAGGCCGGCCCAAAACCAAATATAGTTAAAATTATGTCCCTTTTATCTCTTTATTTCTTTGGCCTGGCCTTGTATCATTTTCCTTGATAAAAAATTGGCTGTGTTCTTCTTTAGTTCAAATTTAGGGCTTTCGTGGGAATTGAGTCGCTGCTTCAATTGATCAGTGATGCTTCGAATACTTTCCTCTATCAGCGGTTGCTCGCGGCTGCAAAGTCGAGATCTAATGGTGATTTGAATTAAATTGGTATGTTTATCCCATTTTCGATTTATATTATACTCGACTTGATTCGAGTTATGAATTGTTTCTTTGCTCTGTGATATTGCTTGAACTCGAATGATTTTTAGGCCAATGATGACTTTGGGTTTATAGGGTTCGATTATCCTAATTATCATTCGTACAATTTCATTTGAATTCTCTGTAACTTTGGCTCGGCCATTCGATTATGATTCAATGCTTGTGATCAATCTTGACTTGTTCATTTCATACGTGTTGCTTGATAAATTTAAATTTGCTCTAATCTTCACTGCTATGAATTGTTCATTGCACTTGTTTGGTTACCACGACTTGTTTGATTCTGTTAGCTACCACGGCTCTAACTTGATATGAAACTGTAAAACCTGCTTCGTCATTTTTAAAACTGTTGTTCTTTTCCAGTCATTGAAATTGGTTTCATGTGAATTTATATTGACTTCTGTCACTTGATTTTGTCAAAATATTTACTTATTACTATCACCTGACTTTTTGTGAAAAAAACTGCTTGAAATCCCCTGCGACTTGTGTTCATGCCTGATAGCATTTTCGACTTGATGCTTGCGTACATGTTTACTGCATTCTTGTACTTCATGATGTCCAATCTTGTTTCACTTCACTATTCACTGTATATTCATTGTTGAGGCTGCTGCACCATGTAGTAGCTTAGCTTGCACATTTAACTGCTTCCATTGTATCCCATATATCACTGCATATGTATATATGTTATTTACTCATGTATGTATATATGCTTGTGATTGTGCTTTGCCTCCATTAGTTTGGGATTTTTATTTCACTAGTGCTCTGGTCCTCATTAATATGATGCATGTTTAATCTGGCCTGCTTGCATATATGTTACTTGTTGTGGTCTTCATACATGCCATTTGAAGTGATCTATTTCCATACAGTCTAATTCACTTTGAACTTTTTGTTGCATGAGAACAGTTACTTGTGCATTTGATTTTTGAACTTGTAGTCTAGTTTTTTGTTTGTTGTAGCCATACTTGTTTATGTGCATGCTATTTTATTGGCTTGTTCTTATGCACTGAGTTGTAGTTTCGAGCTTCTGGGTTGCATTCACTATATACATATCCAAACTGCATTGTGCTAGTATTTGCAGCCTAAAGTAATTTGGTCTTGCATTCAGTTGAGCTTCATGTATATACTTTTGTTTGTCTCCTTTATGTGTTGTTCATCGCTTTTGTACTTGTTCATTTTGATTTTGGACTAGTCCAGTTGTTTTAGATGTCTTTGACCATTTTATTGAACTTGTACATTTGGATTGCACCTGTGTTGAATCCGGCATATAGCTCGGGTTTGACCTTATGCTCATCTCGTGACTTTATTTTTATTGCACTTGATTTGAACCTGGCTTTTGATTGGATTTGACCTTGTGCTCACCTGTCCCTACAGTTTTTTCAAGTGTCTATAGGTGTGCACGGCCTTGTGGCATGTAGATTGATACACTGTGCATGTCACAGGTTGTTCGTGTATGATGAATTCAAAAATGAATATGACGACGAACAACTCAAATAACTGAGGCAAATAACATTTTCAAAATACCCATTTTTTTATATTGGACAAATATTTCTTTTTCAATTTTACCGCGTTAGTTGTATCTTATAGATAACACAGATGCTGGATTCAGGCTAAAGAAAATTCAAAGATAAAATACGAGTGAATGATTGATATGTAGTGAGATGTAAATGTAAATTAAATTTTTTGATGTAATCGAAATTATATTGTAATTAAAAATTGTATATATATATAGAGAGCTCAAATTTGTACTATTCAAAATTGTAATAAAATATTTGTTTGAATAAAATATCTGTTTGACTTTAAATTCTGAGTTATTTATTTTATTCAGTAAATATTTATTTCAATATGTGAAAAATAAAAAAAAAAGTACATTAACAAGTACATTTAAACGAATATATGTATGTTTATTATCATTAAACAAAAATCGTATACAAGCATATTGTAACGAGCCGAAAATTTTAGAACCCAAAAATTCCAAATAGTTATGAAAAAGAAGAAAGAGAAAGAAAATGAAGAAGAAGATCAGAAACATCAACATCTCACATTCGCAGCGGATAAAATATAATAATAAATAATAACGGTTTACAAAACAATATTATATCTGTCGATTACATTTAATACATCAGAGTTACACATATATACAGACACTGGACATTCACAATTATCATGACTCAGATTTACAATAATATAATTATAGCAGAAATACTCTATATGTTCTTGCCATCCGGCTCGCCTCCTGAACTCCAGAACATTCCTACCCAAAAATCTGTAATACTCGGTCTGACCCGAGCATTACATCAAGTAACACCCGGGTCAGGCTGGAATCCAGCGTGAGTAAACCCATCTAACAAGAAGTCTAGTGCAAAAGATTTACTTAAAACCCGGGTAACACGTATCAATTTACAAATTCACAATTTTTCATAACCTCACTTTTTTTTACCCATCAATTTCTAAGTACAAAAACTTAGATTAAACGGTCCAATTCACTTAAATCATTCCACTACACCCTATTGATTCCACGTATCAAGTTTATATAGAATCGAAGTGGCTTCGGGTATTAACTAATATCCGACTCCGGTCTCTTCGAATTCAGTTCATCTTAACATATGTTATTCACGTTAAATGCAATTCAACTTTTAAATAAAAGATGTCACCCTTTTCACTCAGCAATTCATCATTGACAGATAATCACATTATCATTGCCCACCCAATACACCATGTCAAGACCCATTTCATATCAGGGGTATCAATCAATTTAGGGCATTTAATCATCATTTAATCATACATAAGAAAGATAAATCAATCACACTATCTCGAATAAATCTTACTAACCATAATGGAATTAAATCAATCATATTTAAGTCCTGCTTATTAATTAATTACAACCCAATTAGTTTACCATCCCATAATCATTCATCTTAGTAAATCCTCCGTGATTAATTATTCTTTAATTACATTGAGATTGTCATCATTATCTAATTACTTCCGTTAAGTAATTATACTTAACCAAACTCCACGAATGTTTATCCTTAATTAATTGCATCAATTAATCAACCCCAATTACTCATAAACAGTAATCACTCCTCTGTAATTACTTACTTAAGTAATTAACCCCTTACTTAATTATTAATCCTTTTTTATTAATTACACCAAGTAATTTATCCTTAATTACTTTTATAAGTAATTACCCTTTAATTACTTCCCATTAAGTAATTCCTTTCAATTTGTTACGTCCTGTAATTATGAATTACTTCATTAAATCTCATTAAGTATTTATATTTAATTAATCTCCAAGAGATTACCTTTAATTAATTTACAAATTAATTTCAATCGGGTAATCCATCTCTTAATTACCCTTAAAACCCATTTAATAAATCCTAATCGCTCCCATTCTTTGATGGATTATACCCAGTAATTACCCATTTTAATTTCTTTACTAAGTAATTATTCTTTATTAACTACATTGAGTAATTTAATAAAACATCCGGTGATTATCTTAAATAAAATAAGCTTAACTAACTTAAACTAATCACATTAAACTTAATTAATTATAGTAAGCGATTAATTTCTTAATTACCTATTGATTTAAACCATAATCATCAATTAGTTAGAAACTTTTTAATTACCTTTAATTGATTTCAAACAATATTATCTTAATTATCTTTAAGATAAACATTTCCTTATTTATGACTAAATTGTCATTTTCAAACTTTTGAATCAATTTCTTTAAAAATTTCCATAGAATTTACATTTTAAATTTCATTTTTCATTTTTTAATACAAATTTTAAGACTTGAAAAAAAATCAAAACATTTAATTTTATCAAAGTTTTAGAAACAATTTAAACCTTCTAATCCACATGTTAGAGACAAACACTTATTTATTAAATAAATTTACAAAAGTTTCTAACCCAAATTTATTTTAAACTCAAATCCCTCATAAAATATGCTTTGACATTTTAAAGTTGTTTTAAGACATTTAAATAAAAAAAACTTTGATTATTTTAAAAACTGGGATACAAATTAGACTTTTAATCCAGATTCCAAAACTTGATTCATACTTAGTTTAATCCTCTACCCTTCATTTTTAATTCAGTTGATTTCAAAACTAACAGGCTCTAAAATCTGTCACATGTTCACTGCCCGAGCCACACATCACGTTGCTTCGAGAAAACCTAGCTAATCTTCGAGCCAAACAACAAACTACAAAAAAACTCGAGACTTTACACTGACCAATCCAACCATTACCCAAGCTCACCTTAAATATTTCGAGCTTTCCCTTACATTTACTCGAAAAAGGCTACGAGTCTAACTTCTCTGCTTCAACCCAGACACACCAGAAATCACGATGTGCACCGTGCACTTGCACCGTGTCGCCGACCACCTCCGGTCACCCTTGATGACCTCCCCACATCGGCGACCAACATCGCATCATACTCCGACCATCACCATTTAGATTCCCACTCGAAAGCAAAAACGAGCTACCTGACACATAGTTGGAATAAAAATCGAAACATGAAATCACCTCGCCCTCGTTTCTTCGACCACCGGAGTGCCAGCGGCTTCAGACACGTCATCCACAACTCCAAAACTTCCCTTACCCAAAGTATCGTGAAACTCGATCCACCAGAGATTTCGTGCCAACCCAAAAACCCCAACCAAACCAAAATTAGGTCAACTGACTTCCTCGTTCAACCCCTGTCGCCACCTTGCCTTGACTGCCGTCCTGATATTTTCCCCAAACCCTCTGATCATCCCTCTGCCTCCACTAATGATCGCGACCCCCTAGATCATCTTGATCATCAGAAACCGCCCAAAACAACAACTTTAGTTCAACACGACCTGCTCGTTCGATTCTCTTCTAAAAATTGTAATTCCACTTCCAAAAATCATGATTTAGTTTAGGGATTAAGATCATATACCTGAATCATTAAATTAGGATGCTTGAATTTTTAGCAATGCCATATATTTTCACCGTTCTTGGGTTTCCAGAGCGATTTTCAACTTATTTTTAACTTGAATAAAATTTTAAGCTATAATCTAAGATGACAAACAACTTTTGTTCATAACATAAGTCCTACAAGTGATTGGATCAAGAGGAAGGAATTTCAAACATAAATTTTGGCTTCTAAAACCAGGAACATACAACAAATGGATACAACACCAAAGCATCCTCATATACATTCATATATACACAAGCATTTCATAAACATTCACACACAATTCATACTTCATCACACAAATTACAGGCAACCAAATTTTATACTTAAATTCTTAGAAAAGATGTTACTCACTTGCATATGCCACAAACAGAGGAGCAATTTGTTTTCCAGGCTGAAGGTTTCTAGATTTGTTTGATCTTCTTTATTTAAGTTGAGTTGATTTTGCTTTTAAACTGAAATGAAGTTGCTTTGATTTCTTAAAGATCTTTGCTTGATTTAATTGAATATGTTGTTTGAATTTATTGTCTGTTCCTGCTTATCCTTTTGCAGTTTTTTTTGGCTTTTGAATAAGAAGATATGAAAAAGAAAGACGATAAGGAAAAGATATCAACTTTTCTAGATTAGTCAAGATTTATTAAAAAGAAAATAAGAAAAATAGAATGGTGCCACTTGTTTTTATCTCATAATAAAATTGTTAGAAATGGTTGAAGGCATGTTAATTTTTTAACAGTTGTTAAATTATGCTACAACTCATACACTTGTAAATATGCATGTATAGGTAAATTTTAAAATAGTTCGTAAAATTTTATTTTATTTATATTAAATCTCCTAATTAATAAAGTTCTTTCCTTAATTTATATAAATTGGATCTTTTTGAAGAAAATAATATAAAATCAATTATATTTTGAAATAAAAATCATATATAGTATACCCTTAAATCCAAATATTTTGAGATATCAATCTTTTAAATTCCAAATTCAAATCAAATTTTAATTTTAATTTTAAAATCCAATTTAAAATTAACTTTAAGTATATATACATATATATAAACAAACACAAATCCAATTTGTAATAATATTGCTAGTTAAAATCTATTTATATTTATATATATAAGTAATCATTATTATTTGTTTTGAAATAAATAACAATTTTACCAATTTTAAATAATTTATAAAAGAGATTATTATAGTTAAATTTGCTTGAAATTTCTAGGATATCACGGATATCCTTTATTATATTTTCAAATCCATTAACACATCCTGATATCTTTTATTAGCAGAATTTTATCTGTTTAACATACAAATTAATATTTTAATAATTCTAATCCTATTAATTACCAATTACCAGATGCTCGAAAATTCAGGTTATCACATTCCTCCCCCCTTTGAATCTTTTCGTCCTCGAAAAGGAACGGAGCAAAAATTATTAAATGCTTAAAATTAGATAAATTTTCTTTAATCATTTTTAAAGCACTTTTAAAATCTATTTCATATTATAAAATAGTTTTAATAAAAATACTTTTTATAACTCGATGTCTCAACAAGTCCATCCTCGTTCTCATAGAAATTCGGTCATACGTTGATCAGGTGTAAGACTTGAAATCTATAAATATTTGGCAGATCCATTTTCAACACCCAGTGAAAATACTTTGAAAAAATATTTTGTTGAAAATATAGAAAACATTTTTAAAAATAGAGGAAATATCTTTAGTGAGAATGCTATGGAAATCATCAGCCCCATCCATAGTCGCAGTTACATCCTGGGTTACGTTGCCATCGCAGCAAAAGTCCATGTAACTGTAGGCACTCCGCGTCCCTCGATTACACCATGGAACCCACAACAGATCGCAGTTACATTCTAGGGTTATGTTGCCATAGCATCAAAAGTCCATGTAAGTGTGGGCTCTCAATGGCACACATGATTTTCACTGTCAAAATGAAACTTCTCCACTCCTTCTAGGTCGCAGTCTACCAATATAAAATCAAACGCAGACTGTTGGCTCTCAGCGGCGCACACGACTTTCGCTATTTACCATAGGTCGTAGTCTACCAATATAAAATCAAATGCAGACTGTTGGCTTTCGGCGGCACACACGACTTTCGCTATGGTACACACTATTCATAATCCTCAGAAACTAGTTTTGTCCGGACTCCTCACAGGATCAACTTTAGAATCCCCCCTAGGGTTCAAGGCAGCACCACCCGGTGGCACTCCTGAGAAGTTCATTTCAAGGGAGCGTCTTTTTCCCCAGAGCCATCATCAAAACACTTTATACTATACACATATAGTATCTTTCAAATCATACACCTAGTATGATCTCATACAAAACTCCTTTACACAAAATCAATTATCCCAAAATCGATAATTCTCAAACTAGGCTTTCCAAATTTCAATATTGATTTTACCCAAAAATCAAAAGCCTTTCCAAATCCAAAGGTTCCCAAAACCTTTTTCTAAAATCCTCATAAGATCCTTTATATATATATATATATATATATATATATATCTTTAAAAAATCTTTAGATCATTTCAAACTTGTATAAAACTCCTTTTATACTTCAAACACTTTTAAAATCCTTTCCTTCCGACAATAGATTCGACAAGGGAAGATTTATCCTATATAACAAAAATATATAAATTTGTTTTTTTCAAAATTAAATATTCAAATTTGATTACCCTTTCCAATATCAATTTCATTCAAAACTGTACGATGTACACTTATCATCTGTACGCTATACCAATTGATCGCTTGCTCGATCACGCAATTTCACTTCCGAACTAGTATCGTCCACCCGACTTCCTAGTGCGGACACAGCTGGTTTCTTGATCAGAAACCGTCATTCTCCTTGCATAGCCATAACTATGATAGAGAATATCCAGAATCAATCAACAATCCATATCCAGGTTCGTCTTCGAAAATCGAGTGAAAAATTCCACTCGGATCGATATAACTATCTCGAAATTCTATGCTCGAATCTGGATCAAATCACTATGCGAATAGAATAATATACGTACATCCTACGTATTTATTTCCATTGATTATTAGACAAATCAGTTTCCTTTCTATTCACATTTCCTTTAGTTCCCATTCACTTATTTACAATTGCTTTAATTCTCATTTGGATCATATCTTCAATCCTTATCTCAATTGGTTATTTAATCAATAACAGTTTGAACTCCGACCAGTTTATATTTAGAAAATAGCTTGAAAGTTTTGAAAATAGATAAGTAGTTGAAAAATAATTATTAGTTTGCAAAATAGCTATAAAATAGTTAACTAATTGTAAAACAGTTGAAAATAGTTAAATAGTTATAGAGATTTTAGATAACTGCAAAATAGTTGTAAAATAGTAATTAATTTGTAAATAATTGAAAAACAGTAATTAGTTTACAAAACATTTGAAAATTTGTTAAATAGTTTCAAAAATAATTGTAAAACCATATCAAATAATTTGACTTTTGAAAAAGAAGGTTGTATATATTAAATAACTTGGAAAAATAAGTTTATATTAAAACAATTTATATTGAAAATAGTCCAAAGTCAAAACTGTTCACTTCCCTAACCATTCAATTTAAATTTCCATTTTCATTTAAGTTGACTCGATTCCAATTTGAGTAATCTTCAATTTCCATTAAAATTGATTAATCCCCAATTCAGGTTGAATCAATCCTGATTTCTTTCCCAATTTAAATCAAATTCCATTTGATTTTAAACCTGTTCACCTTAATTACAATTTCCAATTATTTCAATTTAATTCAATCCAAATTTTCCATTTAAAATTTTAAACTTATACACCCTCAAATCTCAAATCCAATTAATTCAAATCAGATTCAGTTTGAACTAATTCAATCTCAATTTTAAACCACCTCGAATTATATAAATTCGAGTTAAATTCTCTAAGGTTGGTTTAACTTTTAAACCAAATTAACCTTTATTTTTACATCAATAACCTAAATCTTTAAACAATTAAATTTTGAGTCAAATTCTAAAAATTCCATTTTAACTTATCTTTACTTACTTATTTCAAAGTTCAAATAAGAATTCAAAACAATTTATATCTTAAAAATTTAATTTATTACCCAAATTTTATCTTCCAGTTTTGAAACCGGTTCGTAAACAAGTTTAATTTACAAATTCAATCATTCATATTTTCAGTTCAAAGTAATTCCATACCCTTAATTTTAAATTAACGTTAGATGTCCCTTTTATCTCAATAATGGATATATTACCACACTTCACTTCTCATTTATTTAAACAAATCCAATTTGCACTTTAAAGATTTTTAACAAATATAGGATGATATCATCTAATTTATTTAAAAACATCCATCCATTTTTAATTTCTAGATCCCAAACCCGTTTTGAGATTACACAAACTCTCTATAGAAATTAACCATTTAACTTCCCAAGTCAAATCCAATTTTATCTTGAAATTTCCAATTCAGGTTGCTTGTTAACTTATTTAACTTTCCAAAGTTAAATTCAATTTACTTAATCCAGTCAACTTCACCCAATTTGAATTTCATTTCAAATTTTAAAATTCTCATAAATAATCTACCCACTTATTAAGTTCAAAAACTTATCACTTTTGTTATCACATCTCATTCCAAATTTAAAACTCTACATTTAGAGTTTATTTCAAATTATCTTTGATACTATGTATATCCCTCATCTATACATATTTATTTCATTTGCACACCAAGTTATCCTTAAATTTTAAACCACCTTTGGTGTTAATTCAAAACAAATTCCTTTATATTTCAACCAACTCTTGTTTGAAATAGGACCATTTCATTCAAATTCATTAAACAATATTATTTATTATTTCTTTATTACTTTGAAACAATTTTCAAATTCTGGACCCAGATTTAAAACTTTCACAATTTAGATCATCTTTAATTCAAATTTAAATGTTTTATTTCCTTAAAAAAATTCATTTTGCTTACTCGTTTATAGACATTATATTATTAAACCCAACAGTTATTTATGATAATAGCCAAGATTATCATATTTGGAAACCAATTCATAATTATCTTATTCTGAAACTCTTCCCCAAATTCAAGATTTTAAATTTCAGTTTGAAGCCATTTCAAACTCGTCTTTATTCAATTTCAATTTGGTTGTATTATATTACTTCTTAATTTAATTCTAATAATTTGACAGGCAAATTCCTTAATATTTATTAGAGTGAAAAATTGCTTTATATATCAAAATATAACCTTATATAAAATCATTTAAAATCCCTATATAAGAAAATAACAAGTACGCACTCATATATATATATATATATATATATATATATATATATATATATAGACACACACACACACACAATCAACTCATACTAGGGTATTATTGACCCTATCCTTAATGAGTACACCCACCAGAGCCAAGGTTCTCGCTTAACCTTCAGCTCTGATACCAACTGTAACGACCCAAAAATTTTCGAACCCGAAAATTCCAGTTAGTTATGAAAAAGAAGAAAGAGAAAGAAAAAGAAGAAGAAGATTAGAAACAACAACATCTCACATTCGCAGCGGATAAAATATATAATAATAAATAATAACAGTTTACAAAACAGTATTATATCTGTCGATTACATTTAATACATCAGAGTTACACATATATACAGACATTGGACATTCACAATTATCATGACTCAGATTTACAATAATGTAATTATAGCAGAAATACTCTATACGTTCTTGCCATCCAGCTCGCCTCCTAAGCTCCAGAAAATTCCTACCTGAAAATCTGTAATACTCGGTCTGACCCGAGCATTACATCAAGTAACACCCGGGTCAGGCAGGAAACTAGCGTGAGTAAACCCAACTAACAAGAAATCTAGTGTAAAAGATTTACTTAAAACCCGGGTAACACGTATCAATTTACAAATTCACAATTTGTCATAACCTCACTTTTTTTTACCCATCAATTTCGAAGTACAAAAACTTAGATTAAACAGTCCAATTCACTTAAATCATTCCACTACACCCTGTTGATTCCACGTATCAAGTTTATATAGAATCGAAGTGGTTTCGGGTATTAACTAATACCCGACTCCGGTCTCTTCGATTTCAGTTCATCTTAACACATGTTATTCACGTGAAATGCAATTCAACTTTTAAACAAAAGATGTCACCCTTTTCACTCAGCAATTCATCATTGACAGATAATCACATTATCATTGCCCACCTAATACACCATGTCATGAACCATTTCATATCAGGGGCATCAATCAATTCAGGGCATTTAATCATCATTTAATCATACATAAGCAAGATAAATCAATCACACCATCTTGAATAAATTTTACTAACCATAATGGAATTAAATCAATCACCTTTAAGTCCTGCTTATTAATTAATTACAACCCAATTAGTTTACTATCCCATAATCATTCATCTTAGTAAATCCTTCATGATTAATTATTCTTTAATTAAATTGAGATTATCATCATTATCTAATTACTTCCATTAAGTAATTATACTTAACCAAACTCCACGAATGTTTATCCTTAATTAATTGCATCAATTAATCAACCCCAATTACTCATAAACAGTAATCACCCCTCTGTAATTACTTACTTAAGTAATTAACCCCTTACTTAACTATTAATCCTTTTTGATTAACTACACCAAGTAATTTATCCTTAATTACTTCTACTAAGTAATTACCCTTTAATTACTTCATATTAAGTAATTCCTTTCAATTTATTACATCCTGTAATTATGAATTATTTCAATAAATCTCATCAAGTATTTATATTTAATTAATCTCCAAGAAATTACCTTTAATTAATTTACAAATTAATTTCAATCGGGTAATCCATCTCTTAATTACCCTTAAAACTCATTTAATAAATCCTAATCGCTCCCATTCTTCGATGGATTATACCCAGTAATTACCCATTTTAATTTCTTTACTAAGTAATTATTCTTTATTAACTACATTGAGTAATTTAACAGTCATCTAGTGATTACCTTAAATAAAATAAGCATAATTAACTTAAACTAATCACATTAAACTTAATTAATTATGATAAGCGATTAATTTCTTAATTACCTATTGATTTAAACCATAATCATTAATTAATTAGAAACTCTTTAATTACCTTTAATTGATTTCAAACAATATTATCTTAATTATCTTTAAGATAAATATTTCCTTATTTATGACTAAATTGTCGTTTTCAAACTTTTGAATCAGTTTCTTTAAAAATTTCCTTAGAATTTACATTTTAAATTTCATTTTTCATTTTTTTAAAAAACAAATTATAAGATTTGAAAAAAATCAACACATTTAATTTTAACAAAGTTTTAGAAACAATTTAAACATTCTAATCCACATGTTAGAGACACACTTATTTATTAAAGAAATTTACAAAAGTTTCTAATCCAAATTTATTTTAAACTCAAATCCCTCATAAAATATGCTTTGACATTTTAAAGTTGTTTTAAGACATGTAAATAAAAAAACTTTGATTATTTTAAAAACTGGGATACAAATTAGATTTTTAATCCAGATTCCAAAACTTGATTCATACTTCATTTAATCCTCTACCCTTCATTTTTAATTCAGTTGAATTCAAAACTAACAGGCTCTAAAATCTGTCACATATTCACTGCCCGAGCCACACATCACGTTGATTCAAGCAAACCTAGCTAACCTTCGAGCCAAACAACAAACTACAAAAAAATTCGATACTTTACACCGACCAATCCAACCATTACCCAAGCTCACCTTAAATATTTCGAGCTTTCCCTTACATTTACTCGAAAAGGCTTCGAGTCCAACTTCTCTGCTTCAACCCAGACACACCTGAAATCACGATGTGCACCGTGCACTTGCACCGTGTCGCCGACCACCTCTGGTCACCCTTGATGACCTCCCCACATCGGCGGCCAACATCGCATCATACTCCGACCATCACCATTTAGATTCCCACTCGAAAGCAAAAACGAGCTACCTGACAGATAACTTGAATAAAAATCGAAACATGAAATCACCTCGCCCTCGCTTCTCCGACCACTGGAGTTCCAGCGGCTTCAGACACGTCATCCACAACCCCAAAACTTCCCTTACCCAAAGTATCGTGAAACTCGATCCACCAGAGGTTTCGTGCCAACCCAAAAACCCCAACCAAACCAAAACTAGGTCAACTGACTTCCTCGTTCAACCCCTATCGCCACCTTGCCTTGACTGCCGTCCTGATATTTTCCCCAAACCCTCTGATCATCCCTCTGCCTCCACTAATGATCGCGACCCCCTAGATCATCTTGATCATCAAAAACCGCCCAAAACAACAACTTCAGTTCAACACGAACTGCTCGTTCGATTATCTTCTAAAAATTGTAATTCCACTTCCAAAAATCATGATTTAGTTTAGGGATTAAGATCATATACCTGAATCATTAAATTAAGATGCTTGAATTTTTGCAATGCCATATATTTTCCCTGTTCTTTGGTTTCCAGAGCGATTTTCAACTTATTTTTAACTTGAATAAAATTTTCAGCTATAATCTAAGATGACAAACAACTTTTGTTTATAACTTAAGTCCTACAAGTGATTGGATCAAGAGGAAGGAATTTCAAACATAAATTTTGGCTTCTAAAACCAGGAACAGACAACAAATGGATACAACAGCAAAGCATCCTCCTATACATTCATATATACACAAGCATTTCATAAACATTCACACACAATTCATACTTCATCACATAAATTACAGGCAACCAAATTTTATACTTAAATTTTTAGAAAAGATGTTACTCACCTGCATATGCCACAAACAGAGGAGCAATTTGTTTTCCAGGCTGAAGGTTTCTAGATTTGTTTGATCTTCTTTATTTAAGTTGAGTTGATTTTGATTTTAAACTGAAATGAAGTTGCTTTGATTGCTTAAAGATCTTTGCTTGATTTAATTGAATATGCTATTTGAATTTATTGTCTGTTCCTGCTTATCCTTTTATAGTTTTTTAGGCTTTTGAATTAGAAGATATGAAAAAGAAAGATGATAAGGAAAAGATATCAATTTTTATAGATTAATCAAGATTTATTAAAAAGAAAATAAGAAAAATAGAATGGTGGCACTTGTTTTTATCTCATAATAAAATTGTTACAAATGGTTGAAGGCATGTTAATTTTTTAACACTTGTTAAATTATGCTAGAACTCAAACACTTGTAAATATGCATGTATAGGTAAATTTTAAAATAGTTCGTAAAATTTTATTTTATTTATGTAAAATCTCCTAATTAATAAAATTCTTTTCTTAATTTATATAAATTGGATCTTTTTGAAGAAAATAATATAAAATTAATTATATTTTAAAATAAAAATCATATATAGTATTCCCTTAATTCCAAATATTTTAAGATATCAATCTTTTAAATTCCAAATTTAAATCAAATTTAAATTTAAATTTTAAAATCCAATTAAAAATTAACTTTAAGTATATATATATATATATATATAAACAAACATAAATCTAATTTGTAATAATATTTCTGATTAAAATCTATTTATATTTATATGTATAAGTAATCATTATTATTTGTTTTGAAATATATAACAATTTTACTAATTTTAAATAATTTATAAAAGAGATTATTATAGTTAAATTTGCTTGAAATTTCTAGGATATCACGGATATCCTTTATTATATTTTCAAATCCATTTACACATCCCGATATCATTTATTAAAAGAATTTTATCTGTTTAACATACAAATTAATATTTTAATAATTCTAATCCTATTAATTACCAATTACCAGATGCTCGAAAATCCAGGTTATCACACATATTCCACAATTTTAAGTTTGAAATTCCTTTTAAGTTTTCATAAAGCTATGCTTTGATACCGAGTTATAACATCCCCTATCTTGAGGCCTGAAGCTAAGCACTACAAATGCTGCAGTCATCTATAGGATTAACTTCCATTGAAAAAATACGATAATTTTAATGGTATCCATAATATCAGAAGCACATGAATATGAAATAAAAATCAACATAGATTTATAAACAACTTTTCTAATTACATTTCAAATCAATATTTCATATTTAGATACATAATCCCTAAATGATTCGTAGGTTTTGATCAAATTAATTATTACAAATTACACCAAGAGCAACATATGAAGTGCCCTCTTGGATGATCAGAGTACTAAATAGACATATCAGTCATAGTACATCACAGCGGAAGTAAAATTAATTAGCTCCTAACTTTGCCTCCAGCACGTCGTTGGAAGCTTATTTGTCCAACCTATTAAACTTTAAAACCTTAGCTCTCAATCTACTCAAATTAAATTTTGAGTACCCGAGAATTTAAGGGGAAAACATAAGCTTCGAATTAGACATAAAGCCCGGTGTGAATAATACTACTACATCTCGGTTGATTGATATATGCTTTACACAAAACAATGTTGATGAAAACCTAAATTAATAGGGTTATCTATCCCTTTAAAACAAGTTAAATCCCTTCTCTAAATAAGAAAACATTAGGTTTTAAATCCAAGATATCACCTTCGATAACCCTAATTAAAAACTTTAAACAGTCCCTTTCGAATCCATTGAAAGTACCCCTTTCAAAATAGGTTAATTACTTTACCTTAAAACACTAGGCCGAAAGGCCAAAACATACCTTTCGAAACCTTTAAAAAAAAACTTTCGGAATCATTGAAAGTATCCCTTCGAAAGCTTTATAAAACCATAGGCATCCTCTATTCAAAATACTTTAAACTTGCCTTTCGAAAGCATTGGAAACCTTCCATTTAAAGACTCAAGTAAACCTTTAGAAAACATTGGGGTACCTCCCCTTCGAAACCTACATTATATACCTTTCGAAAGTATTAAAATTTATTAATTAAAACAAACCTTTCGAAAGCATTGGGTATAAGTAAAAGTTTATGGAACATAGCTTCGACACCATTTAAAACCATTCCTTTTGAAACCTTTGGGTTTAGCTTTTAATAAAACAAAAGATCTTAAAAGAACTGGAGCGAAAGCGTTGCTTTCTAAA